>CM053785.1:652119960-652674960 GCA_028749045.1 Cupressus sempervirens
ATGTACTTCTCTTAGTAATTTAGGTACAATTGTCACACTCCTTTAACTTAGACTCTACACACTTAACCACATCATCAAGACATAGTCTAGAATATGTCCTTAACTATGCATCACCAGACAATCAAACCATTGTTCCTACTAGTAAGATCTCTAACTGCTATTCTCCCAGTCTTTACAAAAACAATTCTATGTTGACATCAATGAAAAACATAGTCATGAATGCAACATGTCAATAATATTCTTTGCTTAGGATAACCCCCCCAATGTAGTATCATTAGCATTTGTGCTAACACAAACTATAGTAGAGCTAATTGCGGTTTGGGAAACAAGGAGATTGCTTGGTGGCCTACAAGCACAAGTTCAGATCTTGTTGGAGGTTTCTACGAGTGTCAAGTTGTGTCATGGATATAGCTAGCTAGGTTTTGGAATTGGATCTTGAGGTATCCTACAGAGCTATTACTTTTGTTGTACATCTAGTCATAATTGGGAAGGCCTTACAGCCCAACACATTGCATGTAATCAACTATTTATTGAATAAAAAGTTGAGTTTGGTATCAAATCTCATATAGTGTGTTGTGTTTGCATTGTGTGGTTAATTTTTGGGGGCTAGGAAATCTCCTTTGGGGATTCTCCCACCTTGTATTGCATCAAATGGTATTAGAGAAAGTTTTCCTGAGCATGTAGATAGATAGCCAAAGTTGAGGCAGTTTGCACGAGGACTTGGTGTGAAGATTATTAGAGAAAGGATCTAGTTGATCTTGTAAAATTTTTGTAGAGGGTTTATGAAGATCGTGGAAGATGCCTCCAAGAAGATTTGACCCTACGGCAATTGAAGATCTCAGTGATGTTTTGGAAGCAATGATCTTAGAGAAAGTTAAAACAAACTTTAGACCTTAGATGGAGTTTATGATGAATGAGATCATGAGGGATATAGTTGGTGTACCTTGGTATATGAGTACTAAAGATAATTATGAGGAAGTTGTTGAAGACTTCAAGGTTTCTAGATCGAGTGGTGAAGATAGAACTGCTCATGTTGAGAGATCTATGGAAGATAGACTTGGTCGATCAAATAGATCTAACACTTGATTGAAGTTGAAGCATAAGATGGATGTTTGTAGTTTCAAAGGTACTTTGAATCTTGAAGCCCTGATTGATTGGATTGGTGAATTGGAAGACTACTTTGAGTTAGAGGATATTGGAGATCCACTCAGAGTGAGGTTGGCACAAACTAAGTTGAAAGAACATGTTTCTCTTTGGTGGAAAAAGTTATAAAGAGATAGAGAATTCGAAGAAGTTGAAATGATGATCACTCTTTAGTGATTGATGGTGACTATGTTGAAGGCTATGTTCATTCCTTCTAATTATGAACTTGAGTTGTTTAAAGAGGTTGCAAAATTTGAAATAGAAGGATGTTTCTGTGAAGGATTATATCAAGGAATTTTACAAGTTGACTATTTATTTTGGACTTGGAGAAATTTCTAAGGAGAAGGCGGCCTGGTACATTAATGGTTTGAGATTCAATATTCAAGATGAGATTGTTATGTTGAATATTGCTTCTATTGAGGATACTTATCATTATGCTCTAAAGGAAGAAGGTAAGTTGAAGAGGAGAAATCAAGGTAGTTACTAAGGGAAGGATCTAAGTAGGAACACTCAAAAAGGGATAAACTAAGTGCAAAAGGTGAACCAAAACCCATTGAGCATAAGTAAATAATAGGTAAAGGTTAATTTAAGGGTACTTGCTACAGATGTGGTGAAGGACATATAGCTTATGAATGTTCCTAGAAGGCTGGTGATAGGAGAGCTTCTATGGTGAATGAAGTTGAAGACCATGTCAATGAACCTGGGCAAGAAGGGGAGAATTTTTTGGCTTAGTGAGTACTATTTAGCAAGAATGTATTGGAACCTTGTCAAAGGAGTAAATTGTTTAGGATTCATTGCAAGTCTAGTGGTAAAATCTACAATATGATTGTGCATGGTGGTAGTACTAATAACATTATTGCCGAGGAGATGGTTCAAGAACTTGGTTTGAAGATAGTGAGACATCCTTGTCCTTATAGGATTGGTTGGTTACAAGATGAACATGATTTGGAAGGGAGGGAGAAATTTCTTGTTCATTTCTAGATTGGGCAATATAATGATCAAGTGTTGTGTGATATTATGGACATGAGTATTTGTCACATATTTCTTAGTAGACCTTGGTAGTATGATTGCAAAGCTATGCATGATTGTGTCAAGAATGTGATTACTATTTAGAAAGGTGGCAAAAAGCATACCTTGATTCTTTTGCAAAATGAAGAACTCAGTAGGAGGAATCTGAGTATTGGTAGTTGAGTTGAGTTGAATGATTATGAGAGTGTTAGAGATTAGTGTGGAAAGAAAACATCTGAAACACTGAGGACAGATGTAAAGAAGTAGAGAAAACATTTTTTTGTTACTAGAAAGGATTGGAAAAAGTAGAACAAGGGAAATAGCATGCAAGTTGAAGACCTAGAGGACATGTATGTGAAAAACATGTTTGGGATTTATGAGTTGAATCCCAAAAGATGTTCTTTTAGCTATAGATAACATATTTTTGCACCTAGGGTGTTTGATGTAGGAGCATCCTAGAGAAGTTGGCAATCCTGCATGATGGTGAAGTGGTTGGACCTTGGAGTTGGAGAATTTAGTCATAAAAGGATTGGTGCTTAGTCATTATTGGATAGTTCTTGGGCATAATGTTGGCCAAGGAGCTCAATCGTTGAAGGCTTGCTCGACATCTACACTATTTCTCATCTTATACTATGTTGCTCAGTATGTGTTGGTTGCTCAACAACTAAAGGAAGTTAGTGATGCTTGAGGGAATTTGGTCATGTTTGGCTAGTGGTTGCTAACGCTTGACAATTTAGGCTTTCTAAGCAGAGTTCTTATGAATTTGATCAATCGTCTTGGTGCATTTAATGCATGAGGAGTGTGATCGTGATGTGGAGCAACCATGGGAGTTTGTGTGGACCTATTTGGATCTTGGTTATTTGTCCTAGGTGTTTTTAATGGGTGTTGTAAGCCTTCTAAGGCATTCAATATTTGATATCTATTGTAGCCTAACTTGTGGCAAAAATATGCATTTAATATAAGGGTTTGTTTCATTTTTAACTTGCTAGGTCAACTTGTGGCTTAGTTGGGTATAAGTAGAGGGTCTTGTGGAATCTAGAATCATTGTCATTCAGCATAGACTAGGTGACATGAGCGAACTATAGTAGAGCTAGTAGTTGCAGCTTGGGAAACAAGGAGATTTCTTGGTGGCTTGTGAGCACAATTTTGGATCTTGTTGGAGGTTTATACCAGAGTTTTGTTGTGTTATAGATCTAGCTAGCAAGGGTTTGGGATTGGATCTTGCAGAACTATTACTTGCTTTGTATTTGGTTGTAACCAAAAAGGCCTTATACCATGACACAATGCATGTAATCAGTTGTATATGGAATAAAAAGTAGATTTTGGCATCAAATCTCATATCGTGTGTTGTGTTTTCATTGTGTGGTTAATTGTTGGGGGTTAGGACTTCTCCTTTGAAGATTCTCCTACTTTGTATTGCATCATATCTTTAAATGCACCATCAAAGTTTACTTTCACCCAACTCCCTTATGAAACACTCTAAACCATCATCAAACTTGCATTATTAACAAATAGGTTAACCCACTTGACCCATTAATAGAACATCTTTAAGTGATTTTGATGACAGAGCTTTATATTATTATTTTCAAAATCTTTCTTTGTTCAAAAACATATACAATAATGATAATATTGAATCATCTTTTTATGACATATTAAATTAATAATACTTCTTTCCCAAAGTGTATTCCTCCCATCTGGAAGCATCTACCCAGTCAACCAAATTAACAATTTTAATGATTTAATAATTAATTTAAAATTTGATTTGCAGTGCTTTTTCATTATTTATTTAATTTAAAAAATCAAATATAAGGAACTCAATCGGCTAGTTAGCCATTGGCCCTCCCATGTCACCTTTTCCAAATATATTAAACTAGCAGTTGTATGTTTTTGTACATTCAACAATGAGCTAATAGGATTCATTTTTTTGGGTACTAATAGAGAAATTAATTACAAATAATGAACTAAAAAAACTTGTAGTAATCAAAAATTTGTTGAAAGATGTTTGACATATGAAGGAGAGACAAAGATAATCATTGGCATAAATGACATAGTAATTTTAAAGACAACTTAAATTCATAAGGATGAGTGGTGTGTCAAAGTCCAAAAACTATCATATTATGCTAATGATGCTGAAAATAATAAATGAAAGGATGACCAAACAATTTTATGTTTTGTGCATAATCTTATAACACCAAAAAATATGAAATATAAGCATCAATTATAGGCAAGAGCCTACATTTTTTTGATGATTTTATTTAATCTAGTTTCACGATAACATCACTACCTATGCCTATACCTAACAACTCGAAGAGGCTAAACAATGAATAAAGATTGTTAATCAGTTAAACATATCCCATATATGTCGATTACATCATCATGGAGAGAAAACATCAACCTTTTCCCATGTTTTTCTATTGTTCCTAAAGTATTAATCATACAAAGATTCTTTCCCCTTCAAAATACAGGGAAAAATTAAAAAAATCATTACCACCACACATGAGAAAAAGAATAATTTAAGTCCTCTAGAATCTTCTTAATGCATAAGTACAATATTATATGATTGCACTAAACAAAACTATTTCTTTTAATTAAAAGAGGTCCCAAAAAAAATTGGAAGCTATACTTGTAATTCTTTTCAAAGCAATCTTTACAATTTTTGTGGAAGGTCAAAAATAATAAACTAAATAACTAATAGATAAATCTTCTAGCTAATTTTTCCATATGTGCTAAATTCATAGCCCAATAATATAAAAATAAATTAACCCACAAGCCTTGTTAGCTACATCTTTACAGCCCTCTTAAGTTTGCATTTAGCTAATCCTATGGTTTCATTGTAGATCATTCCAAAATTACATGTTAAACTTATAGAAATTCATATTAACCAACTTAGTTTTAGTCCAACACTCTGAGAGTTATTAGGATGACTTAACTTCCTCAAGTTTCTCTAAAACTCAACCATTGCATGCTATTTACCATGCTTGTTAGGGAAGATTTCAAAAACCCATGTTTAAATGCTACATTAGACTTGTATTTATTATGAGACAAGAGGAATAATCAAGAGTCAAACAAGTGACAAAAAGTCCTAATTCATTATAGTTTATATAACTTGCACTTACTTCACACATCTCTAATCTAGATTGATTAGACATATTAATTAGTCAAATTCAAACATGATAGAATTTCATTAGAGATAGTGAGTCTAATTGGATACTACAAAAAATATATTAAATAATATGTTTCAAACATCAAGAATAATATATGTATACATGAAATTCTCAATGACACTTTCAAATGAAAATTCTATTACAATATTGACGCTCAAATATCTATTTTATTGAAACCCTCACTTTACTATAAACTATTCATTGTCAAATTACAAGACAAAATAAAACTTGAACATAGCATCATTCTTATCATCAGAAAATAAAACCACAAAATGAAACCAATGTAACAATGTCAATTAGAACAAAGACAGCATCGAGGGAACCTTCCTTCCAAATCTGCTCTTCCTTTAGTATCTTTTTTTATAACTTGAACAATTTATTGAATATCTTTAATAACAAATGAATATATATCAATTTTAGACTATTTTGAAGCACTTTAGATAAAGCTTAAGAAAGATACTTATAGAGATAGGGTTTTGAGAGGCCAAAGTCTAAGTTCAGGAAAAAATAATTGGGTATGAAAGTTGTTATAGATTCTACTTGTTTCAAAATTTTATGTCATCCATATCGAATGACAAGTTCTCTATTCAATTTTAAATCAAAGAATGTGTTTTTATTAACAAAGCCCAAAGAAAACCCATCAAATTGGTCGGTATAAAATAGAAATTGTAGGCTCAATAAGAAATATAAAGAATAAATGTGAGAATTAGAAACCATGCAATAAAACGAAAGATTAATGATTGATAAAAGCTAAAATTAGATTACAATTATGAAAATATTTTAAAAATAGTTTGCAACAATCTTGTTTTACAAATCAAAATATTTTAACATTAACTAATTAATTGTCAATCAAATGAAGTTATAAAGAATCTATAAAAAAAAAATGTAAACCGTCTATTTGTGGCATTCAAAACTTTATAACCGAACAAATTGAGTCTATGATGTCTTTAGAGATTACAGTCCATGCTATGGTATTTTTTTAATAATTAAATATTAAAAATATTGTAATTGAAAAAATAGGTATCAAATCCTTAAAAAAACACCATCGATTTATGTCCCCATACATATTTGCCTTCGACAATTACTAAATGAAATTTAAAATAGTTAGGATTGAGAAACATACAACTATCTGAATAACAACTATGTGTTTATTAAGTCATACTTCACAAGCAACAACATCTACCAAATATCCACAAAACACCATAAATAGTAACTGGTTGGCAGTTATTAACATATTAAAATGCATTTCAACAACAAAATTTCTAAACTTGTCCTATGAAAAGCTTGATTACTAAAACATTGTCATCTCAACAATTTAGCATTGGAATTCCTTAGAACCTTAAAAAATAAAAGGAGCTTAAAAGTTAAGAAAATGGCTTCATAGATCCTCAATAATTTTGATAGACACAGGCATCCAAGCCAACTAGATCCAAAATTTCAGATACACATATTGTAAAAGTTCCCTCACAAAATCAAAATCTAACTTATAAAATCCAAAGCCTTGAACTGAAATCCTATAACAAGTACAACTCATAAAATTAGAACTCCTTAAATGAAATCTTATAAGAGTTAGAAAAATATTAAAACTTAGAGCTTGAAAGTTGTTGCAGATACTTTATTTAATTTTTTAATAAGAAGATCTAAAGAAAATCCATTATATCTAGAGGTGTAAAATAGAAACTGTAACTAAATTAGAAATATAGAGGATATATTGAATATTATAACTGGAGGTATAAAATTAGAAATATAGAAGATATATTCAAATATTAGAAATTAATCAATAAAAGGTAAGATCAATGGGAAAACAACTCAAAAAAGTCTGGAATAAAGTTTTCCAATTGGGGCTGACAATTTTTTGGCAATGAATTTTAAAATCCATATAAGTCTATCGGCTTTAAAATAGGAATGCATCTTTCCTAAAAATATATAATTCATTTTTGAAAGACTTAGAAGAGGTCCCCATGTGGCTGCTAAGCTTAATTTGGCTAGCAGCCGCTACCCCACATTTTAAGGAACCTTTTATGAGCAGGTGGCTCCATGGAATTTTTAAATCTGCTTATTTTTTCTGCTTATATTTTTAAAGTTATGTGTCATCAAAATATTTTTTTTATATCAATATTTGCACTTTTTTATACTGACTAAAGAAGTTAATGGAAAATCATATCTAGAAACAATTTAAAATAGAACTACATCAAACAATCTTGTAATAGCTAAAACTCTCGTATAACAATTTGTTGATTGTAGAAGCTAGAAGACCCATTTAAAGCTAATATCACCTCAAAGCTGGAAAATTTTTCAGATATAACAAGTACTATATAATTGAAAATAAAAAAGAATTCCAATTCAAATGCATTTATGATTTTCTATTCATTTTGGGTGAACAGTACTAATAAATTATTAAAATATAGTACAAAGACAGCGAAGAGAAAAAACTTATAACTCAAATAGAGTAGAACAGTGCAGATAAAAATTAAAAGATCTGAATTCCGATGCAGAGTAATTTGTAGAAAAATACAAAATATATAAAAATTAGTTTTTGAAAAAAGGAAAAATAAGCCAAAGTAGGTATCATGTACCTCTGAATAGTCTCTTTTCAAATATTTTCCACCAAGCGGATGAAATTTTATGAACAAATCATTTTCAATTTATAATGATTTATACATATAAATTTTGGAGGGAGAAAATCGGAGGGAAACGTAAAAATAGAAAGAGAAAATCGGAGGGAAATATAAAATAGAGGGAAGAAAAACTATGAAGACACCTGGTCTTTTTTTCAGTGTGTAGTTGTTGCTTAACTTCAGCCCCACCTATTTTCAACAACTTTATTTGTAATTGTTAAGCAGCTGCTGCTCCATGAAAATAGGAGAAGATTAGAAATTATCCTCTTCTAGCTAATTAACAATTTGCATGGGGACACTTTTATGCTTATTTTTAAGCACAAAACAAGCATAAGCAGCCGCATGGGGACATGGGGTTACACCATGTTCTCATGCCACTGCTCAGCTTATTTTAGTTAGCAATGGCTACTCAACTTTTATAGGAGAAATTTGTGGAGCTAAGCACTGGCCTCATGCAATTGCTTATTTTACTACTGATTTTTAACCAGTAATTTTTATTAATTTTAAAATAAAAAATCTAAACTAATTATTTTGATAGTTCAAAAAGGAGGAAAAGAATTTTATGAAGACACATGGCAGTTTTTTCAATAAGTAGTGACTGCCTATTTTCAGCCCCCCACATTTTTCCCCACTTTATTTCACTGGCTACAAAATAGCTGCTCCACTTTAAAAGGAGAAGATTCTATATTCTCCGTTTTTTAACAATTCTAGTGTCTCATGAGAACATAGAACTGCTTAGTTTTAAGCAGAAAACACTAATAAGCAAGAACATGGTGTTACACCCAACATGCGGGCCAAGTTTAGCAATATTTTCCACCAACTTATTATTCAGGGTTCTCATACTATACACGCAATTCCAAATTTTGTGGATCAATCTGGGAAAAAAATAATTTATTCTTTCACCGAAACAAACTTTTCACCATGAGCTAACAGGTCCCCTTAACAATGCATAAGATTCTCATACCATACACGCAATTCCAAATTTTGTGGACCAACCTTGGGAAGAAAAAATTATTCCTTACCGAAACAATTTGGGCTTAATGATGAATCCACCACGCACTTAACCATTATACAAATGATTGAATCCGAATTTACCATTTGCAGACAAGCAGATTATTTGCGACTCCTGCATATAAAATAATATTTCCTCTTGTGTCACATGCCTTGTTTCTTCCATCATTAATCATATTTTGCTGGGTATTCAATTTTCAAACAAAGAAAATAAAAAATCAGTCTTTGATCTACACGGAATTCTTACGGTGGTTTGTGTGGACTCATATAAAGAGAATCTACGGTCAGTTAAAGAAGTGTTTAAGTCGGTATCAATGTTATTAGGTCTTGTTTATTTTACTACTCTTATAATAATTGATGCATGTATGGCAATAGCTGGTAAACCAAAAAAAAATTGGATTCCTGCCAAATCTCTGGTAATCAGTGCTTTGACTATCCAGATTCTTTCTTATCTGGAAATGAAGATAACTTTTGGAGGGCAAGAAGGTGTGTTTGTGGGCGAATCAGCAAGAGTTGTAACGTGTGTGTTGATTGGCTATTTCATGCCAGGGATGGCACGTGCAGGAGCTGTATCTGATTGGCACACGGTTGCAGCACTGGTTCTCAGTTTATTTACAACTGAGTTCTACTACTTGGATTTTGTCTTCCACAATAAGATTTGTAATTACAAGTTTGAAGTTTACAGGTTGGTAACCAATGGGGTAATAATGGTGTCAAATATATTGATGCTTTTATTTTCAATCTGTGCAATTTTAGCTGGTAAAACGATTCGTGCTATGCTGGCACAAAAAATCAGTGCAATTCAATGGGAGAAGAAGAAGAAAACACAGTTGGATTCGTGGGCAAAATTTGAAGGTGAGATTATGGAATCTTGGTTTTTGAGTCATGTTTGTCACCCTCAATATGTGATTGCAAGGTCAGTCTTGAGTTCAGCTGTTGGACTGCTGGTCTTAATTTGCATAGCTTTCTTGACCGGTTTGCAGATTTGTGATTTTATTATAATGCCTTATTTACTCATCAAACACAATGTACTTTCAAGGGTCACATGGGCTCTTGAGTGGGCATTCATTGCAATAGGAGGGACAGTCATCTTTTGCAGATGGTTCATGGCGGTAGTCTATTTTTCAATATTCTCTCTTGAAAATGTGAAGCTCAGACTTTTTGTGGAGGACTTTTGGACTAGAAGTATCTCAGAGCTGTTTCAAATGTATAATCTTCACAGATGGCGTCTGCAAGAGAAATCAAAAGCTGGAATATTTAAAGAGCTGGCGCTTCGGGTGGTGACAACAATGAAGATACATTACTTGCTTTATTTCCTCAAGGATCTCCAGATTTTTCTCATCTGCTTTAGCAAATGCTGTTTGTTCATGTCTGAGTTGCTCTTCAGCTTCAAGTCTGTGTGTTTGTGTTACTGTCTGCCATCTCAGTCTCAAGGGGAATTTGAAGAATACAAGGAAATATTGGAGAAAGTGTGTATGCCTGGAGAAAACCCTCAAAGGCTGTGGATGGCCAATAAGAAATCTTTGAAGCAAGCGAAGATCCAATTCAATGAGAACAAAAAGAAAGGCTACAACTGTGAGAAGCTCTTCGAATTCACTATGCATTATCTGGAATCCAGTGGTGATGGAAGATTTGTAAATCAGCTTGAAAGCTTGCCGCTTGTTGTAAATCACTTTCCTTCATTGGAAGAAAACTGTATGAGGATGACAGCACTTTCATTGTTGAATGTGATTGTCAACCTCTTGCCTTTGCACCATGATGTGGATATGATGAACAAATGTCTTGAAGCTTACCGTCAATCTTGGGACCTTGTGTCTTTTGTGGACAACTCTGATCTTCAATGCCCTGCAACAATTGACATGGTTAAAGTTATCGACAATGAAAATGACCCAGTAGATGTGGCTGTCTGCATTGAATTCCAAATGTTGTTAAAACTACACAAGGAAAAAAGTAATTACTTAGAGAATTTTCCCAAATTGTCAGCACATGAGGTGACACATGCTAGGGCCTTTGAAATTATAAATGACATACTGAAAGAAGCTGAGGAGCACCTCAAATCACAGAAGCTGATAGTAGTAAGAAAAGAAGAGCAAGATGGGGGTGAGGAGCAAAGTAATGTGGAAGAATTCTATGATTCAAGGGATTGGAATGCAATAGCAGGCAGTTACAGCAAATATAGGGTGTGTAAGATGATTCTCAGCCATGAATTCAATGATGTAACTGAGTTGATGGAATATTTGTATGGGTCCTTAGTAGATGTAATTGTGTCTTCCCTGTTCAGGTTACCTAATTTGCTGGTACAGAGATGCAGAGAGTGGGCTGTAAAGTTTGAAGAGGAGAAGATTTGGGATGCCATGGACATAGCTGGACAGGTGGTGGGAGTGATGCACCAAAAGTGCAAAATGGAACTCTCCTCTCACATGGAACCCTCTAGAGCCAACGTTTCTCAACTAGATGTTTAATCAAATTCAAATCGGATGGCTTAAACACTATACACTAAGCTTCCTTCCAAGACTAAAAGTATTAAATAGTCAAAGTTGACTTACTTCTCCTAAGCTTAATTTTCTCTTTAGTATGTAATGTTTGAGAGTGTTGATATTAGAGTGATTTCCATCATGACTTCTTAAATTATCATAATGAAAATACATACATGTAGAAGAGATCATGCACACTCATCCAAAATTCTTAGTTTTAACGATCTGTTTTTGTCTAGTCCTCATGCAAGTGAGATAAATTAGATATCTTAAGAGTTCTCCTCATACAAATGGGAGAAATTAAAAATGCAAACTTTTTCTGAGGCTTGGATCTGAGTTCTTCATGTAAATAAACCTTCTTGATATGTAATCTTCCTCCTTTAAACTTGGCAGTAAAAGTTCGCCTTGCAAAATGACCATCGTCTGATCTTATCGATCTCCCTTCTATTGTTTGTATAAATGTATTCGTATATTTTGTAAGTGACCTTTTAATTTGTTTGTCTATGTATAAGAAACTATGATAAAACAAGAGCTGCAGGGCAGCGTAGTTCCTGCCAAGCACAAGCAGGGTGGTTTTGGGTTGGAAGAAAAAAATTGTAGAACTTGATGAAACTAAAGAAGAGTGGGCTAAACAAATGCCTTTTATTAAAATCTATGACTTGCCAATTCCATTATGGACTATAAAGCATTGCAATTGTGGCATATGATTTGATAAGCTCTCTCAAATATTGAAACAGTTCTTACAAAGACAGATTGCCAACGATGGCCCGTCGATCCCAAATAGATCAACTTGAGCATCCATATTTGATTATCTTAGGGGCACGGTTTCTGCCATTGAGAAAAGTGGAAGTGCAGTGTTGCAAAACATTTGGACCTTATGGCCTAAGATAAGGTTGTAAAGTTCCAAACATATTAGACCAGTGGCTTTAGTTGTTGTTCCAGCTATATCTATTGCAGATATAACCCTCAATAAATTTTGTAGTGAGATTAATTATCCAATACTAGACCCTGTAAATTAGTTTTTGTAAGATTACTTAAACAACTAAAATATATTTATGTTCTGAGATTACTTGTGAGAAGAGCATCATATGTGAACTTCTACCAATATCCATGAAAGCGAAAATCAAACTAAGAAACATCTGTTTGAAATTACTGGATATTGGCCAAAGTGCTTTCAAGTATTAGGATCCAATAAATAGAGTAGCATGAGATCACACAATTAATGATTAAAAGAAGATGACCAGAATGGTTTATTGTTTGTTAAAAATTAAAGTATTTCTATTTAATCAAGCCATTTCTTCTTTAAGAATGTAAACTATAGGACAAACTGATTTCAGTTGAAGCAATCATGCACAAGCGATGTGTTCAGAGCCGTAAATTAATATTTTTGCAAATCTTTTGGAGAAGGCAGATGAAAATTATAGATGCATTTAGTAATCGATGTTTCTGATGTATGTTTATGGTATTTGAATCTTTTGATTTTCTGAAGGTTCTATTGAATACTTACATTTGCCAATTTGGTATCTTTTTCTGCAGTCAAAACAGTTTTTTCATCTCTCCCAGAACAGGGACTGGAATTTGCAGGTTGTGTCAGACGATTTTGGTTGGGCTAATTACTTGAATTTTTGGACATATTTTTTTATTTGTGATAGAAATTGAGAATAAAATAAAAGATAATAATTATAATTTTGACAAAGATCTTTTGTATTTTGGGATTTGCATTTTCCATAAATTGTTTAGGCATGATTTCATTATATTTGTTATACTAATTAGCGGACTTATAATAAAGTTTTCTTCCACATAGGCTTCAATCTAAGTCTTTCTTATACATCAAAAACATAATCAGCACTCAAAACATGAAAAAATATATATATAATAAGAAGTATGCTTTTTTGTTATAATTATTTTGTAATTCTAAGCAATGCAATAAATCCAAACACATTGAAAATCTAGGGAATGACTCTAAAATGGAAACTGCCTTTCATCATTGTACGAAACTTTATTTTCAATTATTAACATACTAGCACTTGCACCTTTGAAGGGTGCAAGGATAATGCTGATAGTTTGATATATAAGTAGAATAATTTTTCAGTAACCCTGTTTCAATGATTATAACTATATGGAAATTGAAAATCATTACTACCCAAATGCCGTCTTAATATAAAAAGTATATGTATCATCCAAAATTTGATAATATACATCACTATAATCAGAATTACTCAAACAACCAATAGATCGTATGGAGTCAAGATATTTTAAGTCATTCTAATGAACCAAATGAGGTTTACTCAAACAGTCAATATATTATCTTGGAGTTGCTAGTAAGTCACCCTAATCAGGCTTAATCAGACTTATATGTGGAGAGGAGCTCATCATCAAGTTTTCAAGATATATCACACAGATGAGTCAAATCTTTGTTACACAAATCCGATCGATCTATATATAAAATGAATAATTGAAATTGAAACCAATAGTGTAGACGACCTATATAGTTCTTGAACTAATATACAATAATAAATACCATTACCAAACAGTGTGAGATCTCCATCCTGCATTACACAAATAACTTGTCCAAAGGGCTGCATTACACAAATAACTGTATAGATGTTATATATATGCCTTGTTGCAATTTACAAGCTGAGAAAATTTATAAGTAAGGTGCCCTACTTGTAAGGCCAGAAACTCTGGCCTTTTTTGCTCCCCTTTAAATATATCAACAGGGACAATTTGAAATTGAATATCTTTCTCTATCGGGCATGCAAGCACCATTCTGCTGCAGGAAGCATATGCTGGTCCAAACAGCTTGATAGCCATTTTTCCTTTCTTCTTTGATCCCAGATCTGCTGTGCATTTGAAAGAGTTGTGATGGGAGATGTATTTGTAGAAGAAAATCTTTCAATGTGCATTTACTAATCTAAGATCAATACCGTTGGTACAATTCGGCTTCTCCCACTAAAAATTCCACATGGGGAGGAGGGAAGCGGGCTCCCTTAATCTACTAGGAAAATTATATTAACAGATTAATATATTCATCCAAAATAACATGAAACAGAATAATTAAAAGATCAAAATATTCATCCAAAATAACATGAAACAGAATACTTAAACAGATCAAAATATTCATCCAAAATGCCTATAAATAAAATTCACCAAAATAAAATGGCACCCTCAAACTTATACCACAACAAACTACATTTAATTCAGGATTCTCTGCTAAAACAAATTGGACTAAATCTAGTAGGAAAATTATATTGTGAAGTTTCTACAAATATGAGCGATTAGGTGCGTAGAAAAACAATAATGTTTAATGAAAAAACGAGTTTGACAACAGTAGTTTTATTCTGAAACTGTCGAATTCAAGAAAAAAAAAATTATGTCTTGTCAAATTGAGAAATTCTAGATTAATTTTAGACATTAGAAATAGCTCCCAATGTTCAGACACAACTTCCTCGAAAATACTAAGTAGCTTGTAAGATACTCCTCTTCTTATTGAACATCGTGATCTCTCATTTATGGGAGCACAAAGATAGCTCTGTGGCTTTAGTTCAAACAATCTGCTTTCTTTGTTAATGAATTAAGGTGGATTGAGATCAAGAAATGTCTTTATTAATTCCTTGGAGATTTGGCACACGCCAAAGCAAAGGAAACTGCTCTCAAAGCGATCGTAGGCAAAGCTTAGACGGAACCCTTGCTTGTCAATGGCGATTGGACAAGACTATAATTTTGACTAAAATAGCACACAAATTTTGCATATGTTTCTTTCAGGTAAAGAGACTTCGGCATACCTTTCAATGCATAAGAGCCGACATTTCTGTTAAAACTTCCACATATAGTTGCTATTTTGTCTGGATATTGCTGGTTAACATCTACCTTGTCAGAAACAATGCTATTAAAAGAAAAGCAATTAAGAAGAAATTGCAGAACGGAAATACATGCATGCTTGAGTGTACCCACCTCTTCTTAACTGTCATATTTTCTCAGACCATATACTATGCATAGAATAAATAAAGATGTTTATTTATTTATTTTTATTTTTTTAATAATTTTATATTTGTTTTTAATATAAATGTTATATATTTTTTTCAAAACTAATAAAGATATTAAAAATTGTATGATTTGTAGAAGATTCTCTTAGGTTGTTTTAGTCTTGTGAGAGGGAGTTTGGCAATTAGGCTATGATAAATGGAAATGGGAGATCTCAAAGAGATAACTAAAAATATTTACACTTAAAGTGGGCCTATGTTAAAAACTTTATGATGCATAAAATCATTAACAAGAAGATATAACAAATGTTAAGAGAGGTTAAAGAAGGAATCCAATTAACAACATGGTTTTATCAAAATATAAAGTAGCAATAGCAGCTAAATAAATACTATCAATTTACTTGTAAAACTGAAAAAAGTTATAGAAAATCATAAGGAAGCTTTCCAACCACTCTTATTAAAATTTTAATAGAATGAAACAAAAATTGTTATGTAAATTGATTAAACAATATGATTAAGAATGACTAAATGAAGGATTATTACTTATCTTTATGGTAATAAATTGCTCATTTATCAAAGTTTGCACATTTATAAAATTGAATTAATAATGAATTATTAATTATGGTTTAGAAAAATAATATTATTCATTTCTAAAAATCACTTGTTTGTACTTACATATCAAATATAGACCAAATGTTGTATTTATAAACATTCATTTAAAAAAGGGACCCACCAAACACTAGAGACCCAAGTTGGGTCACGACTCCTCGTACCTATATTAATAGGTATTCACCGAGGACAAGGAAGCATTGAATTGGTATGAATTTTATTGAAGATACAATAACCTTGCCATACACAAAGTTGGCAAATAAATATATAATTCCTACACCAAGTGAGACATACTGTCAACATCAATTGAATAAACCACAGAGCCACGATGATATCACCTCCAAGAAAGGCCACATCAAGAAGTATGAGAAAACAGACCATGGGAACATCGATCATCACACCTCATACACCACTGTTAGTAGTAGGAATAGGCTATTGGGGCAAGAAAAACATTAATGTTATGAAGGGAAAACACTTGGAATGAATGAATGGAAGATTTTTAATGACATCCAAGAGACCAATGGTCTAAGGGACCAACATAAGACTCTTTCATTAGTCCATTGAGATTTCTTTAGGCTATCCCTTTTGTTATGGATCTATGTAAGTAAGATGGCCCCTTTGTGGAGTCGTGGCCCTTCAAAAAGCTCTTTTATGATGTTCATCTTTAAAGTGTCCTTGTGCTAGTTGAGAACAAAAGGAACATTGTAGGGCACAAGCCATTCTATTAAAGTACGAACACATAGAACATCGAAGCAAAGAATCAAGTATGATTGGTGTAGGTACTTAAAACATATATTTTTAAATAATAATAGACTAGGTAGATGACCGTACAAGGCAAGTGGCAAAGGGCACAGTACAAAGCCTAAAGGTAGAACCTAACGATAAAGGTATGAACATGATTTATTTCAATTAATAGGATATTCTACCTATAGTTATTGATATATTGTTATTAAATGGGTTATGATTATAAGACTTTGGTAAAGTTGATGAAAATTTAATAGTTGAATATGAATATTAATAATTTTATTAGTTGAAATAGAATGAATCAAATTCTTCATATGAAAACTCATAGAAACTAGATAATGTTGTGTTAACCCATGGTGTTAGCACCATGGAGATTAATGAGACTCTAAGCATGGAGCATGTAAGATATTAAGATCTCCATTGTCCATCATGACCAAGATTCAACGAGCCAGAATATTCTGATGTTGTCAACATATACATATGTGATTGGCCTTGGATAGAGGATGCCCATCCAAGAAGAATCTTAAGGGGTGTGCTCCTGAGAAGATGGTGAGGTAGCTACGAGCTAGGAAGCCCGATCTAGAGACATCCTTAAGATTGGGGATAAATTAGAGGGTAGGGTGACAAACATATTATTATTGTATTTCTAACAAAATTTTATGTGCTAGTTGAGTTGAATCAATTAACACTACTAAGAAAGAACATTATAGTGGTATTAGAGCATAATCTTGCCACCCTCTGAAAAGTTCAATTTCAAAAACTAAGGCCAAACAAATAGCACAAGAACTAAGGAACTTTATAGAAAAAACTAATGAAAGATTTGAAAGGACTAAAAATTGTAATAGAAATATACTTGAAACTATAAAAATATTACCAACAATAGTAATCAGAAAGAAAGACCCAACCTTTGCCAATAGTGGCATGTTGTGATGGTTAAGTTGTTGAGTTGTTATCCTTGCCATCAAGGTTCAAATCTAATGGGGATGAGGTCCCCCATTTGTGGCCTCACTGGTTCATAGCTCCAAGTCAAAGCGTTTACCCCTCTTTAAAAAATAAGAAAGACCCAACCTACAAAGGAGTCATCACTCTTCTCATGAGGAAAATGAGTCTTTGTCACAAAGTTTAGTTCCATGAGAAACTCTCTCATCATTCATCTCAAGAGAAGAACCTATTGGGGAGGAAGAAGCCACCACATATAGCATGGAAGAAATCAGACAAATGCATGCTAACTTGGATCCCAACCTTTGACAACTTATTTCCTTTAAAGAATAATGTGAATCTAAACTCTTGGAAATTAGAAAGAAACATCATGTAGATAAAAACCTTTAAGAAAAAATAAATAAGGTTAAACTAACATGTTTTGATGGTTTTGGAGAAGGAATTGCTCAATTTAGGGTCCAAAAATTAGATACATCTATTCTATAGTCCAATAATAGAAAAAGGTGCTATCAAATTTTCTATACTTCATTTAAGAGGATTGTTGGTGAATAGATTGTCCCTTTTAACAATTATCAGATTTACTCTATGCCCAACTTTATAACAGGAACAATGACCATTCACAACAATTGAGAAAGTGTGATTTTATCTACCTTTCTCTTTGAATTTTTATAAGGTGCAGCTCCCTTGTCAGTTTTACAATGAATACAATATTATTTTTACACTTTTTTCCCAAAAGTGCCTAAGGATCTCTCAATCGCTCTTGGGCAATGAGGTAGGAAACAATACAAACTTTGAATAAATGATTGAAAATAAACTATCACACATATGAAATCCACTTCAAAGAATGAATCTTCATCACAAAATATAACATGAATTAAGAAACTAAACTAATGCACTTACAAGAACAGAACAGTGACCAAGATTTCCGAATGGCCAAACCACATTCACAAAGTAATGATAATCCGATGCTTTGAACACCAAGTTTCAAAGTTCAAACCTGAAATTCTTCATATATGTATATAACACTTCCATGCATAAAGTTTTAGAAAGAAAAACTTCCATATACTATCTCAGATCATTGTTTTTAAAATTATCTAAGTCTATAACATCTACTATTATCTATATCTGCTACTTCCTATTACTTGCTTCAAAAAAAAAAAGTCAAATGCCCCAAAATTTATAGTTTTTCAAACCCAAAAGAGCCTCCATCAAAACCCATCTCTTTTGGTTATAAAAGAAACCATTATAAAATGAAAGAGCAGTTAAACAAAAAATAGAAGGAAACACTAGAAGGTGAACTGTTCAGTTTCCAGCAACTTCGTCAATTTTGTCTTCCTCTCCTACAGTCTGGCACACAAGCTTCCAAATTCGAAACGTGGCCATGAATTCTTGCATTGCAAGAAAATGAGGATTCTTCAAGCTCATCAATCGGGCCCTACACATATCTTTTTGCCACTTGTATTCTTTCATTTTGAGGCTTTGACATGGCATCCGATTTTTGTTCAAGTGTAGCATGGACTCAATACTTGCTAATGCAGAGAAGTCTTCGGCTTTAGGTAGCTCACTATCTCTAATTTGTTCAACCGCTTCACTGAATTTCTTTGTTAACACATCAACATCCATATTCCATTCGTTGAACTACAAGATGCCTGTTGGATTTATAATCTTCATAGCTTTTATGAGCTCTTCATGCATTTCTTTGATCCGATTTTCAATGCCTTGTATTTCTTTGATTATTTCTCTATAGATGGCCTCTTTCCAGTGCATATTTTTTTTCAGGACAAATAGCATGCAAGGGTCTACATTCTTCATAGGATTGTTGTTTAGGAATTTGGGGACTCCAAAATGTTCTACTTAGACTGTTATTTGGAAAACTACTGCTTGGCAGCACGCTAGCTCTATCTCCCATCCTGGGACCAAGGTTTGAATTTCTCCTAGCAGTGTTTCACCCTCTATGTAGACACTAGTAAATTCAGAGATAAATTTATTGCCTTCCTCAATTATACCATTTGCCCAGCTTCCCATGGCATTAGTTAGCAATGTGCCCTTCTGCACTTACCTCATTAGTTGTTGACTCTCAGCCGAACTGGGATCAAACAGTTGTGAAACCTGTATAATTGGCGAAGCTCCAAGATTGATCAGAGAGTCAATGTACGCAGCCATGGTAGTTATAATCCCCTTCAATTCTTTCTTCTCCTTACTATCCTTTTCGGACTGCGTGAGCATGTGGTCAGCAGAAAACTTAAAGAAATTATTACCAGTGCTCCTATTGAGGGTACCCAATTCAATTGAAGTGACCTTGAACCCTTCTTCCTTGACATATCCAAATTCTTTCTTTTGCTTAGAAGTGGCCACTTCCGCAATGATTTTCCCTATCATTGGATCCTTGGTCAGATAAGCATCTGTCTTTGTTTTCTTTTCCTTTGAGCCTCTGGCTGCATATTTTGTGACTATATCCTTCACTGGCATAGACACCAGTTGCAGACTCCTTTTCTTACTGATTGAACTTGATAGCCATGGAGGAATGGTAGGACTCATAGGTATCATCTAAGCATCCCTGATCAGAGTCAGAAACTTAGGTTGGTCTATCTTAGGAGCTTCGATAAACTGAACATCACCATCTCCTCCATTAGGTGAATGCAGTCCATCACTCAGATCTTGTCCTTGGGATGCCATCTCTTGCTTTTGGGCTTTCAACCGTTTCAAGGCTTCTGACTTGGCTTGGGACCTTGTCCTAGGAGCTGTAGTTTGTAAATGGGAAGGAGACTTTCCCTTTGTATCCAGGATAGATGCGCTACCTGCAATAGGAGAAAATGAAATGTCAGAATGAAGTGGTTCAAGGGAAGAAGTCACCTCAACAGGAGGTTCATTGACGATTCTTTGAGCCCTTTTTTGTAGCCAATCATCTGTGTAGGTAAGTATGAACCTAGCCCTTTGATTAACATCATCCTCTTCATCCTTATACCAATTAACTGCTAAAGACTCTGTTTCATTTAATTCTTTCCAACCAGGTTCAACCGTGTCTAAACCATCATCCTCTACTTCTCCTATATTGAATTTCAGTTTGAAAGAATTAATCTACTACAAGGTCAACCTTGAATGATCCCTTTTTAGAACCTCTTCCTCATTCTTGCAGTCTCTCCAAAGATCTTCTAAATATGGTGTGGCTGGAAGATGAACTTCAAGGCCAAGAATTTGGGCTGCATACCCTTTACTGTCAAAATTTCTCCTGCTATGATAGAAACCAAGGTTGAACCCGAGTAGATTGCTTCCAATGATGGAAGCGTTATCCATACTACTACAAATGAATGAGCCCAATTTGACAGGGAAGGCCATTTCCCAATTCTTTTGTGGTAGGTTTTCTTTGATAACATGAAAAAGTTGTCTACATAATTAAGCTAACACAAAGCAATCAAGGGCATACTGGGGTAACTTCACAGGTTCATCATCGAATCCACTGACCCTCAAATACGTGAACCTAGGAAATTGGATAAAGAAGCTCCCATATTGTTGAACCAATCCATGTTCCTTAGGGGAGAGTCTTGAAATCTTCCCCTTTTCCAAAGACAAACAAACATTGTCTAGGAGTACATCATGCACTTTGTGAAAATCCTCTAAAACCTTATCCTTTTGCAAAGGAGGACAATATTGAAAAATAGTCATCTCTTCACTCCATATCTCATGAGGCAAGGGAGTGAGATCACATGTACAGGGAATGCAATAGGTTAATTACGAGGCCATATAGAAATCCTCGTGGGATTCTTTAGCATGCTTAAGTTGGGATCTCAAAGAAATCACAATAATATCCACCCAATCCATCCATTGATCACCTTTTAAAATGATCTCAATGTATTTGAACATCCATTCCTCAAACAAGAACACATCTGCTGAACCTTTCACATGGTATTTAATAATACAACTAGATCATGTATGTGGGGTTTCATGTGATTTTTGGTAATGACCTTTGGGAGTTTGGACCCGCCTCCATAATTGATCTCAGTCCATTTTTTGGCCATGGTATTTCAGAACTTACTAGGGGCTGCCCTGTATTCGGCCAAAGCTTGACTGGGCGAGAATGAGGCAAAGGTATTTGTTGTTAACTACAAAAATAGAGGAAATAGTTTCTCTTGAAATGGAAAGGATAGTTGAGCCATCTTTTCTCACAATACTCTTACTTTTGATGTCATAGTGATCTATACATAGTTGCAAGAGCTCAGGACTTACAAAGGCAGGAGGAAATGTAGTAGCTTCTATCAATCCACTAGTTAACACCTCCATGCATCCATTAGTCTCATTGGCACATTCTAGGAATATGGCTTGTAAATTTTCTACTTTTACCCCTTGCAAATTTGTATCAAAAATAATTGATCTTTCACATTCAGGACTAGAAACATTACCAAGGAAGTGTAAAACTGACCACATTGTTAATCAAACATGCAAAGTCTTGAGCAGATAAACTCTTGACAACAATACAGATTGCAGAACAAAACAAAGATTGTTAAGTTCTCACCTTTCTTCACTAAAAATCCAATACTTTCCCTATTCTCCTTAATAACTCCTTTACAAATCCAATTCTTCACATGATGATTTTAAAGGGAACTAGTTGGATTTTTATAAAAAGGAAGCATTTGCGTGCAAAAGTACAGGATAATAATTAGGCCTTAATGACATACCACTTTGATCACCTTCGCACGTTCGAAAGCCATTCTACACTAGCTTTTCATTTAATGATTTCCCATTTGGTGGCTGCCTTGTTTATAATTTTCCCAATCATTTTTCTCAAACTGAAGATTTACCCCACTCGTAATAATGATGATTTTCACTCCTCAAAAAAAGAAATGGCCTCCAAATTGTGATTTTTTGACAATATCACGAATAGATGATGAAACGCTATACTTCCAGGCTAGAAATGCTGATTATGTTGTCTTGAACCACTTTGAACTACTTCGAATCAAGGTTCGAAGTGGTTTGAAGTACTTCAAGAGAAAGCACCGCCGCATGAGAAACATCACCTGCCAAAGAAAGATATTAGAGCAAAGCCTTATGTTGAACTACTTTGAACCAAGGTTCAAAGTGGTTCAAAGTGGTTCAATTGAAGGAGTAAACTACTGCGGATGTTTAGGACTTTGACTGATCACTTTGGGGACAATGAACTCTTGGACAACAAGGGAAAAGACTTCAATCAATGAAAAGTAGAAGAGGAAGGGAAGTTTAAAACAAATGGCGACTCTATCTATGACTAATAAGGATCAACCCACAAATTGTGGCACTATGGCCAAAACTCCTTAGGACTCTAAAAAACCACCTCCTATAATGATTTCACCCAAAATTTGATGAGTACATTCAATTTGAGACATCCTGAATGGTATAGCCAAGAACTTACCCATCTCAAACACAACGAATTTGTAAAAGAATTTGCTAATAAATTTCTTGAGACCTAAATATAGTGGTCTCTAATTTTTCTCAGGGGTAACTCACATACATATTTATAGGACTAAAAAAATCCATTAAAGCTCAAGTAAAACCCTTTGCACCTCAAACCCTTGAAGAAGCTATTTGAAAAGTTGAAAAAAAATTGAATCTAACACACCCAAGGAAAGATCTAGAAATTTCCCACCAAAATTACCCTATCAAAATAATGGACCTAGAAAAGATGATAGAAAAAAGTTATGTTTTATTTGCAATAAACCTTGAAAAGAGAACATAAATGCTAGAAAAATGAAGAGTTGTGCCAAAAAAAACCTTTATTTTAAATGTAAAGAATTGTGGGATCGTGACCACCAATGCATAATATGATTGAACCAAATAGAAGAAGTATGTGAAGATGAGAAGTCTAACAAGAAAATTGAGACTGATGAAAATTAATAGGGAATACTAGTAGTCATCTCATAAAGGAATGACAATAGAACAATTCAAATCAAGGGTGATGTTAAAGGACAAAGATTAATTTCCTTAGTTGATACATGGGCCTCACATGATTTCATTGCTAGTAAACATATTATATCCAGAAGGAAATTACAAACAAAAGAATTCAATGGATTTAAAGGAGCCTTCGAGAATGTAACTATCGAGTGGTGTACCAAGATTGTACCTAACCTAGAGGTTACCCTCAAAGGATACACAATTAAAAGAAACTTCTATGTGGAAAATATGCATAATGATATTATCCTATGAATGCCTTGGATAAACTCATTAGGAAGGTTTATTCTAGATGGTCCCAACTTAGAAATTTTCTTCAATCACAAAGGATGGGAAATTACATTAAAAGGATTACCTCATGGCTCCCAAAAAATAGTCACATGCAAAAAAATAGAAAAAATACTTAGTCGCAACCAAGGTGAATGGATGGAACAATGCATGAAATTAGATAAGCTAGTTGCACAAGGGAAAACTATCCATATAAATATTCAACCAATATTAAATAAACATCAATTTTTTTTTGAAGAGTTTCCTCCGAAATGGGGTTTTGAACATTCCACAATATTAGAAGAAGTGGCAAAACCTATAATAAGCACTCTTATAGACACCCTCAAAAGTACAAGGAAGAAATAGAAAATACAATTAAAGAACTCCTAGATATGGGACATATCCAACCTAGCAATAGCCCCTTTGTATCCTTGGTAGTATTAGTAATATATATATATATATATATATATATATATATATATTTTGAGAGAGAGAGAGAGAGAGAGAGAGAGAGAGAGAGAGAGAGAGGGGGGTAGGGAGAAAGGGAGGGAGAATTTGAGGGAGAGAGAGAGAGATAGAGGGAGAGAGGGAGAGAGAGAGAGAGAGAGAGAGAGAGAGAGAGAGAGAGAGAGAGAGAGAGAGAGAGAGAGAGAGAGAGAGAGAGAGAGAAGGGGATGGGGGGAAAGAGTATGAGATAGGATGCAAAGAAAGAGAGAGAGAGGGAGGGTAGGGAGAAAGGAAGGAGAGTGAGAGAAATAAAAATAGAGCTAGATAGAGAGAGAAAAAGAGGATTGGGTAGAGAGGGAGAGAGAGGATGCAAAGAAATGGAGAGAGGGTGGGGTAAAGGGGAAGGGAGGGAGGAAGGGAGAAGGGGGGAGAGAGAAAGGAAGAGAGTGATAGGGAGTAGGGGATGGGGGTTTAAAGATTACATGGGATAGGATGCATAGAGAGAGAGAGTAGGGGATGGGGATTCAACGAGTATGTGGGATAGGATGCATAGAGAGAGAGAGAGAGAGAGAGAGAGAGAGAGGGACATAGAGTAGGTGATGTGTGTGTGTGTGTGTGTGTGTGTGTGAGAGAGAGAGAGAGAGAGAGAGAGAGAGTAGAGGAAGGGGGTTAAAAGAGTACATGGGAGAGGATGCATAAAAAGAGAGAGATGGACATAGAGTAGGGGATGAGAGAGAGGAGGGAAGAGTATGGGATAGGATGTAAAGAAAGAGAGAGAGAATGGGGTATGGAGAGAGGGACAAAGAAAGGAAGGAGAGTGATACAAATAAAAATAGAGCTAAAAAAAGTAGGTGAGAGAGAGAGAGAGAGAGAGAGAGAGAGAGAGAGAGAGAGAGAGAGAGAGAGAGAATGGGGATTCAAAGAGTACATGGGATATAATGCATAGGAAGAGACAAAGAGGTAGAGAGAGAGGGGGGGTTAGGGAGAGAGAGAGAGTAGGGGATGAGGTAAAGAGTACGAGATAGGATGTAGAGAGAGAGAGGGGTGGGGAGAAAGTATGGGTTTTTATTGTTCTATGTGATTTCTAATTCTATGGCCAGGGCTCAACAAGCCTAAGCCCAATTGATAGTGTTTGTGAATTATAACACATACACGCTATAGTGTGTGCACGTTATTGAAAATTTTGAAGAAAAAAATGGTGTCATCCTTCTGGCACCACAACTTGGTGCATTTTCCCATTATACAACCTTCTTTGAAGGTCCACAAGTTATCATAATTCAAGAGAATCCTAGGGAATTTGGAAATCTTATATGATAGTGAAATGGTTGCACCTTGGAGTTGGAGAACTCATTCGTAGAAGGACTAGTCCTTGATCATTATTGGGAAATTCTTGTGTATAGTGTTCATTATGGATCTTGGTCACCAAAGGTTTTCTTGAAATCTACATTGTTACCTAGCTTATACTATGTTTCTCAGTGTGTGTTGGTTTCTCAACAATTGAAGGATCTTGACAATGATTGAGGGAACTCAATCATGCTTGGTTGGTGCTTGCTAATGCTTGGCAATTTGGGCTTGTTCAATGGAGTTTTTGCGGATTTAGTCAATCATCTTGGTGCATTTAATGTGTGAGAAGTGTGATCTCATGATTTGGGGTGATCATGGGAGTTTGTGTGGACCTATTTGGGTCTTGGTTATTTTTCTTAGGTGTGTTTAATGGGTGTTGTAAGCCCTCTAAGGCCTTGGTATTTAATATCTATTGTAGGTTGACTTGTGGCTTAAATATGAATTCAATATAAAGCTTTGTCTAATTTGCAACCTTCTAGGTTGATGCGTGGCTTAGTTGAGTATAAGAAGAGGGTATTTTGGAGTCTTGAATAAATGTCTTTCAACACATATTAGTTGAGAGGAGTGAACTATTAGAATATATAGTCCACTGATATAACTAGGAAGGGATGGGGGGGTGCTGAATCAGTTATCCAACTATTATCACAATTATCAACCTTAAACAAACTTAACCATATGAGTAATATAAACTAAAACCACAACAAGATACTCACACACAAATAACACCATATATCTTAACTAGGGAAACACTCAATTAGAGGGAAAAATCCAGTGGGGATAGTACCCACAAGATGATGTACTAATATAAATATTTCTTGTTAGAGGATGGACCCTTTTACGAGTCTATTACAACATTCAATACATATGAGTCCTTGTTAGGAGACTTTGAATCCGTATTATGAGATTCCAACTCTATTAGGAGTTATGGAAGATAGCTAGACCCACTACCCAAACAACTTCAAGGTTAAGACCAATGACCCCACTGTCAAAATGATCTCTGTATTATTCCTTGTAGAATAATATAAATGAAATGTACTTCCTCTTTCTCTATCCTATCAATTGGACTTTTGCTCCTGATCTTGTCACCAAATCATGAACTTTATATCCAATAATCCCTTGGATCACTTATACATATTTTTAGAAAATACTTTGATCTTGTTCATAGTTCCCTACTTACTTTTCATTCCACTTCATACAATTCTTAGCACACTATACAAATAAGGAAAAAATCTTTCCTTTATATCCTATCTTCAAAATAATTCCTTCAATTGGCCTTGAAGCTTTCCTAATTAATTGTAATAAGATAATTAATTAATTCACAATTACAATAGCACTGTTTGCTCACAATCTATACAAAACTTTACATGTGTGACTTTAGGGCTTGCACGCTCATTGATGTCACCATATGACTATGCTCTATCACTGTGTGATTGCACACTTATTTATTGCATCTCAGATGTAAGATAGCAATTAAACACCAGAACACTACTCTCCAATACTTTGTTTTTGTACTTCTCTTAGTAAATCAAGTACAATTATCATACTCCTTTGACTTAAACTCTGTGCACTTAACCACATCATTAGGACATAGTATAGAAAATGTCCTTAATTGTACATCACCAAACAATCAAACCATTGTCCATACCAATAAGATCTCTAACTACTATTCTCCTAGTCTTTATAGAAATAATGCTATGTTGACATCAATGACAAACATAGTCATGAATGCAACATATCAATACTCTTCAAAGCTTAGGAAACTCCCCCAATGTAGTATCATCGATATTCACACTAACACAAATTGTAGTAGAGCTAGTAGTTATGACTTGGGAAACAACAAGATTTCTTGATGGATAGCAAGCACAAGTTTAGATCTTGTTGGAGGTTTCTATTAGAGTGTCAAGTTGTGTTATAGATATAGATAACTAGGTTTTGGTATTGGATCTTGAGGTATCTTGGAGAACTATTACTTTCTTTATACATTTGGTCATAATCGAAAAGGCCTTATAGCCCAACACATTGCATGTAATCAAGTATTTATTGAATAAAGAGTTGAGTTTGGTATCAATTATCATATAGTGTGTTGTGGTTTCATTGTATGGTTAATTTCTAGTGACTAGGATATCTCCTTTGGGGATTCTCCTTCCTTGTAGTGCATCAAATGGTATTAGAGAAAGTTTTCTTGAGCATGTAGATAGATCACCAAAGTTGAGGCAGTTTGTACTAGGACTTGGGGTGAAGATTATAAGAGAAAGGATCTAGTTGACCTTGTAGAGTTTTTGCAGAGGGTTTGTGAAGATCTTGGAAGATTCCTCTAAGAAGATTGGACCCTAGGGCAATTGAAGATCTATATGGTGTTATGGAGGAAAGCATCCTAGAGAAAGTTAAAACAAGCTTCAAACCTTAGATGTAGTTTATGAAGAATGAGATCATGAGCGGTATAGTTGGTGTACCTCAAAATATGAGTACTAAAGATAGTTATGAGGAATTTTTCAAAGATTTCAAGGTTGCTAGATTGATTGGTGAAGATAGAACTACTCATGTGAAGAGATCTATGGAAGACAGAGTTGGTTGGTTGAATAGATCTAACACTTGGTTGAAGTTGAAGCATAAGATGGATGTTTGTAATTTCAGAGATACTTTGAATCTTGAAGACCTAATTGATTGGATTGGTGAATTGGAAGACTACTTTGAGTTGGAGGATATTGGAGATTCACTAAGAGTGAGGTTAGCATAGACTAAGTTGAAAGGACATGTTTCTCTTTAGTGGAAAGAATTACAATGAGATAGAAAAGTCGAAGAAGGTGAAATGGAGATCAATCTTTGGATATTGATAGTGACTAAGTTGAAGGCTAAGTCCATTCCTACTAATTATGAACTTGAGTTGTTTAAGAGGTTACAAAATCTAAAATAGAAGGATTTTTCTGTGAAGGTTATACTGAGGAATTTTACAAGTTGACTATTTTGTTTGGACATGGAAAAATTTCTAAGGAGAAGGTTACTTAGTACATTAATGGTTTGAGAATCAATACTCAGGATGAGATTGTTATGTTGAATATTGCTTCTGTTCAAGATACTTATCATTATGCTCTGAAGGAAGAAGGCAACTTGAAGAGGAGAAATCAAGGTAGTTACTGAGGGAAGGAGAAGTAGGATCACTCAAAAAAGGATAAACTAAGTGCAGATGATAAACCAAAACCTATTGAGCATAATTAAAGGATAGGTAGAGGTTAATTTAAGGGTACTTGCTATAGATGTGATGAAGGACATTGAGCTTATGAATGTTCCTAGTACGCTAGTGATAGGAGAGCTTCTATGGTGAATGAATTTGAAGATCTTGTCAATAAACTTGGGAAAGAAGGGTATAATTTTTTCTATTAGCTAGTACTATTTAGGAAGAAGGTATTGTAACCTTTTAAAAAGGAGTAATTTGTTTAGGACTCATTGCAAGTCTAGTGGTAAAATCTACAATATGATTGTGGATGATGGTAGTAATAATAACATTATTGTCAAGGAGATGGTTCCACAACTTGGTTTGATGAGAGTGAGACATCCTTGTCATTATAGGATTGGTTGGTTACAAGATGAACATGCTTTGAAAGTGAGGGAGTAATGTCTTGTTGATTTCTAGATTGTGCAGTATAATGAGCAAGTGTTGTGTGATATTGTGGACATGAGTAGTTATCACATATTGCTTAGTAGACCTTTGTAATATGATTGCAAAGCTATACATCATTGTGTCAAGAATGTGATTGCTATTTAGAAAGGTGGCATAAGGCATTCCCTAATTCCTTTGCAGATTAAAGAAATCGATAGGAGGAATCTGAGTATTGGTAAATGAGTTGAGTTAAAGGATTCTAAGAGCTTTAAAGATCAATGTGGAAAGAAAAGATGTGAAACACTAAGGATGGATGTGGAGAAGTAGAGAAAATATTTTTTTTACTGGAATGGATTGGCAAAAGTAGAACAAGGGAAATAGTGTGCCAGTTGAAGACCTGGAGGACACGTATGTGAAGAACATGTTTAGGATTTATGTGCTCAATCCCAAAAGATGTTCTTCTAGCTATAGAGAAAATCTTTTCACACCAGGTGTGTCTGATGTAGGAGCATCCTAGAGAAGCTGACAATCCTACATGATGGTTAAGTGGTTGGACCTTGGAGTTGGAGAACTTAGTCATAGAAGGATTGGTGCTCAGTCATTATTGGATAGTTCTTAGGTGTAGTGTTGGTCAAGGAGCTTAGTCACAAAAGGCTTGCTCAAGATCTACACTATTGCTTAACTTATACCATGTTTCTCAGTGTCTGTTGGTTACTCGACAACTAAAGGAAGTCATTGATTCTTGAAGGACTTGGTCATGCTTGGCTAGTGGTTGCTAACACTCAACAATTTGGTCCTTTTGAACAGAGTTCTTACAAATTTGATCAATCATCTTGGTGTATTTAATGCATGAGGAGTGTGATCATGATGTGGAGTGATTGTGGGAGTTTGTGTGGACCTATTTGGATCTTGGTTATTTGTCCTAGGTATATTTAATGGGTGTTGTAAGCCTTCTAAAGAATTCAATATTTAATATTGGTTGTAGGATGACTTGTGGCTAAAATATGCATTTAATATAAGGGTTTATTTCATTTTTAACATGCTAGGTCAACTTGTGGCTTAGTTGGGTATAAGTAGAGGGTCTCGTGGATTCTAGAATCATTGTCATTCAAAAGAGACTAGCTAATAGAAGCAAACTATAGTAGAGCTAGTAGTAGTGACTTGGAATACAAGGAAATTTCTTGGTGGCTTGTGAGCACAAGTTTAGATATTGTTAGAGGTTTATACTAGAGTGTTGTTGTGTTACAAATCTAGCTAGCTAGGGTTTGGGAGTGGATTTTGTAGAACTATTACTTGCTTTGTATTTGGAAATAACCAGGAAGGCCTTATAGCCTGACAAATTGCATGTAATCAAGTTTTTATGGAATAAAGAGGAGATTTTGGTACTAAATCTCATATCATGTGTTGTGTTTCCATTGTGTGGTTAATTGTTGGGGGCTAGGACTTCTCCTTTTAGGATTCTCTTGTTTCATATTGCATTATATTTTTAAATGCACCACCAAGGTTTACTTTCACTCAAACTCCTTATGAAACACTCTAAACCATCAAACTTGCATTCTTAACAAATAGATTAACCCACTTAACCCATTAATATAAATCTTTAAGTGATTTTGATGAAAGAGATTTATATGATTAATTTCAAAATCTTTCTTTATTCAAAAACATATACAATGATGATGATATTGAATCATCTTTTTATGACCTATTAAATTAATGATACTTCTTTCTCTAAGAAAACAAAAAGTCAGTCTTTGATCTACACAAAATTCTAATTGTGGCTTTAACTTGTGTGGACTCAGTTAAAGAGGATCTAGGGTTAGTTAAAGAAGTGTTTAAGTCGGTATCAATGTTATTAGGTCTTGCTTATTTTATTACTCTTATAGTAATTGATGTATGTATGGAAATAGTTGGTAAACAAAAAATAATTTGGATTTGTGCCAAATCTTTGGAAATTAGTGCTTTAACTATTTAGATTCTTTCTTATCTGGAAATGAAGATAATTGTTAGAGGACAAGAAGGTGTGTTTTTGGGCAAATTAGCAAGAGTTGTAACATGTGTGTTGATTGGCTTTGAATGAAGCTAGGGCCTTTGAAATTATAAATGACATACTAAAAGAAATTGAGGAGCACCTCAAAATCATAGAATATCATAGAAATTAGAAAAGAAGAGCAAGGTGGGGGTGAGGAGCAAAGTAATGTGGAAGAATTCTATGATTCAAGGGACTAGAATGCAATAGCAAGCTATCACAACAAATATAGGGTGTGAAAGATGATTCTCAGCAATGAATTCAATAATGTAATTGAATTAAGGGAGGTTAAAGAAAGAGTTCAATTAACAACATGGTTTAAAAAATATCAAGTAGAAATAGCAACTTAATACTATTAATTTACTTATAGAACTAAAAAAACTATAAAGAATTATAAGGAAGCTTTCCAACCACTCTTTCTAAAATTTTAACAAAATGGAACCAAAGGTCCCATGTGCAGTGGACCTCAATAATTTTTTTTTAATGTAAATTGATTAAACAATATAATTAAGAATGACTAAATGAAGGATTATTACTTATCTTTATGGTAATAAATTATTGATTTAAAAAAGTTTTCACATTTATAAAATTGAATTAAAAATGAATTATTAGTTATGGATTAGAATAATAATAGTATTCATTTAGTAAATTGTGGTATGCCTCTTTCATTTTGTAATAATAAAGGACTTAATCCCAGACAAGACTAGAGGTTTTCTTCTCCATTCTTTCCTACCAGTGCACATTTGAACGGAGACATTCCTTTGTATTTATTTTCATTTAATTAATATAATCAAAGGGTTTAGCCATTTAACGATTAAAAAAAATAGTATTCATTTATAAAAATCACTTGTTTGTAATTACATATCGAATATAGACTAAATGTTATATTTATAAACATTTATTTAAAAAAGGGACCCACCAAACATTAGAGACCCAAGTTGATTCATGGCTCCTTATATTTATAGTAATAGGTCTTCATTGAGGACAAGGAAGAATCGAATTGGTACAAATTTTATTGAAGAGACAACAACTTCACCATATGTAGAGTCAGCGAATAAAGATATTTCTTATACCTTGTGGGGCATACTGTTAACATGAATTGAAAATACCACTAAGCCATGATGATATCACCTTCAAGAAATGCCAAGTCAAGAAGTATGAGAAGACAAACCACATGAACATCAACCATCATACCATATACACCACCATTAGTAGTAGGAATTAGCTATTGGGGCACCAAAAACATCAATTTTATGAAGGAAAAACACTTAGAATGAATGAATGGAAGATTTTTAATGACATCCATGAGACCAACAATCTAAGAGACCAACATAAGACTCCTTAACTAGTCTATTAATATTTCTCAAGGTTTTCACTTTTCTTTTGGATCTGTGTAAGTAAGATGGCCCCCTTGTGGAGTCTTGGCCCTTTGAAAAGCTCTTTTATGATGTTCACCTTTAAGGCATGCTTGTGTTGGTTGAGAATGAAAGGATAATTATAGGGCACAATCCATTCTATTGAAGTACAGACACATAGAAAATTGAAGCAAAGAATCAAGTATGATTGGTGTGGGTACTTAATACATATATATTTTTAAATAACAATATACTAGGTAGATGACCATACAAGGCAAGTGGCAAAGGGCACAGTACAAATATCGAAGGTAGACCCTATCGATAAATGTATGAACATGGTTTATTTTAATTAATAGGATATTCTATGTATGGTTATTGATATATTTTTATTAATTGGTTATGATTATAAGACTTTGGTAAATGTGATGAAAATTCAATAGTTGAATATGAATATTAATAATTCTATTAATTGAAATAGAATGAATCAAATTCTTCATATGAAAGCTAATATAAACTGGATAATGTTGTGTTAACCCATGGTTCTAGCACCATGGAGATTAATGAGACTCTAAGCATAGAGCATGTGAGATATTAAGATCATGGTCAAGATTCAACAAGCCAAAATATTTAGATGTTGTCAACATATGCATATGTGATTGGCCTTGGATAGAGGATGCCCATCCAAAAAGAATATTAAGGGATGTGCTCCTAGGAAGATGGCGAGGTAGCTATGAGCTAGGAAACCCAATTAGGAGACATCCTTAAGATTGGGGATAAATTAGAAGGTTGAGTGACCAAAATATTATTATTGTATTTCTATCAAACTTTTATATGCAAGTTTAGTTGAATCAATTAATGCTACTAAATAGGAACATTATAATGGTATTAGAGCATAATCTTGCCACCCTATGAAAAGATAGATTTAAAAACTATGGCAAAAAAAATAGCACAAGAACTATGAAACTTTATAGAAAAAACTAATGAAAGATTTGAAAGGACTAAAAATTCTATCAAAATTATACTTGAAACTATACAAATATTAATCAGCAATAACAATCAAAATGAAAGAACCAACCTACAAAGGGATCATCACTCTTCTCATGAGGAAAATGAGCCTTTGTCACAAAGTTTAGTCCTACAAGAAACTCTCCCATCATTCATCCCAAGAGAAGAACCTATTAGGGAGGAGGAAGCCACCACATATAGTGTGGAAAAGATTGGACAAATGTATGCCAACTTGGATCCCAACCTTTGTAAACTTATTTCCTTTAAAGAATACTATGAATCTAAACTCTTGAAAATTAGCAAGAACCATCATGTAGATAAAAACCTCTAAGGAAAAATAAAAAAGCTCAAACTAACACATTTCAATGGTTATGGGGAAGGAACTACTCAATTTTTAGGGTCCAAAAATTAGATACATACCTATCCTATAGTCCAATGATAGAAGAAAGTGCTATCAAATTTTCAGTACTTCATTTAAGAGTATCAACAGAAATGGTGGCACTATGGCCAAAACTCCTTAAGACTCCAAAAAACCACCTCCTATAATGATTTCACCCAAAAGTTAATGAGTACATTTAATTTGAGAGATCCTGAATGGTATTACTGAGAACTTACTCATCTCAAACAAATCAATTTAGTAGAAGAATTTTCCAATAATTTTCTTGAGACCTAAACATAATGGTCCATAATATATCTCAAGAATAACTCACATGCATATTTATAGAAGGACTAAAAGAATCCATTAAAGCTCAAGTAAAACCCTTTGAACCTCAAACCCTTGAAGAAGCTATTTGAAAAATTGTAAAAAAATTCTAACACACCCATAGAAAGATCTAGAAATTTCCCACCAAAATTACCTTATCAAAATAATGGACCTAGGAAAGATGACAGAGAAAGGTTATGTTTTATTTGCAATAAAACATGAAGCAGAGAACAATATTACCAAAAAAATTAAGAGTTGCACCAAAAAAACCCTTTTTTTTTTTTAAATGTAAAGAATTGTGGGATGATGACCACCAATGCAAAAGAGGAGAATTTTTAAAAAATAGAAAAAGTATGTGAAGATGAGAAGTCTAACAAAAAAATTAAGACTGATAAAAATAAATAGGGAATACTAGCAGTCATCTCATAAATGAATGAAAATAGAATGATTTAGATCAAGGGTGACATTAAAGGACAAAGATTAATTGCCTTGGTTGATACATGGGCCTCATATGATTTCATTAATAGTAAACACATTGTATCTAGAAGGAAATTACAAACAAAAGAATTCAATGTAATTAAAGTAGCCTTAGATAATGGAACTACTGAGTGGTTTACCAAGATTGTACCTAACCTAGAGGTCACCCTCAAAGGATGCACAATTAAAAGAAATGTCTATGTGGAAAATATTCATAATCATATTATCCTATGAATGCCTTGGATAAACTCATTAGGAAGGCTTATTCTAGATGTTCCCAACTTAGAAATCTTTTTCAATCACAAAGGATTGGAAATTGCATTAAAAGGATTACCTCATGGCTGCCCAAAAATAGTCACTTGCAAAAAAATAGAAAAAATACTTAGTTACAACTAGGGTGAATGGATGGCCCAATGCATGAAATTAAATAAGTCAATTGCACAAGGGAAATCTATCCATATAAAAATCCAACTTATATAAATAAACATCAAATTTTTTTTGAAGGGATTCCTCTAGGGCTTCCTCCTAAAAGGGGTTTTGAACATCCCATATAATTAGAAGAAGGAGAAAAACCTATAATAACCACTCCTTATAGAAACCCTTGAAAGTACAAGGAAGAAATAGAAAAGATAATTAAATAACTCCTAGACATGGGACATATCCAACCTAGCACTAGTCCCTTTGCATCCTTGGTAGTATTAGTAAAAAAGAAAGATGACACTGTAATAAGAATGTGCATTGATTATCATACTTTAAATAAGAAATTGATTAAAAATAGATATCCTATTCCTAGAATTCATGAATTAATGGATGAATTGCATGATGCATTTCATTTTTCAAAAAATGATCTACGTTTTAATAACCATGAAATAAGAATGAGGAAAGAGGATATACCTAAAACAACTTTTAGGTGCCATTATGGAAATTTTGAATGTCTTGTCCTTCCTTTTGGTCTTGCTAATTCTCCAACAACCTTTCAATCATTTATGAATCACATCTTTAGACAATAGTTAAGAAAATTCTTACTCATATTTTTTATAGTATACTCATCTATAGTAAAACTTAATAGGAACTCCTTCACCATATTGAGGAATTTTTTAGGATTTTGGAAAAAGAATCTCTGTATGCAAAGTGTTAAAAATATGAATTTGGACTAGAGGAAATCCTATATTTAGGACACAAAATTCGTGTCACCAAAGGTTGGACAAGACCCAAGTCCCTAACTCAGCTCAGAGAATTTGTAGGCTTATGCAATTACTACAGGCAACTTGTAAAAGGTTTTTCCAAATTAGCATCCCCATTATAGATTTAATTAAGAAATGAGTTTTCACATACAATTAGGAAGCACTACAAGCCTTTGATAAACTTAAGAAAATCATTAGTTCTTGTCCAATCTTAGGCATTCCATACTTTACTGAACCATTTGAATTACAATGCGATGCATCAGGAGAAGGAATATGAGTAGTTCTCATGTAAAGGAAGAGATCAATAGCCTTTGAAATTTGTAAGATCACTAATTCAAAGATGATTTATTCTATATAATAAAGAAATTTTAGCTATAATTCATGCTTTGGCAAAATTTCAACAATACCTAGTCTGTGGAAGATTTATTGTTAAGATGAATCATAACAACTTGCAATTCTTTTTAAACCAAAAATATTGTAATGACAAGAAAGAGAAGCGGGTAAGCGAGATTCAGACTTACAATTTTGATATTGAATATGTAAAGGGAATAAATAATGTAGTTGGTGATGCACTCTTCTGATGATATCATATCAATAGCATTACTAACTTCTTAAAAGGCTAGAAATGGGAAATCTTATCAAAATATGCTAAAGACTCTCAAACAAGAGACATATTAGAAGGAAACCTACCCAAAAAAGACATCAAAATATGTAATGACATTATTCTATATAAGGGATGAGTACAACTAATTTCTCAATTGAAAATAAAGGAAAGAATCCTTAAGGAATACCATGAAAGCCCACTAGCAAGTCATCAAGGATACTAGAAGACATACAAACATATTAAGGAGAAATATTCTTGGAAATACTTGAAAAGACATGTACAAGAATGCATAATGTGTCAGTGGAACAAAGTCAAATTAACACACCCAGTAGGTTTACTACAACCCTTTTCGATTATAGCCCAGAAGTGGGAGAGCATATCCATGCATTTCATAACAAGATTCCCAAAGGTACAAGGGAAGGATATCATTTTTTTGGTGGTAGTTAGACTTACCAAATATTTTGATGTAGGAGCATCAAGAGGTATAAGGGAAATCCTATGTCACCCAAAAAAATGTACTTAGACTTAGATTTTGTTTCATGTGTTTTCATTTTTGGACACCCATTTGGGTCAAATAAAGGTTCCAACTCTCACAGTTCCACTATCAGTGTGCTAGAAAATCCTGAAAAAATAGGAGCATGTAATTGGGCCATCATTTTGGTGAACTAGAAGGTGTGAATTTGCCACATGAATGTAATTGTAATTTAGAGCATTCCAAAAAAAGAATCAGGTCAAAAGGCCCCACGGTTTGAAAGTTATTGCAATTTTTTGGGTTTTGGAGACCTCCCAAGAATGCTTCAAAGTCAGGTTAGGGGCATTAAATGACCTTGAAAAGGGCTGAAAAATGGGGGAAAAGTGAAGCTGGTCCATATGGCTATAGAGTACTTTGAGAGCTTTTCGAAAATGTAAACAATTTGTCAATCGGAGCTACGGTTCAAAAGTTATGCCTCCCGAAAGTTCGGTTACCATTTTTGGATTCTTCTAGATTTTCACCGACTTCCAATGCAGCTTCTGGAACCTTCTATTTGATCGGTGGATGCCTACTAGCACTTTCTAGAATGTACTCCTAGTCCTTAACCCTCCAGGGTCTATTTAAGGAGATTTTTGGCATTGTAAAAGGCAGTTCAGAGTGGAGTGGTATTGAAGGGAGAAATTATCTCCACATTTATGCTATTGTAAGCCCTTAGGGCATGTTTTGAAGTTTATTTTTCTCTGTATTGAAAATACTAGCTTATTTTTCAGTTAATACAATTTCCCTTTTCTGTTGTGTCCCTATCAAGTGGTATTAGAGCTGGTTTTCCTGAGCATGTAGACAGAGTGCTAACTGTGAGGCAGTTTGCACCAGGATTGTGTGGTTGTGGGTTCAAGTTAGAAGATGCCTCCATGAAGAGAGCATGGTAGAAGAGCCAAAGCTATTAATCTTGAGGAGGTTAGAGCCCTCCAAAGGTAGGTACAGGCATTGCAAGAGGAGCTCCGTAAGGAGCAAATGTTGTCGTAGGTGACGATAGTGAGGATGAAAATGAGGAAGAAGAAATGGGACCAGAAGGGGAATTTGATGAGGAAGTTTTGAATCATGCAGAGGAAAGGATTTTTAGGGCCATTACTAAGTTTGGGAAAAGACCCACAATTGAAGTGGGTGTATTTTTAGAAAATTTGAAACCAGATGAGTTGATCGATTGGATCAATGAACTGGAAGAATACTTTGAGTATGAGGATATCAGGGACCCAGATAGGGTTAAGTTTGCAAAGGCCAAACTGAAAGGCCATGCCAAGATATGGTGGAAAGAGGTTCAATTGGAAAGAAATAGAAGAGGAAAGGAGAAGATCACAAGATGGGATTGCATGGTGGACAAATTAAAGAAGCAGTTCATTCCTGTGGACTACAAGCTTGATTTGTTTAAGAAGATGCATGGGTTAAAGCAAGAAGGAAGATCGGTCCAAGAAGATATAGAGGAGTTTTACTGACTCTTGATTAGAGTAGGGCATGCAGAAGCAAATAAGGAGAAGGTTTCTCATTATATCAATGGGTTGCGACCTAGCATCCAGGAGGAATTAAGTCTGGTAAGAATGACCAGCGTTGAAGAGGCATACCAGTTTGCCCTACGAGTTGAAGAGAAGTTGAATAAAAGGTTTGAAGGACAAAAAAGAGGGCATAGTCAAGGAGGAAGGGGAAGTGGTAGATCATCTGGAGGCCACAATGAAACCCAAAAGAAAAATGAATATGCGGGTACTAGCAGGAACCAGAGGAATGAGGGTTTCAATCGCTCCCATGATCAAGACTTTGGAAATTGGAGAGGAAGAGGTAGAGGACATGGAAAAGGAAGAGGCAGCTTTCGTGGTAACTATTTCCATTGCAATGAAGAAGGTCATTGTGCCTTTGAATGCCTACAACGACAAGGAAGGACAGATAGGAGAGTTGAGGGCCAAGCTAGGGTTGCTCATGTTGATGAGGATGCACAATCATCACATTTAGAGGATGCAAAAAGAGGAGAGACCTTGGTAAATGAAAGAGTCCTACTAAGTGGTGAGATTGAACCAGGACAACAGAGGAGTTTGCTCCGTACCAAATGCAAGTGTGAGGATAAATATTGTAACGTGATCATTGATGGTGGTAGAACTGATAACTTGGTATCAGAAGAGATGGTCTCTAAGCTGAAGCTCAAGAGGGAGAAACATCCCCAGCCCTATCGAATTGCTTGGGTAAAAGATGATCATAAGGTCCTAGTAAGTGAACAATGTTTAGTGAAATTCAAAATTGGGAGTTACCATGATGAAGTTCTCTCTGATGTTATTTTGATGGATGTTTGCCATCTATTGTTGGGTAGACCATGGCAGTTTGATAGACATGCAGTACATGATGGACATGCAAACACATACTCTTTGATAGAGGATGGATTTTGCCACAAATTGAAGCCCATGAAAAAGGAAGGTGAAAAGGTATGTAGCAGTGTTAGGATTTTTCTTGTTGATGAAAGGAATTTTTTAGATGGCATGAAGCATTAGCATATGTGCTATGCTTTGATTCCTAGGAAAGATAAAGAAGGTAGTAGTGAAATACCACTTGAAGTTTTAGATTTACTAGGGGAATTTGGAGATATTATATCTGATAATGTTCGAGATGGATTGCCACCAGTAAGGAAAATTAGTCATCAGATAGATCTGATTCCAGGAGCTAGTTTTCCTAATAAGGCTGCTCATAGGATCACTCCTGCTGAAACAGAGGAGCTAAATAGACAGGTTCAGGAGCTATTGAGGAAGGGCTTGATTCGAGAGAGCCTGAGTCCCTGTGCAGTACCTACAATAATCACACCAAAGAAGGATGGAGAGTGGAGGATGTGTACAAATTCTTGAGCTATAAATAGGATAACCATCAAGTACCCATTTCCTTTGCCAAGGATGGATGATCTTATGGACTGCTTGAGTGGGGCTCAGTACTTCACAAAGATAGATCTCAAGAGTGGCTATCATCAGATACAGATTCAAGAAGGAGATGAGTGGAACATAGCCTTCAAGACCAAGGAGGGTCTTTATGAGTGGTTAGTCATGCCCTTTGGATTGACGAACGCCCCAAGCACCTTCATGCGGCTCATGAATGAGGTACTTAAGAAGTTCTTGGGAAAAATTGTTATTGTCTATTTGGATGATATTTTAATTTTTAGCAAGACTTTGGAAGAAAATTTATTGCATATTCGTAGTGTCCTTGAAAGGCTAAGGGAAGAGAAACTGTTAATTAATCTGAAGAAGTGTATCTTTGCAAAAAGGGAGTTAGTCTATTTGGGATTTGTTATATCACCTGAAGGTCTCAAAATGGATCTAGAGAAGGTAAAAGCCATCTTGGAATGTCCTACTCCAAGGTTTTCTACTGAGGTAAGATCATTTCATGGTCTGGTTAGTTTTTACAGGAAGTTTATTAAGAATTTCAGTGGCATATGTGCACCCCTAACTGATACAATAAGAGGGGATAGAAAAGAGTTCAAATGGACTACAGTAGCTGCAAGAAGTTTTGAATTGCTGAAGAAGAAGGTAACATAACAACCTATGTTGGCACTTCCAGATTTTAGAAAGGTTTTCCAGGTGGATTGTGATGCCAGTGGCAACACTATTGGGGCTACATTAAGCCAAGAAGGTAAGCCTATTGCATATTTTAGTGAAAAATTGAATGATGCAAAGCAGAAGTATTCTGTTTATGATCAAGAGTGATATGCAATAGTTTAGGCCTTAAAGAAATGGAGGCATTATTTATTGCCAAAGGAATTTTTTTTGTATACTGATTATCAGGCATTACAGTACCTAAATAGCCAAGGTAAATTGAATTAGAGGCATATGAAGTGGGTAGAGTTCTTGCAGAGCTATACATTTGTGTTGAAGCATAGAAGTGGAAAATCTAACAGGGTTGCAAATGCACTAAGTAGGAGATAGTTGTTGCTTACAGTAATGCAGGTTGAAGTAGTTGGGTTTGATGAACTCAAGAATTTGTACCCTGAGGATCCTGATTTTGCTGAAGCATGGAAAGCTTGTAAAGAACCTGTTGCTATAGATAGAACCAAGTGGTTAGACTATTTTTTTAGGATGGCATGTTAGACTTTTCAATCTACCTTGGGTGTCTGATGTAGGGGCATCTAGAGGTATAAGGGAAATCCTATGTAACCCAAAAAAATGTACTTAGACTTAGTTTATGTTTCATGTGTTTTCATTTTTGGACACCCATTTGGGTCAAACAAAGGTTCCAACTCTCATAGTTCCACTATCAGTGTGCTAGAAAATCCTGAAAAAATAGGAGCATGTAATTAGGCCATCATTTTGGTGAACTAGAAAGTGTAAATTGGACAGATGAATGTAATTGTAATTTAGAGCATTCTAGAAAAAGAATCAGGTCAAAAGGCCCCACAGTTTGAAAGTTATTGCAATTTTTCAAGTTTTGGAGACCTCCTAAGAATGCTTCAAAGTCAGCTTAGGGGCATTAAATGACCTCAAAAAAGGCCAAAAAATGGGGGACAAGCAAAGCTAGTCCATAGGGCTATAGAGCACTTTGAGAGCTTTCTGGAAATATAAACGGTTCATCAATCAGAGCTACGGTTCAAAAGTTATGCCTCCCGAAAGTTTGGTTACCATTTCTGGATTCTTCTAGATTTTCACTAACTTCTAACGCAGCTTCTGGAACTTTCTATTTGGTTGGTGGATGCCTACTAGCACTTTCTAGAATGTAGTCCTAGTCCTTAACCCTTCGGGGTCTATTTAAGGAGATTTCTAGCATTGTAAAAGGCAGTTTAGAGTGGAGTTTGAGGGGAGGTACTGAAGGGAGAAATTATCTCAACATTTATGCTATTGTAAGCCCTTAGGGCATATTTTGAAGTTTATTTTTCTTTGTACTAAATGTACTAGCTTATTTTTCAGTTAATACAATTTCCCTTTTCTGTTGTGTCCATTCTGTTCTTGGGTTGTGTCCCCATCATATTCTCATTTCTTTGCTACTTCTATAGAATATAAAGCACACCAAATAGCTGAATTATTTTTCAAAAAAAATTATAGACTCCATGGGCTTCCTCAAAACATTATTAGTGACAGAGATAGTAAATTCCTCAGCAAATTTTGGCAATAACTCTTCCATCTTGAAGAGACAACACTAACTCCAAGCACTAGTTACCACCCAGAGACTAATGGACAAACTGAGGTTGTGAACAAATTGTTAGAAGGATACATGAGGAATTATGATACAGAATAAAAAAAAACATGGATCAAGTGGTTACACCTAGGAGAATATTGCTTCAATACAACTCATCATATGTCTATTAGGATGAATCCCTTTAAGGTATTATATGGTTACAATGTTTCATCATTCAAAGAATTAATATTCCCAAGAAAGCAGAGTTCCAAGTGCACAAGATTTCACTATGCAGAGTCTTGACATTATCTTGAAACTCTTAAAGAAAATTTACAATAGGCTCAAAATCAAAAAAAAAATTATGTAAATAAGAGGTGTAACGAAAGATCTTTCATAGTTAGAAATTTGGTATTCTTATGGCTACAACTATACAAGTAATTGTCAATCAATAAAAATGGAATGGAAAAACTCAAACATCAATTCTATGGACCTTATAAAGTTATAAGAAGAGTAGGGGAAGTAGCCTATGAGCCTGAACTTCCTACGGATAGTAGAATTCATGACATATTCCATGGTTCCACTTAAGAAAGTTTTGGGACAAAACATAATTATATGCACTGATTTGCCTCCCCTAGATGATAAAGAACAACTTACCCAAATGCATGAATGTATCCTCAAAACATGAGAATATAAACTAAGGTATAGAATTATCACTAATTTTTTGTTAAATGGAAAAATCTACTAGATGTACATGCCACATGGGACGAGGAAATTTTTTAATTTCTTGAAGACAAGAAAGTTCAAGATGGAGGGTTTGCAATGGACCTTGGCAAAAACAAAATATTATGTAAATTGATTAAATAATATAATTTAAACTGACTAAATGAAGGATTATTATTTATCTTTATGGCAATAAATTGCTCACTTATAGAATTGAATTATTAATGAATTATTAACTATGGTTTAGAATAATAATAGTATTCATTTATAAAAATTAGTTACATCTAATTACATATCGAATATAGACCATATGCTATATTTATAAATTGTGGAAAATGAAGCATCAAATCAATACAACAATTATTGAAGATATATTGACCTCACCATACATAGATTCATCAAATAAACAAATTTCTTACCAGTGGATAGACCACATGAACATCAAGTGTCACATGTCATACATCACCATTAGTAGCAAGAATTGACCCCTTTGCAGGTCACGTTGAAGAAAAGGAACATTATAGGCCATAGGCCATTGTAATGAAGTATAGAAATATCAAACATCAAAGCTAGGAATCAAGTACAATTGGTTTAGGTACTTAAAACATATTTTTTAAGTAATAATGTACCACATAGATGACCATACAAGGCAAGTGTTAAAGGGCATAGTACAAATCTTAAAGGTAGATCCTGTTGATAAAGGTATAAACATGGTTTATTTGAATCAATAGGATATTCTATGTATGGTTATTGATATATTTTTATTAAATGAGTTATGATTATTAGACTTTGGTAAAGTTGACGAAAATTGAATTGCTGAATATGAATATTAATAATTGTATTAATTGAAATAGAATGAATCAAATTCTTCATATGAAAAATAATAGATACTGGATAATTTTGTGTTAACCTATGAGGTTAACACCATATAGATTAATGAGACTAGAAACATGGAGCATGTGAGATATTAAGATCTCCATTGTCTACCATTGTCGAGAATCAATGAGATAGAATATTCTGATGTTGTCAAAATATACATATGTGATTGGCCTTGGATAGAGGATGTCCATCCAAAAGAATCTTAAGGGTTACACTCCCAGGAAGATGTCCAGGTAGCTATGACCTAGGAAGCCTAATCTAGAGGTTTCCTTAAGACTGGGGCTAAATTAGAGGGTAGAGTGATAGAAATATTATTAATGTGTTTCTAACAAAATTTTATGTGTAGGTTGAGCTAAATCAATGAACACTATTAAACAGGAACATTACACCATGCCCATTTTCTCTTGCAAAGTCTTAATATTAGAAGAATAAGTTCTTTAGACTAGTTTACATAACTAAGAAGAAATAAGAAATGAAAAATACTTTCAATCAAAATAAAAAAGAGAAAATAAACCAAGACTAAGTGAATTTCATTACTATCCTTGAATTTTTGTGTGCATTTGTCATCTTTTTAACAATATCATACTCTATAATCAATACCATGAAATATTTGTTGGAAATTACAATTGGAACTATTGTTATGTTGTCATTGATGTCAAACCTTACTGGTGAGTCAATTTCTATCCAACTAGAGTGTCATATCATTTTATTGATGAAGAGAGTTTGAAAAGGAGAGGTAACAAGATGACCTAGTGGAAAGTTTGAGTTATGTGGAACTACAATGGGCACTTGATAAGTTGGCACATTGGGAAGATAATGTGATGTTTAATCATTACACTAAGTGGGGAATTTATTTGAATTGAAGCCTAGTTGAGATGACCAATGGAAGATCAAATGCGTAGGGTAGACTGAGAAACATAGTAGAAAAATAAGGAGGTTATAGTTGAAGCTAAATTGTGCTAGTGTTGACCAAGTGAACAATATAAGCTAAGAAAATATAGTGTCGATGGAGTACCAATAAAGAATGTGTATCAAAAAATTCAAACTAAACAAAGATAAAGTATGCTGAGAAAGACTGTTAGTATTGACCAAGTTGTATGGTGATGATCGAGGTTGAGGAACACAATATTGATCAAGTGTCAACATTTGATAGTTTGTGAAGGAATTCAAATTCCCACCTAACATAATTGAATTTTTGGATTGATCAAAGTTCATGAAGAATAAGTACTGATGAGTTAGAACATTTAATGCATGACAAACTATGTTTGAGCATTCCTAGGTATGGATTCAATGAGAAGTTTTGACAAGTATCTATCAATGGTGATGTTTAATTAGCAAAAGATAAAATTAGCTACATATTTAAGGAATCATAAGGATAACCTATAAAGGTTGGAGTAGTTGTTGATTTTGTTGATTGTTGAATTTGAGCATAACGTTGTGGAGAGATGAGAAGAGGTGAAGTGTGATTGCTTGAAGGGTTTCCAAGTAAATCAGTGATGGACATATAATTGAAGGTTAGTGAATGGATCAATAGATGAGCTACACTATGATCTATATTTTCAAAGTAAACTGTATTTATTAGATCAACATGTTGTTACTTTCTAACCATTATATTAGTTAAAATCTTCTAATCAAGGTTGACCTAATAGCCATTTGTAAATCATTTAATCAAGATGACATTCTAAAGGGATGTTCTTAAGCCCTTTAACTAGGCCACTCCTAACAAGATGGTTAAATCATTTAACAGGGTCACACCTAATAGTGTGTATTTGAACCTTTAAGAGGGTTATCTCTTAACTAAGCCCACTTTAGAAGACTAAAAAGTTGGTAGCATATTACTGGTGGTTTCTCCAAATTGAGTTTCCACATTAAATCTTGGTGTTATACTTGTATGAATGTTATTTGATATAATTTATTTCTTATTGCTAAGCTACATTATGCAAGTAATTTACTATTGGGATAGTAAACTGCAAGTTTATGTTACTATTAAGCTAATATAGAGACCGAGTGGACTAATGAATAATTATAAGTTGTTAAAAGTGGTTAATAATTTTTTTGGAACATCTAGACCTGAGGATAACTAATTCACCCCCCCCCCCCGCCCCCTCTCAATTATTCTAAAATCATTCTAACAATTGGTGCAATAGATTGTGTTGTTTGGAATGAAAGTTTGAAGGGACTTAAAGCTAAAGATCAAGATTTTTAGAAAGGAGGTACTGAAGTTGAACAAGGAGAATTTCCTTGCACGACAAAGTTTTACGAAGCTACATATTTCTAGAATTGGAGATTTAGAAGTTACTACCTAAAGTACTACTACATAGTAGTATCAACACTTATGAAAGTCCAACATATAAAGAAGAAATAAGAACACAATCATGAAATGTTGGAGATTGCATCTACCCTAAGTTACTCAAAGTTTGATGATATAAAGGAATGCAGTACTGCAAATAAAATGTGACACAAACAAGAAAAGATCTATGGTGAAGAAAAAAATGTACAAAGAGCTAAATCAAAATGATTGAGAAGAAATTTTGATGACATGAAGATGGTAGAAGGTGAGAACATTTCTCAATATGTTGAAAGAATCAAAGAAGTGGTGAATGCAATTAGAGGACCAAAAGGAAATATTGGTGATGAGGCTGTGATCAACAAGGTACTAATAAATTTACTTCTTATTTATGTTATTAGAGTTTCTAGAGTACAATAACTAAGATGTACTCCTGCTAATGATCTAACCTTGGATAGTTTAGTTGGTAGACTTACAACTTTGAATCATCAAATATTGATAATTTATTGCCCCTACTATTGAATTTTCCTTCAAGTCTCAACTAGTCTTAAATAAGTCTAAGAAGAAGAAAGGAATGTATTGGCATAGTGATAGTGAATCATTTGATGATGATCTTGAGGATCTTCAAACATTAATGGCTACAAGGTTACCCAATGGCAAAGGAAAATTCAAAGGTAAACTTCCTATAATTTGTATTTCATGCAATAAAGTTGGTCATATTGCTACATGACATCCTAATAGGGATGACAAGGATGAAAATAAATACTAGTGCCAAGGAAGAAGAGATGGAAGAGACAACAAAGGATACAAAGACTACAAGGGAAAATGTAAGAAATCTTGTTACATTGCTAAAGAAGAAATTGATAGTTATTTTGATAGTCATGATAAAAGAAGTTTTCTATGTTACAATGAAAGATGATTCTGATAAAGATGAAAAAATTGCACTTATTTCATATGTGAGTAAAGGTGATAGATGGATAATTGATAGTACTTGGTCACATCACATGACTTGTTATAAAAGTTAGTTTGAAACTTTAGAACATAATAAAGGAAGTTTTGTTAAGTTTGGTAATGATGCACCCTGTCATGTAAAAGGTAAACCTAATCAATAAGATTGACTAATAATAGCATATGTGATAATTCTTATTGGGTTGAAGGAGTGAATTATAAAATTTTGAGTGTTACACAATTGAATAGTTTAGGTTCTAGAGTTGAGTTTTAGCATAAGAAAGCTAATATCTACAATGGTTCTAGAGAACTTACTAGAAGTGAAGAAAAAACAAGAGGTAACTTGTTCTACCTAGACCTATTTAATGATACATGCATGTTTGCACAATATGAAGACATTTGGCTATGGCATAAGAGACTGTGTCATGTCAACATTGATAATTTGGTACAAATTAGTAAGATAAAAAGAGTCAGAGGATTACCAAGATTGAAGAAACCTAATAATATCATATGTAAGAAATGTCAATTGGGTAAAATGACAAAGTCTAGTTTCAAAAGGGAGACCTATTCTTCTAATGAAATTTTGGAGTTGGTTCATACTAACCTTTATGGACCTATTGTAGTGCAATGCTACTGTGGTGACAAATATGTTATTCTATTTGTTGAATATTACTCTAGAATGATGTCATGTGATGTTTCTCAAAGAAAAATCTAATTCATTTCAATTGTTTAATTGGTATTTGGCTAGAGTTAAAAATAAAATAAGTAAAAGATTAAAGTTTTGAGATAAGATAGAGGAGGTGAATTTATATTTGAGGAATTCAACATATTATTTAATGATAGAGGAATCAAGAGATAGATGTCAGCATTGAGGACCCCTCCAAAAAATGGTTTAGCTGAAAAGAGGAATATATCAATCATGGATTGTGCTAGGGAATTGATGATGGAGAAGAATGTTTCAAAAAAGTACTGGAGATATTTTGTAAGTATAATTGTTTATACTTTGAACTAGGTACAAGTTAAGAAAGGTACAAATATTACACCTTTCAAGCTATGGTATGGATATGCACCTAATGTGAATTTTTTCCAAAAATACTTGGGAGAAAATGTTATATACTGAAAGATAACAAAAATCCAAAAAAACTGATGCTAAAATTGATGAAGGCATATTCCTAAGATATTCCACTAAAATAAAATCATACAAGTGTTTGAATTCCAACACTAACAAAGTTGTCAAAATTGAAAATGTTAGATTTGATGAATATGCAAAGAAGAATGAAGTTGAATGCAAATAGGAACCTAACGACTACAAGAATATTGTATATATTTTTATGAAGGAGAGCCTAGTACCCTGCCTGAGCCTGAGAAGAAAGTTTTCGAGCAACACCAACCAATGAATGTAGAGTTAAAATAGAAAATTATCAAGCATCAGATAGTTGGAGCCGAGCATCAACAAGTGATTGTCGAACAACCAAAGGTAGAAGAAAAGATACAAGAAGTAATACCTAAAGTGACTATAGAGTATGAATATGATGAACTAGTGCAAGAAGAAAGAAGAGTTGAATATATGCTAGAAAAATATGTAAGAAGAAATCATGCACCAAATCAAATCATTGGAGACAAAGATTCAATAGTTATGAAAAGAAAAAGACTAAGGAGTGATACATGCTTATTCTATGAGTATGAGCCTAGATTAGTCAAGGATGCACTTGAGAATGAAGATTGGATTGCAGCCATGGATGAAGAGATTGGTGATATAGAGAAGAAAAAGAATTGGACGTTGATACCTAGACCAAAGGACAAGAATTTTATTGGTACAAAGTGGGTATTTAGAAACAGGTTGAATTAGAAGGATAAGGTGACAAGAAACAAAGAAATACTAATTTGTAAGGGATATGCACCATAAGAAGAAGCAATTGACTATGGGGAGACATTTGCCCTAGTTGCAAGGTTAGAATGAGCAAGAGCTTTGCTTGCATATGTTTCTTAAAAGGAATTTGAAGTTTATCAAATGGATGTAAAATATGGATTTCTGAATGGAATTCAAGAGGAAGAAGTCTATATTAAACAACCTGAAGGATTTTTTGATCCAAGCAAGAGGAACATCATATGTAAGCTACACAAATCATTGCATATATTTAGAAAAATCCTAGATCATGGTATGAAAGGTTGCAAACATACTTGGTGAAGATTGGTTTTGCAAGGACCAGTGATAATGGTAATCTATACTTATAGACTGGATCTGAAAAAAGGGATACTATTAGCTGAGATATTTGTGGATGATATCAGATTTGGAGGACAAGATTCATTGTGCAAATCATTTTTTAATGAAATGAAGAAATATTTTGAGATGTCTATGTTTGAAGAGATCAAATTCTTTGTTGGTTCGAAAGTGTATCAAATGAAGAAGGGTTTATACATTACACAATCCAAGTATAGTAAGGATATATTGAAGACCTTTGGAATGGAAGACTCAAGATCAATTAGTACACCTATGGATACTAGACATAAAATTTCAAAGAATAATGACTTTACTAATGTGAATAAAACTTTGAATAGATAAATTATATGAAAGATATAATATGTTGTTCACAACAAACCATGTATTTTACTAGCACTTGGGATTGTTTCTATTTTTTTTGTAAATCCTAAGGAGAATCACATGACTAATGTAAAAAGGATTTCGAGATATCTAAAAGGAATAGAGGTCTATGGAATGTATTACAAGAAAAATGACAAATTTAAATTGAGACTGTACACTAAAGTAGATTGGGATGGAAATGTTGATGCTAGAAGAAGTAAAATTGGTGGAGCTTTCTTTCTAAGATAGAGATTGGTTTCATGGACAAGCAATAAATAGAACTATATCTCTAAATCTACAACAAAGGTTGACTATGAATCAACAACTATTAATTGTTCAAACATAGAGTGAATCAAGCAATTTTTGAAGGGAATGAAGGAAGAGATCATTGAACCTATTTCCAAATTCTATGATAACACAAGTGCAATAAACATATCTAATAATTATGTGATGCACAATAAGACCAAACACATTGGTATCAAATATCATTACTTGAGAGAGTTGGTACAAAACAAAAAAGTCAAAATGGAGTATGTGAATACAAAGGAACAAATAATTGATATTTTAACAAAAGCTTTATCGAAGGATGCTCATGAATATCTAAGAGGTAAATTAGGGATGATTCCTCTAACTAAGGCTACCTAAGTTGGAGATGGAGAATTGCATCTAATGTTTTTATTAGAATAACTTATAACTTGATGCAAGAAGTCACACTTTAGGAGCTACCTAAAGTTGTAAAGACATAAGGGGTGAATGCACCAAGTTGTAGTGCCAATAAGATGACACATAACTAAACTTTTAAAAATTCTAAAAGTGTGTACATGCTTTAAAAAAATTCTATATATGGGCTAGAAATCGGAGACCCATTCCATTTTTGTATTATTTCTTTTTGTTGGTACTTCTTTGCCCTCAAAAATGTGCATGCATTTCGTAAAAGTTGAAGAATTTTCTCACTCTCCTTAAAATGCTTCCTCATTGCTAGAGATCAAGATCAAGATCATCAAGTATATTTTCTACTCTTTTATTTGCATTGTTTTGTATTTTTAAGCATTGTTTTTTAATGTTTTTTTAGTTTTGCTTCAAATTTTTTTTTTAAATTTAAAATACAATTGGTTTCTTATCAGGAAATGTAAATAATCAACCACCAAATCCCCAGCCTGATCAAGAAAATCAAAATGAGAACCCTTCAAAATATAAAAATGAAAAACATCTACAAGATTAAAATCAAAATGCTCTACAAGAAGAGCAAGAACTCCACAAACTCCACCAATTGAAAGACCTCCTCTTGGCACCCAAGACAATATAATTAATGAAATAGAAAGAGCAAAAACTGAATTAGAAGCAATCATTGGTAGGTTGAAAGATGCAGGAAAACTAATCCTATGAGAACAAAATTGGCATCCTCCCTTGAGTTCATTATTAGCCATGTAGCTTCTGTTAGTGATCAATTGGATATTTTACAAGTTAAGAGAGAAGAAAAAAAAGATACTATGAAAAAACATTATCTTATAAAGATGTAAGAAAAAAGGATAGCAAAAGGTAACATATGTGCATTGTTTAAAAAGTCAGGAGAACAAGACACTGTTAAACATACAACTAGAAGGTTTCTCATCCACTAGTGCATACATGATTCAATATTAGAAATAAATTTTAGGATAGATGGTGAATGGTCTTTGATGCCCCTGCCTACAATAATCATGAAGTTCCAATGTATTTTTTAAAGAAATTATATTGTGAATTTGTCCTTGGGGAGATCCCCAATTATTTTGACATGTTAGTTTCTTATTGTAGAGGTGGGGGGTCATCATTTCAAAGATTGGGGACATGTCATGACCCTAATGCAACTAGGGTGCCTATTGTCGAGCCAAAATGTGAGCATTGCATTATTCCTTCAGTTGTGAAGGAAATGTAGAGACCAGTACTCTAGGGACTATTAATGCTTTGACACAAACCCTTATTCATTATGCCAGTCCATTAGTTGAGGATGAGCCTCCTTTGAATCACAGTCACATATGCACATCATGTGGATCCTTATGCACATTTGGCAGTCACGTTGGAGACACTATAGATGAGGGGCTAGTCATTGATGAGTTCTTGAGTAACACATATGGCATTGACACATAGGTAAATCACAATTATAATAAACTCATTTTATCACATTTCATATGTATAGTGAATGACTAATTAATTAGCATGTCTTGACATTGTTCAAAATTTAGGGTAAGATTGTTGATGGAACTAGTACAGATTCCTTGAACCCATTTTACATCCCATTAATGAGTTGAGAGGTATGTATTTATTTAATCTATTAAATTTATACATATATTTATTAATTAATCATATGAAGGATTTTTAAAAAAATTATCCATGTGCATTAGTTCTGTACTGGACCATCGACATTCACAACAGACTCTGAGCCTAGGCATGATACGAGCTTTGTAGAGGTACATTTATTTCATGTTAAGTTAATTCATTTAATTATATTGTATTCTATAAAAAACATTTAAATTTTATTATATGATTTGTAGTTGTTGATGTTCGAGACTCCTCTTCATCTTCGCTAGTCCATCGATTGTGGAGTTGCTTATGTGATGGCTAGGTTAGAGCCATTGACCGAGATATGAAAGAGTTTTCATAATTTTAGTTGTTCTTTATAATATTTAGTATTTAAATTTCAAATGTTATTTATAAATATGATCGAGTGATTGTATTGATTGAATTGTTGTAGGACCTTGTTACTCTTGATTATCCATGAGCCTTTGAGGTGGATGTATAGAGTGACTATTTGATGGTGGTAAGAAAATAATTAATTTGGTGTGTACATATATTTTATTTAAATGTATAATAATTATTGATTCATATATACTTTGTTTGTATTAGCTCTAGTTAGAGAGGAGCCTAAACAAGAGGATGACCCAACATGTGAGGAAGACCCTGTCATCCCCATCCCATGCAATGATTAAAGACCTCTAGGGATTTGTTTCCTTCCCCTCATGGGAAGGAGAAGATATAGGGATGGACACATGTATAGGAATTAGTGGATATATATCTTGGATCTTATGTTAGTGGACATACTTGACATACATTTGATGTATATATGACATTTTATATTTGATGTATGACATATATTTGATGCATGGCATTATTAGACTTACAACTTTGATGCATCAATTTTTTCATGTATAAAATTATTGGTTATCATAACATATATCTTTTTTTTCATTTTTACATTTTAAGTATTTCATATATTTCATTTTAATATAATGTGCATCCAAAATAAGGGTAGGAATCATTATAATAAGCTTTAACAATATCTTTTGACATGTAAATAAGGCCATGATATTGATTTATATTTAAATTGTACAAGTTATGAGTGCTTTTGATTATGAGTAACTTATTTAGAGTTTTGTCGGGATGAGAACAACAAAAATGGGATGAGAACAATGAAACTTGAATTCTTATTACTATTAGACAATTAAAATTGAAGTTTGACTCTTGAGTTGGTTGCATTATGTAAATGTCTAATCTTGAATATTATTATCATCATAAATATTTCAATATTTTTTATATGCTTTATCTTCAGAACACAAAAATACTTGAAATAAAGTTTTTAATTTATTCATGGAATTTGATATCAATATTTCTTATTTATTCATCTCTTCGAGAGCCTCATTCATGGAAACACATTATATATGTTCTTCTTATGATTCCCATAGCTATAGTTCTTGCATTCTTTATTTGATGTATTTATATATTTAAAAAAATCCAATATGCAACCATTTCAAAACATCCACTTCATTCAATTTCAGGCTTCGTGGTTGCTAGAAGAGGAAGTGGAATTTGGCTTTATGACTGACATTTTTGTTTGTGAATTCTTTCTAGCATTGTCCTTCCATTAAAATTCCATGCACCTAATTTTTGAATGATTGTTTTGGCATAGACACTTGACCTTCCAACTTTTCACTCCACCATAAAATATACATCTATTTCTTTTAGACATTTTTCCCATGTGTTGTTCCACATTTTGCACACATAGATACAAGAGTAGCTGCAACTAAATCATCTAACAAAAAATTTCAATCTAGTGTTTTGATGGATATCCATGTCTATCATCCATCCAGATTGAATATTGGACCAACTTTTAGACTGAAATATGAGATGAGCACATAGTTGGAAAGTTAAAACTTGAAGCAAACAAAATGAGATTTAATTTTGGTTGATGTTGATTGCCACATGGTTCTACATCATCTAATCATGGTGTAGTAGGTAGAACTTATATATAGAATGTAGTTTGTAAGGTTTTTCAGAATTTCTTATCCTAAGAAATTCTTTAAGGATTGATATTCGTAATCATACTATGTTTACTTTAATTTGATTGCCACATACTTCTACATCATCTAATCATGGTGTAGTAGGCAGAACTTATATATAGAATGTAGTTTGTAAGGCTTTTCAAAATTTCTTATCCTAAGAAATTCTTCAAGGATTGATATTCTTAATCATACTATGTTTACTTTAATTTCACTACAGCTAAACTGTAAGAATACTTTGACTTCAATGTTTGTGCATTGTGTAAGGTAAGATGGTAATTTTGACCTCTTACTGGATGGACTTAGAACCAATGTCTATGATCTCTTTCAGTTGAATCCAAACTTGCAATATCTCATATCATATGTAGATTAAGACAATGATGCTATGGAGGAGGAATATTCATACCTTTCTTCTCATGAGGAGCGGAAACTAAAACATTGGGTAGACAATTAGATAGTTCCACTATTCTTCTACTAGGAAAGGCAGTATTTATAGGAGGAAAAGGAATCAAACAACCCATGAGAGGGAAACTTGGTGGAGATATTTTTGGAATATAATTCATGATGTGTGGAACATAACTTATTTGCAGTTGTAATGGAGTTGGAACAATATTGTATGATATCAATGAGATTTCATTCACTATTAGAGAGGCAATTGGGAAAGTGGATGAGTGTGGAGGGAGAGTCATGTATTGTACTATAGGAGGAATAAATTTGTGCACCCATTGATTCAAATTGGTAGTCATGGCTTTCTATAATTGTTGTGCCTCCAATATTCCTCAAAATATATCTTTGTAAGGGCAATGATAGAATGAGAGATCTAATTTTGAAAGTTGTGGCAGGGACAAATGTTTCCAAATAGCATTTTGGTGATGGTCCACCTCTTTTGACATCAAGTCCTCAATAAAAAAATGTTGCACACAAAATGTATGTTGAATCCATCACTTCCTACATGGAGAAATAATCATGACATTGGGCTTCTTATCTATAGTAATATAAAAAGGAAATGGAAATGCAACACTATCTATGAAACACTTGAGTAAAAGTAGTATCAATTAGACAATTTGAAGGAATATCAAACACAATCTTTGTGAGAGGGGCCAAAGAGGAAACTGCATGACTTGCACTAAAAAATGTATATCTGTGATCAACACAATAAAAAGTATTTCTAACAAAGAAGACACTATTTTTTTGTCATCATTGTCTTTATAAAATACAAGGTGTAGGTATGAACAACATACTAAAATGTATAGGAAACTTAGTAGTTTTTTTCATCATTCTCTTTATAAAAGATATGTTTTAATTGGCTACTTAGCCATGGGTGTATCCTCAAGAGTTGAGTGAAATATTTTTGGTGTGACAATATTCCTACTTCTCTGTTGTGATTTCCTGAAATGGAAATGCAACACCATTTGTGAAATGCTTCAGTAAAAGTAGTATCAATCAAACAACTTAGAAGAATGTCAATCACAATCTCTATGAGAGGGGCCAAAGAGGAAACTAGATGACCTACACTATATGGATGGACAAGTTTTAGCATCACTTGAGATGGGGGTTGCAAAAAAAACAAAAACAAATCCAATCTCCAAAAAAAGAGAGAGGTTATTGTAGGTGTTGACAACACGATCCTGTAGCACCCATAATTTCATCTATACCTTGTACAATCTTTGAGATATTCCCCATCAAAGATCTGTACCCTATGCTATTTAGTAACTCTTAGGATTGATTCCATTCAACATGCCTAAGAAAATTTGATTGGTCAATGGGATGAGCTTGGGACTAGAGTTTATCTAGCCACTTCAAGCTAACGGAGTGGTAAATTCAATCCCACAAAGAATGATTAGAGAGATTCAACAAAAAACTTTATACTAGCCAACACTACAAGTTTCAACATCACCCAAGATGGGGCCACAAAATCAAAATGGAATCCAATCTCCAAAAAGAGAGAGAGAGGGGTTATTGTAGCTATCGATAATATGATCCTATAACCCCTAGAATTAAATACATCCCTCACATGATCTTTGAGATATGCCCCATCCAAGATTTTTGCCCTTTGGTATTTAGTGACTCTTAGGGTCAATTTTGTTCAACGTTCTTGAGAACGTTTGATCGATCAACAAGATGAGACAATATTGGTAGTAGGGTTAACCTAGCCACTCAGAGCTAATAGAGTAGATAGTTTGATCCCACAACAAATAGTTAGAGAGATTCACCAGTTAGTGACATTGTACTAGCTAATACTACAAGTTTTAGCATCACCCAAGATGGGGCCACAAAAACAAAACAAAATCCTATAATGTCCCCCATCTTTAAGACCCTCAATAGAGTTCTTAGATTTTGATTCTCCAAAGGCTAACTGGAAAAATAAGGAGAAAAATAAAATTAAAGTCAATAAATAAATAAATCTAAAGGTGACTTTATATTTAATTAATTTAATTTTCTTGAATCAAAACTAATTATTTTACTAGAAAGGGGGAAGCTTCTAGAGAGTACATTTTCTAGAAGCATAACTAATTATAATATTGGAAAGGGGAAGCTTCTAAAGAGTGCAATTAAATAATATTTTATTTCCTTCTAGAAGGGTAAAGGAAAAGAATAAATATAGATGAGAGCTTCATTGTTAGGCATCCAATTATTGTCAATTGCATTTGATATAAACTTGGGAGAAGAAACTAAGGGTTTTTTATTTTAGTTAGCCAATGGAGAGCATCAATTCTTCAGTGTTGCAACCATTTAAGGTGATGCAATATCCACTAAATTTGACATTCAAGGAAGATTCATTTTGGAGTTCTATTTGTGCTTAAATTGGAGAATACATTTATTGTTGGCTACTACAATGCCATGAATAGTGATGTGGATAGTGTCATGAATAGTGATGTGAATAGTGCCATGAACAGTACCCATGCTATAGTACTTGGCTTGATTATGATTGCAATTTCATTTCCTTCATTGGGTGATTTGTATATCAGGTTCTACAATTAATTTGCATAATTGAAGTTGGTCTTTTGGCATTGTAAAGGTGGCTATCATAAGTAGCTATAGATGCACATTTTATATCAGATTTATAATGTCATTTCTACTTAGTTTTGTTTAAGGTTTCAAAGCCAAGAGCCTTGGAACATTATGTTAAGCATTGAATTAGAAAATATGTTACTAAAGGAGTGATAAGCTGTAGGTATATATATTTATTGTAATGTGCATATTTATATCTTCCATGATTGACATAATAGTATAAATGCCAAGTGTTTGAAAAAATACCAATTGGCTATAAGTGCACATTTTTCATTTAGAATTCATCTATATGCATTTGAAAAGACAAAAGAGAATTTTATATGCATTTAATTCTTTTCTTAGATATAGTAGTAATCAATTACAGGCTTTTAGCTTCCTTTTGATATCATTTCAAGCAAGCATAATCAGTCTGAGACTCAAAAATAACAAGCATAAAGATTGTATTGGAAGTGTTTGACAATATTCCTTGAGCTAAAATTAGTCAATTTGGAAAAGGGATATTAAAGTGGCATCAAAACTTTCATGCAAATATTTGATGAAATGTCAAACAACTAAATTAGAGAAGAATTTGGTGTTTTCTCAAAGTTATAACTAGTTGGGGTTATTACATTGGTATTAGAGTGGTTTCCTTCCATCCTATGGGATAGGAAAATATTAATTATTGTTAGATTTTTTGTTGCATTTGGAGTGACTAGCACTCCAACATTTTCTAGCCATGGATAGACATAGGAGGATTGACGATTCTAGAAGTTAGTGGAGTAATAAGGAAGTTAGCTTGAAGATGAATGCTTTGCAAGAGAGTATGAAGAAACTTAAGCTTCATCAATAGTGATTGATAGATGGTTTGTTAGATCCAAAGATAGTTGAGAGGGTATTGAGGTATATGGTCTTTGCCTTTAGAATACTAAGATCGAGGTTGCAGGGAAGGAAGCTTGAGTTTTCACTAACATTTGTCCATGATGTAGATCTACCTATATTGACTATGACACCAACTAGTCCTATCCACAATGTTGATGATGGACTTATTTCACAAGGACACTTGGATGTGTTAGTTCCCTTAGTGGATGGAAACACTAAGCTTCAATAGGTTGAGGCTCTCAAAGTTGTTGCTACAATTAGTGTAAAGATAGTTGATGGAGTTGTTACCACCGATACTTTCAAGGATAGGATTATTATTGGAGATATATATGTGAGATCTCAAGGTGTTGCTATAGTGTAGGAGGCAATTTCTTCCTCAGGTGGGACCAAGACACATATAGAGTCACCCAACTATGATGTTGGTGATGTGGGTGTTTTGATGGAGTCAGTAGATGTGGATTTTTTAGTGGAGTCAATAGATATGGGTTTTTGCTCTAGTATTACTAGTTCGTAGCCTAAAGTTGATTCATGTGTGCAGAGTCAGGAGTTTAAAGTTGAGAATTTGTTAGGATATGTTGATGTAGATAGTATAGACACATTTGATGATCCATTTGATGATGCTATGAGATGTATTGGGTATGATGCCCCTTGTTAGATATTGGGTGATGACTTTGAGGAGGTTTTGAATGAGTCCTTGGATTGATGTTCACAAGATCTTACTATTGATGTGCAAGCTGAGACATGTGAGGAAATTTATACTATGAGGGCTTCCATTTCTTTGGATGAGGAGTTGTTTGAGGTACATAGTGGTTGTATCTTGGATGAAAAGATATGCTAGGATGATAGCACACATATGAGTGATCTTATGTTGGATAGTTCTAATTTAGTTTCTTATCACAATACAATGAGTGAGAGACACAACTTGCATAGGAGTCAAGGATTATAGAGGCATCATGTGACTTTTCAGCTGAAGGTGAGTAATAGTAACATTTATTTAGCTCTTAAGCATTATGATGCTACCCATCATGTTTTATCTACATCTCGTTAGGGTGCTCCTATATTTGATGAGCATGGTGATAGTACTCTTTCTCTAGCAAAGGTGCATGCACTTCGAGAGGTTATTAAGATCTTGAAGCATGGTTACTCTTAGTTAGTTTCTGATAGGGATTACCTTCTAGAGTGGGGTAGCACCTACTATGATATGTTGTTAGGGAAAGAGGAGGAGGTGGTTGAGATCACCCAGGAGCTTGAGGTGATAGTGGACTCTCTTTAGCATACTTAGTTGGCTCTTCAGGGGTTACATCCATAGTTGGATGAGGTTTTCATGGAGTTAGAATAGGTACTGTTGACACCAGCCCTAGACCCTATTCAATTAAATATTATGGTTGGTGGTGAGTTTGCTTCTATGGTTAAGGATGAGGGATGTGATGATGTGGTCAACACATTCATCCAGGATATGATTGTAGTATGTATAGAAGAGGGGAGAGCATTAGTAGAGACATGCTCTCATGTTGATTTTCTTCCTTCTAATAGAAGTGAAATTATTTCTTCTTTTCATATAGCTAGTAGCATTGGACAGTTGGCATTGTCACCTTTTTAGAGGGTTCAACTATAGATTATGGGGGAGTAGATTGATGCTTACACATATAATTTTTACTATATTGAGTTATTCATGGAGTATTTTCTTGAGAGCTCAAATTTGTGGGAGCTTTCATATAGTATATCTAAGGTTACTCTCATTTGGGGCTCTTGTGCTATACAACAATTGGTGAGGAAGATTGTAGAAAACTTAGTCTAATGTCCTATTTTAGGACATCTTTAGGTTTTTCTCTTCTCTGAATCCATTCTCTAATATTTTCTATATATCCCCCTCTTTAACTTTGGTATTCTTATATATATCTAGCATTTCATAGGAATGTGTCTTTTCATTATTTTAATAAGGTAGTTATATTATATATTATTATATTGATTATAAATGATTATATATTATATATTAATGATATATATTAATATTAATTATATATGATTATATGAATCATTCAATATTATTTTAATATATAACAAGATTAATATCATATACTATTGCCATACATATATGTATTAATTATCTATGACATTCATATATCTAATTATATATAAATATATAACAATATATATATATATATGTATAATCAATATTTATAATTATATAATATATAAAAAATTATATTTATATCTTAGTATAATGATTATTAATATTATACTATGTATAATTAATTTACATACTAAAATGGGGATATTACAACCATCCCCATTCGAATTTGCTTGTCCTTAAGCAAAATCATTCACATATAAACTCTGTCATAGACACAAAATGTACTTGCATTCAAAAGGCCAAAAAGATTTATGAAATATACATTGAATGAAAACACGAAGCATACACGATGTAGATAGATCATGAAAACATTAAGTAGACACTATGTAGACAGTTGAAGACACGGAGCAAACACGATGCAAACACATAAGACACACATCATGCATTTCTTTAATTATGAACCTGCAACCAAGAAAAATCATTAGTACACATTGTAAATAAATCAATCCCCTGATAGGGTATTTATAGTCTTAATCCATTTATTAACTCATCATTTTCTAAATATGGGAGGAAGAACCATAATAGGGTGCCCTGTTACCTGACTAGTGGACCTCACCGTTCTCCCTCATTATCATTACCTCTCTTTGACCATTATTTCCAAGAAGGTGCCCTTGTATGATGCACCCTGAGATGTCCCATCACCAAGGCCTTACCCGGTACTCGTAGGCTTTATCTGATACCTCGCATGATGTCCCCCAGTCCATTCCACTGCAGACCTTATCTCAACTTGGAGAATTATGATCTTAAGGTGATTCTATCAACTATTTTTCAATAAGAAGTCTATCAAATACTTAATCTTATCATTCAATTATAGGAGGAGGAACCATAATGGGGTGCCTTGTTACCCAATTAGTGGGCCTCACCATTCTCCCTCATTATCATTATCTCTCTGATCATTATTCCCAAGAAGGTGCCTTTGTATGATGTACCTTGGGATATCTTGTCACTGTAGGCCTTACCTGGTACCCGTAGGCTTTATCTGGTACCACGAGTGATGTCACCCAACCCATTCCACCGTAGGCCTTATCTCAACTTGGAAGATAATGACCAACATTATAATTCATTAAAGAAATTACAAGTCAATTAAACTTAATTGATTAATAATAATTTTTGTAGCAAATCATTTCAATTATCAAATGATATGATTATTTAAAACTGTAGGTTATATATATGTTTATAATTTCATAAAAATAATACATTATAAACAATCATAACATAATCCCTCATTTTACTAGCTTAATATTTAAAATAGAAAAAATCAACCATACCTTATTTATACTTCTTATATGCTATGATGAACCTCTTTTAAATTTACCTCATTTAACTCTTGCTTTGTAGGTGATGGGTCCCATCATACCAATATTAGGATCATTATATGATGGAAAAGCCAAGTTGATATGGAGGCCTTAGTTCAAAGAATTTCCTTCTAACAATATCTCCTTTAATATTTTCGTGTGCTTATGGGTCGGTAGGTGCTCAATCCTTTATCCTTCATATACTTCTTAGTATTGCCTTATTGTTTTTGTATTTCACACTCGCAATTAGAATATCAAGCTTCACTAAGGCTAAGGTTATTTCCGCATGGTTAATGCCAACAAGTTTCATTAACTTTCATTGTTAATTCTCAATCATAGTACAACATGATGTTAAATTTTCATCCCATAACCACATCAGCTAAATTTTTATTTAAAGGATCATATCGTTGGTGAAAATATGGCAATTTGAAGAGAAGTGCTAAGCTGACCTCTTCAATCCCCATGGGGATTATATTGCCAGCTTCAAGGGCTTCCTTATCAAGGAACACTTGCAGACCAGTGCAAATCCTGATCTGATCATCTCTCTGAATAATAGAATAAATATTTATTATTATTATTTCCAATACCCCCATTCACATCAGTATCTCTAAGATTAAAGTAGTTGCATAACATTGTTATTGAGTTCCATCACAGCTCAAAATATCAATGATGTTGTTGAGAGATGAAATTTACATAAGATAGGAAGATATTCACCATGAACAACAATTGAATTGCTTTGAGGATTGTATGTGCACTGGCCAAATTGAAAATATTCTGTGACAATTATTATCTTTTTAGTTATTCTTTCTTTATCATGCAACGTTATGTCTTTAATGCTTTCAATCTGGTTCCCAGCCATATTCAAACTGCCTTCAATAGTCCTTACTCCTTAATAACTATAGCATAGTTGAACTCTTTTTAAAATTGTTTTCTTTAACCTATATAAGTTCCCTATTAAAGTAATGCTTATCTTCATATGCTTTAATGAGAATTAACCTTTGTAACAAGATTTCTAAGAATTCATTTTTGTGTTTTAAATTTCATCTGCTAGCTAATGTTGTAATCTCTGGGATGCTTGGAACTATCTCTCACCAATAGGGTTAAAAGTTGGTGAAGTATTAAGATAAATGTAATGGCTGATATAGCACTATAGATGTGCAGTTAAAAATGATAAATATGCTTTGTGTTCATGTAGATCTAGACTATATTTTTACAATCAAATGCAACCTTGTACCAAAAGTACAAACCCCAAATGAAGCACTGGCTATGGTGAAATAGATAGCAACACAAGTCATGCAATAGCCTAATGATAAACCTACCTTGCACTTGAGAATGTAAAGGCTTCACTTGTGTTTGTCTGAAATAACTATTCGGTGATGCAACAATTTGTTGAAGATTTAATCATAGTGTGCTTTTTTTTGATCATTCATATTATTCAACCTTCCCTTAATATAAATTATTATACATTTCTCTTCATTTTCATTATTATACACAGGCTGGTAGGATCATTGCTCTGATACCACTTGTAATGTACCGTTTCAAGACATCTTTAGGTTTTTCTCTTCTCTGAATCCATTCTCTAATATTTTCTATATATCCCCCTCTTTAACTTTAGTATTCTTATATATATCTAGCATTTCATAGGAACATGTCTTTTCATTAAATTTAATAAGGTAGTTATATTATATATTATTATATTGATTATATATGAGTATATGAATCATTAAATATTATTTTAATAAATAACAAGATTAATATCATATACTATTGCCATACATATATGTATTAATTATCTATGACATATTCATATATCTAATTATATATAAATATATAATGATATATATATATATATATGTATGTATGTATGTATGTATGTATGTATGTATGTATGTATGTATGTATGTATGTATGATTAATATTTATAATTATATAATATATAAAAAATAATATTTTTATCTTAGTATAATGATTATTAATATTATACTATGTATAATTAATTTATATACTAAAATGGGGATATTACAAACTTAGTCTTGATTATTTCCAATAGTTCACATGAATCATTTATTTTTTATTTTTTTCCTTCTCTATATTGTTGTAAAGGCATATCTATGTCATCATCAATATTTCTTCTCACCCATAGATGTGTACTTGATGTCCTTTATAAAGTTTGGTCCTTTTTAATGACAAATAAAAGGGTTAAATTTAAAAAAACTAAGACTAAAAAGATTTTAAAGGACATTGTATCACTCTTTACCTTGTCCAACCACATCATCTTTCCCGCCAACTTGGACATCAACATGCTCATCATCTACATCCCCACCAATTGCATTACAAGATTTTTTATTAATCCTAACGCATATTATAGTTTAATTTGTATTGCTGCACCAAATTCAATTTGAAATGTTTACTTACATTAATAATTCAAAATTAAAAAATCGAATAGAAAATGTTTACTTGTATATATGTTGATATTATTCTTCATCCATCTCATCATCAAGATCATCATCGTCGATGACATTGTGACCACCACTATCCTAGTCATCATCATCATCATTATTGGTCTTATTTTTTACATATTAATTTTTCTTAGAATCATGGTAAAAAAAAATAAGATGTGAGTTCTTTTGTTAGGTCCTAGGGTTTTAGGTTTTGGTCTCATATTTTTGATATCTTTTAAAATTTGTGTAAAACCCTAGGTCTTGCCTTTTAAATTTTATCTTGGCACGAAAGTTTTAAAAAAGGGTGAAGCGAATATTCTTTTCTAGCCTACTTTGAGGTCATTGTTGAGTCCTTTTGAAAGAGGTTTTATCCCACCGTTGGATCTTATTTGAATCTATGGTTGTTGCATACTCACTATGGCAAGATGCTCAAAGATTACACATAGTGAGGTAGCAATCATCGAAGAACTATGTTGTGATACTGAAAAATGAAGTCTGGTGCCAAAAAATGTGTGCTAATATGAAGGCATTATGATCACATACTATGTCCTAGGCTTGTCAATATTAAGAAGAATGCATGTGGAAATACTTGCAAATGGTGTCACCAGAGTTCAAGTTTCTCCGACAATTTGCTAAGTCACTATCAAAAAATTCATGCAACTTGTCAATGGCAATGTAGCGAGTGCTCAAATTTTGCAAAAGGCAGTAACCTTTTTAAGGTTGATGTGACCACAAAAATTCCCATACAATCTTATAAATATGCATGACTACCTTCTCTAACACCAATTTTAATTGGTACAGTCTCAATCAATGTATCTTTATTTTTCATCACCAGAATTGTGAATCCATCAAAAGTTTCTATATTGCTAGCCGGATAGTGGGTAATTTTTCTGGTAGCAATGTAGCGACTAGTTAGAATTTTGTGATATAATAGAAAATCCTCAAAGGTGGTCCCTGAATGAGTGACTTGACAAAGCTGAGCTATGTAGATCAAATGACACGGTGGCATCCTACTGAGCATCTATAAGCTGGAATTTTTTAATTTGTCGAAACTCACTACATCGCTAGCCGGATAGTTAGTAATTTTTCTGGTAGCAATGTAGCAACCCACCTGAAAGTAACAAACATGACAAAGCCAAGGATGTGTGATGTCATTAGAAATTAAATAATATATATGTGTGCCAATGTGTTAAGCCAACCCAGCGATAATAGTACCTGGACCCACTCCCCATGTATAAAACATGTAAAGAATTCTAATCATCAGATCAAGCATAGATCAATGATACTTGTTAACTCATTATGAAAAGATGTGCAAAGATTATTTATAGTGAGTTAGCAAATGAGGGACCCACCATTGTTCTCTTAAAAGTTGTTTCAAATATCTGCCACACGATCAAAGAAAAACTAGTGGTTGTCGCATACTCACTATAGCAAGATGCTCAAAAGTTATGTATAGCAAGGTAGCAAGTTGATGAAACTTGTCCTTAGTCATCCATGGGCCCAGTTTGAAACACTAGCATTAGAGGAAAAGTACAGATGGAGTTAGTTTACTGGTTTGACTACCAGTGAGTAAAGAAGAAAAGTGAGTTAGCCTAGTTTTCATTCCTAGATTGTAGGATTTTTTAAGGATCAATGACACAAATTTAAAAGGAAATTTGATGCCACTCTGTTTTTCTATTCTACACGTTTATGATGAATGAAAGCTTCACGTGTGGAAGAAATAGAGTATAATATAGGAGATTTTATTAGTTCTAGTCTCACGCAAAAAAAGATTTCATATTTTCTGAGCATAGGAGCCTGTTGATCATATTTTGTTTAGTCCAGTATGAACATGAACTATTTCCTCATCTATTTAAGAGAAACTACAGAGGTTGAAAGAAGAACAAGCTTGACAAGTCAAGTAGGTATTCATATATAACCTCTATAACATTCTAGTTCCGATTATTATGATCAAGATGCCTCCTAAGAAAACATTTTCTAGGCAAATTAATTATATGGATAGAAATGTCCATGATGATTTGTTAGAATTACTCCCAGAATCCACTATCGAGCTTGCACAAGTTAAAAGGTTAATTTATTTAAACCCTAGGCTTAAGATTTCTGATGGCCTATATGAAAAGGGGAACTAGGTTAGGGATGCAATAACTGTGCAAACTAGTCTTGTCTTGTTTAAAAAGTGGTTTTCAGAAAGGAATTTGTTTTCCCTGCATGCTAATGTCTAGAATTTTGATTTGGGAAAGCTAATAGTTCCGAGTGTTTTCATGTATTATGATTTTCTTGAAGCCATTACCAAGAATTATGACTAAGCTATTAGGGTGGTGAGAAGAAATGATGGCGTGCCTCTAATCTCAATTAGTCTTGAAGAAATTAGAGAAGTTTTTCACCTAGAACTATTGTTAGATTACCATGTGCCAATCAATTTGCTAGAATTAGAGAATGAATACAAAGAAAAGAAGGATGTAATTAGGGGAGGTGGACTGAGGGCACACATTGGTACAATAGGAACTCTTCTGGTAATTACTGCAATGTCTAGAGAACCTTTTAAGAAGTCTTTTCACTTCCTAGGTTGTAGAGATATACAAGACCTTGTGCCATTTTTTTGATGAAGATGAGAAAGATTTCATGCGCATTGGCCTTATGTATATGATGGTTCAAATTGCTTCTTTTGGTGTAGATGTTATCTTTGATTTTGCCTCCTTTTTGGCTAAAGAAATTCATAACGGTTTATTGGGATTGTGAAGGGCAAAGTGGAGAAAAAATTTGGCCACTATTCTCTATTAATGCATATGTTCTTGTTCAAGGGGGTGACATATTTTGATAATGAGATGTAATTGAATAGAGAGGAGAATGGGGAAGCATTATTAGTCCAGTTGTGGAGTGTAGATATGACCTGGGATGCAGATAATGCCAGTTTTGTCAGATTTGATAGGTATTTTGCTTCTAAATTGAGATGCCTCATATTGAGTGACAATCCCAGAATCCCTAAGTTACTAATGAGTCTCATCAAGCCTATGGATAACCCCCATAATTTGAAAGTTTCACATAATTGGGGAGATATCATCCCTTACTTTGTTTATACTATTTTTAGAATTTATGGTTTTAAGGGGAGTCCTCATGTCTTGCCTTACCAAATACCTTTCAAGATAGGAATGGCTAAAGTTTTGTGGCAATTAGGAGGAGTAGAAGAAATATTTCTATTGAAAAGGAAACTAGGGTCAATTTTCCCTACCTACACAGTGGCTCATCAGTTTGTGATTACCAAAGGGGTTTGGCTCTTTTTGGATAAAATTTTGGATCAGTATATGATGGCTGTCTCCAATCCCCATTTTTGTGATTTAGAGGGATTTTTTAACCAGACCTTGAGGCATAGAATTAATCTAGGATAGGTCAAACATGATTCATATTATCTAGAGGACATTATAAGGAATGAATTCTCATTGCAGGAGCAGGAAACTAAAAAAGAAAAATGGAGAGTTTACTCCAGGGTCCTACAATTCATTCATTGTTTTGATCAAAAATATAGTCCTTTAGATAATGCTAATACAGAGGTTGACAAAATAAATAAGCTCATGAGTAACTTCCCTTAAATAATGGAAGATATGAATAAGAAGAATTTTTTTTTTATTGATTCTTGTCCTAATAAGGCTAGGGAAGTCATGAGGAGGTTGGCTTTCACTCCTAATATAGGAGTTGGTCAAATAATTGTACAAAAGAAGCCTATTTGCACTATAATTCAAAATAAAAGGGCTCATGTAGATAAAGGCAAGAAAATAATGGGATCCACCAATATAGCCCTAGAGGAGAGACTTGATGAACCTAGTCCCAAGAGGCAGAAGGTAATGAAAGAAGAGAGAGCTCAAGTCAAGGAATATTCACCCACTAAATCCCCTTTGAGGATTGGAGAAGAACAGCTCATAGGTGAGAAAATTGAGAAGATGGGATCACAGGGAGGTATTTTTATTACTCAAGCAAAACTAGATGAGGGCAACCCTCTAGAACCTCCCCTCCCAAGTTTGGACCTAACAATAGCTGACTATAGAGGCAGGGAATTGGACCCTGTGTTAGAATAGGAAAGTCATCAATTTTTGGCTGATGATAGCTTTGTGAAATCTAGGACTTTCAGCAGTTTGCATGGAGGAAAAACATGAATATTTTTCAAGAAAAATGTAAAAGGTTGAAAAAAAAGCATCCAAAAATGGATGAAGCTTCCATCCAGAACCAAAAAAAAGAAGAGATGATAAAAGAATTTCAGAATATAAGCCATGAGGATGGCAGGAAAATGGTGAAGGCATCTAAAATTTTATTATTAGCAAATTGGGATATTGCTGATGCCTTAGTTTTCAATTCTGTTTCAAATAAAGTAACTTTGCAAGATCAAAATAAAGGGGACTTTCAAGGCACTGCATTCATTGAAGATCAAGCTGCATTGGTTAGTTGGTCATTGAGAAGAGGATCTAGAGCTACATCATCACAACCAGATGAGTCAGGATTGATGGAAAGCATAATTGTGAGAAGAGTTGCTGATACCTCACATGTGCAGGCAGGACACTGGAATGCCAATTCTTCCAAGTTTCTTTTGGCCACTGCTAAGAAGGAGGAACAGGCTATGTTTGAGTTATAGAATAAATATGAAACAATTCTTGAAGCCTATAATAAGGAGGTAAAAATGAGAATTGAGCTTGAAGACAAGCTAATGGGGAAATCCACCAAGCCAAGAATAACATACCCCTGTCCTCTAGTGGAACCTTTTAAATCCAACCCCCCTTGTAGAAATACCAGACACACCTCAAAGGCCAAAATATTACACAGCTAAGAATTTTGAAGAAGAGAAAAGACTACTATGGGCCTTACATGTAGAGTTAAATATGCAATATGAGGATAAGCTTAGAAAGGCTCTAATGTATTTAGTAGATAAAATTGAATGGCCCTTGTTCTATGATCAGTTGGCAAGAGTAATAAGTATATGGAAGGAACTAAAAACCCATGATGAAACCTTCAAGCCTATTGTTAATAAGTGGGGAAAAAGGGAGAAAGAAATTATCCTTTTATGTTATTCAGTTATAAGGTCTTCCCATGACCATATTGAAAAATGTATGATATTGCTAATGACCTGTCAAATTTTGATAACAGGAGAATTGCTCTGTAACTAAAAATTGTTTCTTATTTGAGCAAGTACAAGAATAAAAAATTTGATTTGTTTCCTTGTGCCTTGGATAGAAAAAGTAAATTGAAAAATAAAGATGCATGGAGTAAAGAACTAGATGACCTATTCTACATAAGGATAAATAAAGTTGTAAACAAAAAAGGGCATGCTTGGTGGGCCATCATGACAGAGGAATTGTTTAAAGTCCAGTTATTTTTTAATTCTCTGAAACAAGAGTTTGTTGGTCTTGAAAAAGAGGCTAACTATATATTAAATTCAGCTGGCCTGATGATGCATAGTTTAATACCTGGATAGCAAATATTCCTTCTGATGAGTAGTTAGAAGAAGGCAATATAGATGATGATGAGGAACAACAGGGTGAGGTACAGGTCATTGACACATCAACACCAAATCTGACAAAAGAAGAAGGTGAAAAAGTAATATTGCCTACTCAAGGTGAAAGCAGTGAAAATCTGTAGGAAAAAATGATTTGGAAGCACCACAGAATAACCCTTCATTGGCCAGTTTGGTAGCCACATATTTTGAAGATCAGGAATAATAGGGAACAAATCAAAAGTTGATGATTTGTAGTAGTAACAGAAACGGTCCTACCCAAATAATTTTTAATGCGCTTTGCATTCTATTGTGCTCATTTTTGTCTCTTGCATGGTGTTTTGTTTCTTGGACACTTGTCAAATCACAATTGCCCTTTGCTTGTTGCAACTCATGTTATATAAATGAGTTTTCAAGGCATTGTGATGGTCTAAAACTTGTATAATTTTTGTGTTTCTCAAGAAAAGTAGAGACAATCAGCCCAATAGTATGTAGTTGTTTTGACTTTGCTTCCACTTGTACTCTTTGATAAAATATTGAAATGATAGAAATAGCAATCTGTTATGGGCTTTCAATTGATTTCTATTGGTCATTATATTAGTCTCCTTTTTATGGGTTTTTGTACTTTGAAGTCATTTTAAATAAGGTTAACTTGGCTGAATGCAATCTGGATGGGTTGTATGCTGATATCATTGTTGCTTTTAATTCAAGGAATTATAGAAATGCTTCAATGAATCAGTAGGGTTTATGAGTTTATAGAAAGGATACTTCATAAAAATGAAAATGGGTGATTATAATTGATTAATTCATTTACAAGTTATTTGAATTAGATCTCTCTCCAATAGTTAATTTTCTGCCCAATGGATAAGGCACTAGTCACATAAGTCAAAAGTGAGTAAGGGTGAATTCTACTGCTGCATATCAAATCATTTAAAAATAAATAAAATCAAAACCATTTCATTCCATTTTGTTTAAAGTTATAAATGCTGGTTACCACTCATTTGCATATAGTTTTCTGAGTCTTAGATAGTCACTAATTGCAGAAATACTTGTAAACTAATAGGAGATTTATAACTAGATCTGCTTATAGGGGACACATATAGATCTGAAATCTTTTAAAGAAAATTGATAAAGTGAGGATGTGCCTAAGGGTAAAAAATGAGAATTAGAATGAAACTAAGGTAATTTCATACCACAATTTGCATTAGAATCATCCCTAGGTATACCCGCCTTGGTTTAGCAGAGCCTAAAGAGTAGAAAACCATTTTTGGTTTTTTTGAAGTTGGGTCAAAGTGGTTTATTCATGTAATTGCTACTCAGAATTGGCTAATCCTTAGATTATGTGAGTAATTGCACTATGATATTGAGCATTTTGTTGCTCAGTAGTTTCAAACACCAACAAAATGGTGATTCTACTGGGGAATTACACTTAGTGTTGTCATAAATAGTGAATTATTAGAGATCTATGTCCCCTTGGGTAGAGTTGTAGATTTTTCATGAGAAGATTCCCGTGGGTTTAAAAGTTGTTTACATTTTTATTGAAACTATTAGGTGAAGTAATTGTGATTATCCACTCAACAAATTTATTCCCATTTTGATAGGGTGAGTGGTGACTCAAATAGTTAACCAGTGTCAATTTTTTGAAGATTGTTGTCCCAAATTATGGAGAATAAAAGAAATATGTGGGAAAATGTGAGGAAAAACTTGGGAATCAAATTACAAACTGATCTCCCTCCTAGAGGAAGACAGAATTGGGCTACGAAGGGAAATTAGATGCAAAAAGGAAGCTATTCACAAGAGCAACTAGTAGGGAAAGATAACATTCACCATTTTGTTGTTGAAAAAATGCCTTCCTCCAAAGGTCCGAGATCTCATCCAGTTTTGTCTGATGATGATTTCTATAATACCCTTGAAATGATATGTTAGGAGAAGATTGTGCAACAACATACATTTGGTCTTGAGGATAGGACTAGTAACAATATTTTTTAGCATAGTACAAACCCTTTCATGTCAGATTATTCCCCTAAAAAGGTCAGACCTAGACACTTAGAACCTGAAAGTTTTAATGATGAGAAAACATCTAGGTCTGAGTTCACTATCCCTGATCCTGATGAGAATAAAATTTTAAAAGCACAGCTTGCTGAGTTATTGTGGTGTCCACAACATACACCCCATTCCTCACTAGGAATGGGGCCCCACTGCTTTTTTTTGACTCCCAGACTCGCATTTCGAGAGTCAGGCAAAGAAATTTTTGTTAGAGTTAGAATTTTAGAGTCAAAATTCAAAAAATTACAAAAATAAAAATTAAAAACCAAAAAAATTCAAAAAATCAAAAAGTCACAAAAAAATTAAAAATTAAAAAATAAAAAAAATAAAAAATTGTGCACCTCTCATGGAGGCGAGCTGCGTGCTGCACGTGCTGTGCGTGCCCTCATTGGCGGCACCACGCATGCCTCTCATGGAGGCACCATGCGCACATCCTCCATGGAGGTGCCACACACCACCAATGGAGGCACACCACGTGCACACCCTCCATGGAAGCATCGTGTGCCCCTCATGAAAGGTGCCATGCATGCCCCCCTAGTGCACACACTCAAATAAATAAAATAAAATGACCAAAATTTATCTTTCAGAGGTGTTTGTCTTAATTAAGAATTTTCAACTATCCGGACTAATATTTGATTCTTTGTGTAGGTAAAAAAGGTATCCTTAACTTGCCAGGGTCATAACTTTTGACATGGAGCTCAAAATTCAGAACCGTTTACACCATTGGAAAGAAGAACTGAAGATCTAATTTCACTCCCTAAAATAGTGAGCTCTCAACTACCCAATTTTATGGACCGATGAAAGTTTCAACTTGAAAATTTGAGCAAAAGACCTCCAAAAACAGCCATTTAAAAATACCTAGAAAAATTTGCAAAAAAATATGAAAAAGTTTCAAACATTTGATCATCTGGATCACTTGGTTTCTTGTCGAGAAGGATAGGGCAATTGGAGAGAGGACAAAGGTTGAAGATACAGAGGTTGGACACATAAAGTGGAACAGGTTCCTCATCTTATGTAGCTATTAATGACAAGATTCAACGCAAGTGCCTTGGGATTTTAGATTGAAGAAGTAGGAGTGCAAGTTTATGAAAGTTATTGGGTATAAAGAGGGTTTAAATCATCAAAAAAGAGCAAAGAATGTATACAAAAATGATCCAAAACCCCATTTTAGAAAAACCCAAAAACCATTTTCAAAATTGAGAACTTTGATTTTTTGGCGAATTGAGCTTCTGAGGTCCGTAGCTCTAGAAGTACGTAGGTTTGTAGCTCCACATTTTTGAGCTCTGTAGCTACACAAGTCCATAGCTCTACATTTTTGAGCTCCACAACTCTGTAATTTAGAGGTACACTGATAGTTGACTGCTAGTTCCAAAAATAGCACTTTCCATGCATCGAGAGTGCATTCTGATGGCAAGTTAACTCCGACACACGCCTAGTGAAGGGCCAGTTTCCATTTTTGACACCTCCATGCACTTCCACTTTGACTAATGGTCTCCTCCTACTTTCTCTCTCACATCTTCTTTGTTTTTGACATGCAGAGGGCTCATGCATCCAAATAATGAGTAAAATATGGATGGAGTTCCTCTAAGAACTAGTTAGATTGTTAGTTTGTATATATATTTAGTTTGTTTAAATATTTTTAAAGCATTTTATTGCATCAAGATATCTCTCACTCTCAACAAAAATTGAGGAGAGGATTTCTTATAAATATCGCATTGTAAAATGTAAGAAGGGTCGTCATTATTATGCAATAAAGTTATGCTTTTGGTGCTAGCATTCGGAGTGTAGTTATTCCTTCCTAAATGTGTCATTGTTTTATGGATTTTATTCATGAGATTGTGATTGAGCCAAAGTTTTATTGCATTTTTTTTTGGATGTGTGATCTTTTAGTTCTAGTGTTTGCTATAGATATATGAATTTTGCCAACGTAATGAGCTTGAGAAGAGATCACCTGATTGTATCTACATAGCTTTTTGTCTCGCATGAGCGCACTTTCTATGGCTTTGTGATTTGATGAAGAGTGAAACATCATTCAATTTGTTAAAGATTCTCACTGACAATTGCATCAGTGGATTCTAGGAAGCCCTGCTCCTATTTTCATTGGTTTCCTACCAATTTCTTCGAAGGTTTAACTCACAGTGTGTTGTGTCCTGTAGCTTATGTCTGTTTAGGAATTTCAATTTCAAAGTCATTTGATTTCATGTTATTTTTCTTTCAATTTTTTTATTTTCTTTACTAACCCCCTGTTAGAATAGGACCTCATAGTAGCTGCATTGTTAGAGTTGCATTCATTGAAAAATAGAAAATATAAAAAATATTGTTCTTTTGGTGTGATATTTTGAGACAACAAACAGATTTACTTCAATTCTGAAATAAAAGAGTTTTTAGAACCACCAAAGGCCTCCTTTTGAATAGTCACATTTATCTTTTACTGAGTGGATTTTGGTATGTCACAAGACAAATACTGAACCTTGGAGTGGATCCTTAAAAATAATTTCTTTTCAAGAGAGGAATTACACTATGGATTCCTCTCGTTGACCTCGTGCAAAATGAACACCCAACATGAGAAAGAAGCTATTAATAGGAGATTTCAAAAGGAAAGGGAAGAAGTGATTATGAAGAATCATGAAGAAAAAAAAGAATTACTAAGGTGAATTGCTGCTCTAAAGAAGAAAAATGAGATAGCAACTAATGCATGGCAGCTTGAGATTGTGGGACAAGTTGAAAAACTTAAGAGGCAAGAGTAGAATTTGCTAGAGACTCATGAAATGAATCTAGAGGGACCTGTAATATAGCAGATTAAGAACTATACTACTCTAGAAGTTGATAACAATAGAGTAAAAATTGTGGAACCTATTGTAGGGGCTAAGGACAAAGGAAAACAAAAGGAGATTGGTATTAAGATCAATGAGCCAATGAAGATAGTTTAGATCCATGATTCTATGTCACTCTTTGATATTTTATTGGAAAAGTGAAGGAAAGAAAGAGATCCTTTAGCCAAGAGATTGGAGATTGTAGAAAGTGAGGCTACTATAGCTGAGATGAAAAATAAGATCAAATTCTTGGAAAATACCAAGAAGCAGTCAGCAACTACGCCTAAAGATGATAATAGATCTAATGATGCAAATTAGAATACTACTAAGGCACCTATTTCTTTCTTGTCTTCATCTTCACTAAAAGTATATCTTAACAAAACTTTTGGTGATGTTAGCACTAGTAATACTATGAATAATACTAAGAAAGATAGTGCTAATCACCCCAAGATTAATTTACAAAGAAGACTTGTTCAATTAGAAGGCTATAGGAAAATATATTTTGATGGAATCCCTATTTTCCAAATCCTATCCCACAAGAAATGAAGAAAAGATTTCCTAAATTTGATGGAAATAATGTTATTTCTTGTGAGGACCATTTGAGGAGTTTTGTTGATATGATGAGTGATTATGAGGTTGAAGCTGAAGATGTCATTATGAAGTTGTTTGTTCAGTCTTTAACTAAAGATGCTAGAGAATGGTTCAAGAGACTTCCTAAATTGTCTATTTTTGATTAGAAAGATATTGAGTATTGTTTCAAAGAGCAATATGGTGACAAGAAAAATTAGAGCTATATCTTGAGTGAATTCAATAATATTAAGAGGTTGCCTAATGAATCTGTTACTAACTTTAACACTAGATTTTAGAAAAGGATGTACAAGCTAATGCAAGCCATGCGAATTGATGACAAGGTATGTTTGATCACTTATCTGAATGCTTTTGATGGTAAAATGGCATACCAACTTAGGGATAAAGAGCCTAGGACCTTAAGAGATGCTTTCAGAATTGCCATTAATGTAGAAAATAATTTGAGTATTTCGGGGAGATTAGAAAGAAAAAGAGATGATCCTAGGTTATTTGGGAATAAGGGAAATTGAAATGAAGAAAATAAATCCATACGAGGAAAAAAGAAAGAGCCTAGTGAAATGAGTCAGATTCTAAATGCTATAAAAGGTCTAAACCTTCCTCATATGAAGAATGAGAGGATCCCCACTGATAATAGGGCCCCCAATCAATCAAATTTCAAAAGACAAAATAGGCTACAAAATTTCCTTTATAACACTACTTGGAAGGATGGTCAGCCTAGTATCCCTCCTCCCAAGAACAACAACAAGGTGACCCCTGATCCTTTGTCAAAAAATTCTGTAAATTTGGTAGATGATCTTGAGTTTGTTGCTAAACCTACATGGTGTTTTGCATGTCAATTACCCCATTCCCCTAAGTCTTATGCAGTAGCATTGTCATTCCCAGGAAATCAAATTGCAGTAGAAAAGTGTCATGATCAAGAAGAAAATAATGATGATGTAGGATGCAATATGTTTGAATCACATTATTTTCACTATGAAGATTATGACAGAGATGTGTATGACCAAAGACAAGTTTAGATTGTCATACAATAGCAAGTATTTTTTGATGAAAGTGATGTGGAGGACAATGTGTGTAACATGGTAAATGCAAAGGAAGAAGTAACACTGAGAAAAATTTCTAGGGAAGAGATTGATCAAATTACTGCTAATATGATAGCTCAGTTCAGACTAGAAACATGACTCAGAGAGATGAAAGTAATAAGGTAGCTAGTATCTTCATAAAAGGGGCTGATCCTAAGAAAGGGGAAATTGTGAAACCTAAAGAAGCTCCTGCTGTGAAGGTTAAAATTACTACTAGAAGGTGGGAACAAAAGAAAGGAGGAAATCCTAAGGATATGGAGTTTTCAAATAATGTCCCCAGAAAAATAGATGAGAAGTTATCAAAGATCATCACAAAACATGATAAGAATCATCAAAATGCTCTAAACATCTTGGATAAACAAGATGAGAAAAGGAATGTGACTAATGATGATCCTCTTGGTTCTTCCATAGATATTCTTGTTGTTTTGTTTCAGATTACTATTAAGGTTCCTCTATCTGAATTGCTAAGAATTCCTAAACACTGAAATAAAGATATAGCATGGTTGGGAAATAATAATGTAAAGGTAAGTCAGGATTGTACTGAAAATCACAGTCCCAAAGAAAGCACTAAAGAAGATGTAAAGGAAAATGAAGCTCAAGGAGTTGTCTCTCAAATTCCTCAAATGGTTTTGGATAATTCTATGAATCAATGTTTGGGAAACGTTGAACCATTTTTCTTAAGCATTTTAGTAAATGGTAAAACATTAAAATATTGCATGATTGATTCTGGTGCTTCCAATACTATGATGCATTTTGAAATAATGAAGGAGTTAGGCTTAAAAGTGGATACAATTCAAGGAAGATGTTATGCTATGGATAAAAGAGAAGTGACAATCATAAGCACTATAAACTCTTTGCCATATAGATTAACAGCCTACCCTAAAAAAGAACTTACTATGAGTGTATTGGTTGTTGACATTCCACCTCAGTATGGTATGTTATTATCAAGAAAGTGGAGTGTTGCTATGGGTGGGAGTCTATAGTGTGATTTTTCATTTGCTACTTTTAATATTGATGGAAACCTGATAAAAGTAAATAGGGAGCCTAAGAGTATACACATGATAGAAGAAGATGTAGAAGATAATATGAAAAATTTTGTGGACACAAATGTAAATGCATTCCGAGCTGAGGTCCTAACCTTGAGGAAAGATAAACATGTATCACAGATGGAAGTAGAAGATAATGCAAAAATAGATAAGGGTGATTTATGGACTATGTTCTTCGATGGTGCCTATTGCAAAGAAGGATCTGGTGTAGGTATCTTATTGATTTCTCCTATAGGAATAACATATAAGTTATCTTATTGATTTCTCCTACAGGAATAACATATAAGTTATCTTTTACATTGACTTTCCCTTGCACTAATAATATAGCAAAATATGAGGCTCTTTTATTAGGACTCAGATTAGCTCACAAGCATGGGATAAAGTGTTTACATGTTATAGGAGATTCTCAATTGGTTGTATCCCAAGTGAGAAATTTTTATGTATAAAAAAAAAAGATTAAAAAAAAAAAGAAATGCAGAATGGGATATGATTGAGTATTTTGACGCATTTGGAATAGCTTGGAAGGATAGGACTAACAACAAGATGGTAGATTTGTTAGAAAATGTGGCAATAAAGCCTAATGATATTACATTTTCTAGTATATCTAAAGTGGAAATCCAAGCTAGACCCTTTGTTCCTAACAATGTCCAAAATTGGCAAGTATTTGAGGATGACAAATATATTTTGAGGTTTTTGAATTGTGAGTATATGTTGTCAGGGCAAGAAATTAATTGTGCAGCATATGTAGAAAACATAGATGGTAAGGATATTGTCTTTGGACAAGAAGTGCAATTGAAAACAAACAAGATACCAAAAGGTTTGGTTGTCCTAGAAACTATTTTTGATAATCATGATAGATCTCAAATGGATAGTAGTGAATACAATGCTAAGGATCTGGAGGAGATAAATTTGGAAACTAAAGAAACTCCTAAGAAGGTGTATATTGGGAAGAAATTGTCTCTTAAGATAAGACAGGGCTTGATAGGTTTATTAAGAAAGTATAGACATGTGTTTGCATGGTCATATGATGACTCAAAGGCCTATAGAGAAGATCTTTTTCAGCATGAGATTCCATTAAAACTAGATGCTAAACCCTTTAGGCAGAAACAAAGATGAATAAATCCAACTCTGGCTCCTAAAATGCAAGAGGAATTGGTCAAGCTAAGAGATGCATAGATCATAAAACCTATTAGACATTCATCTTGGGTATCCAATTTAGTCCCTGTTAGGAAGAAAAATGGAGATATAAGGTTGTGTGTTGATTTCAAAAATCTTAGCATATCTTCATTAAAGGATAATTATGGTTTTCCAAATATGGAAGCCATGTTGCAAAGAGTCACTAGTTCAGAGCTTATGTCAATGATGGATGGATTTTCAGGTTACAATCAAGTGGTTGCTAAAGAGTCAAAATAGTTTAAAACTGCTTTCACTACTCCATGGGGTACTTATGTTTATGTCAGAATTCCATTTGGGCTTACCAATGTTGGGGCAACTTTTCAACAAGCAATGGATGTGGCTTTTGCTAATATCATTAATAAATTCTTCGTTGTATATCAAGATGATTTAACTGCTTATTCTAAGGATGAAAATTATCATTGCATGCATTTAGAAAAGGTTTTTATCAGAGCCCTCAAGTATGGTGTCTCTTTATTCACCGAAGGAAAGTTGTTAGGACATTTAGTTGGCAAGCATGGAGTAAGGATTGATCCTAAAAGGGTAGAAGCAATAGACAAGATTCAGAAGCCTAAAAGTGTTAAAGGAATTAAATCATTTTTTCAAAAAATTAATTTTCTCAGAAGATTTGTGACTAACTTTGTAGAGATTAGAAGGCCTATATCAAAAATGCTAAAGAAGGGATCTGAGATAAAATGGGATGGTGAACCTAGTATTGCATTTCAAAAAATTAAACAAGTTATTAAAGATGCCCCTATTCTCAGAGCTCCTAATTATGAAAAACCAATGCATATATTTTATTTTTCCTCATTTTACACTATTGCTACAATACTGTTACAAAAAAATGAAGAAGGTTATGAGCAACCTATTGCATTTTTCAGCAAGTCTTTGCAAGCAGCAGAGCTTAAGTATGACATCAATGAAAAATAGGCATATACACTAGTAAAAGGGGTGAAAGATTTTAGGTGTTACTTGATGGGAACTACTACCATTACTTTTGTTCCTACTACTGTTGTGAAGGACATCTTTTCACAACAAGAGGTGTCTGGTAGAAGATGTAGGTGGATTAATAGGATACAAGAGTTAAACATTGATATTTAGATTACTAAATTGGTTAAGGGTCAAGGTTTGGCCAAGTTGATGACAAAAGAAAATCTAGAGGCAAAGAAAATTAACCAATTGGATGATAATTGCAGAGAAGACCTTTGTGATATGGACATCTCTCATTGCTACAAAGATGTAATCTATTATTTGCAAACTACAAAATCTCCATTGGAGTTAACTAATAATCAAAAGAGATCACTTAAGTTGCATGCTATAAGATAAGTTATAGTCCAAGGATAGTTGTGGTGGAGAAGCATGGAAGGAGTTCTCTTAAAATGTGTGGATGAAACTAAGTCTAGAAGAATTTTGAAAGATATGCATGAAGGTGTATGTGGTGATCACTATATGGCTAAAACTACTGCTCATAAGATTCTAAGGGCTAGGTTTTGGTGGCCAACACTTTTTTAAAATGCTCATAACTTTGTGAAATTATGTGATACTTGTTAAAGATTCAGTGGGAAGTTGAAGTTTTCTAGAAATCTACCCTTAAGACCTGTTGAGGTGCAAGCACCCTTCCAACAATGGGGAATTGATTATATAGGCAAAATCACAAACAAGTCCAGTGGAGGTCATTCTTGGATCTTGGTGGCTACTGATTATTTCACTAAATGGGTTGAGGAAATCCCTACTAGGAATGCAACAAGAAAGGTGATGATCAACTTCATTTTAAATAATATTATAACTAGATTTGGTTGTCCACAGAAGATAATAATTGATGATGCTATGTGTTTTAGATCTGATGAGTATAGAGAATTCTGTAGGAAATATGGCATTACAAAATATACATCCTTGCCTTACCATCCTCAAGAGAATGGATAGGAAGAATCAAGTAATAAGAGTATATTAAAAATTATCAATAGGATCTTAGGAGAAAACAAGAAGGCTAGGGACTCAAAGTTGCCATTAGCTATGTGGGCTGATAGGGTTACTATGAAAAAGGCCATTGGATGTGACCAATTTGATTTGGTTTATGGTATATAATCTAGACTCCCTTAGAACAACTTAAAAGAAATGTACAAGTTTATTCAACTTTATGAAAATGACATTGTTGATGAGATGCGGCTTAGAATGGATGATGAGTAGAAGAGTTGCTAATACCTCACATGTGTAGGCAACACATTGGAATGTGGATTCTTTCAAGTTTCTTTTGGCCACTCCTAAGAAGGAGGAACAGGCTATGTTTGAGTTACAAAATAAATATGAAACAATTCTTGAAGCCTATAATAAGGAGGTAAAAAGGAGAATTGAGCTTGAAAACAAGCTAATGGAGAAGTCCACCAAGCTAAGAATAACATACCCCCATCCTCTAGTGGAACCTTTTAAATCCACCCCCCTTGTAGAAATACCAGACACACCTCAAAGGCAAGAATATTACATAGCTAAGGATTTTGAAGAAGAGAAAAGACCACTATGGGCCTTACATGTAGAGTTAAATATGCAATATGAGGATAAGCTTAGAAAGGATCTAATGTATTTAGTAGATAAAATTGAATGGTCCTTGTCCTATGATCAGTTGGCAAGAGTAATAAGTATATGGGAGGAACTAAAAACCCATGATGAATCCCTCAAGCCTATTGTTAATAAGTGGGGAAAAAGGGAGAAATAAATCACCCTTTTATGTTATTCAGTTATAAGATCTTCCCATGACCATATTGAAAAAATGTATGATGTTGCTAATGACCTGTTAGATTTTGATAACAGGAGAATTGCTCTACAACTAAAAATTGTTTCTTATTTGAGCAAGTACAAGAATCAAAAATTTGATTTTTTTCCTTGTGCCTTGGATAGAAAAAGTAAATTGAAAAATAAAGATGCATGGAGTAAAGAACTAGATGACCTATTCTGCATAAGGATAAATAAAGTTGTAAGTGAAAAAGAGCATACCTAGTGTGCCATCATGACAGAGGAATTGGTTAAAGTCCAATTATTTTTTGATTCTTTGAAACAAGAGTTTTTTGGTCTTGAAAAAGAGGCTAACTATATATTAAAGAAGCAAGATGATATTCTGCAATTCAGTTGGCCTGATGATGCATAGTTTAACACATGGATAGCAGATATTCCTTCTGATGAGTAGTTAGAAGAAGACGATATAGATGATGATGAGGAACAAAAGGGTGAGGTGTAGGCCATTGACACATCAGGACTAGATCTGACTAAAGAAGAAGGTGAAAAAGTAATATTGCCTACTCAAGGTGAGAGCAGTGAGAACTCGCAGGAAAAAAATGATTTGGAGGCACCACAGAAAAACCCTTCATTGATCAGTTTGGTAGCCACGTATTCTAAAGATCAAGAATAATAGGGGACAAATCAAAAGTTGATGATTTGTATTAGTAATAGAAATGGGCCTACCCAAAGAATTTTTGATGCGCTTGGCATTTTTTTCTGTTCATTTTTGTCTCTTGTATGGTGTTTTGTTTCTTGGACACTTGTCAAATCAAAATTTTGCTTTGCTTGTTACAACTCATGTTATATAAATTAGATTTCAAGGCATTGTGATGGTCCAAAACTTGTATAATTTTTGTGTTTCTCAAGAAAAGTATAGATAGTTAGCCCAATAGTATGTAGTTGTTTTGAGTTTTCTTCCACTTGTACTCTCTAATGACACATTGAAATGACAAAAATAGCAATCTGTTATGGGCTTTCAATTGATTTCTATTGGTCATTGTATTAGTCATTTGAAATGATAATAAAAAGGGGTATTTACACTATATTTGTGTCATAAATTTCTATCTCCTTTTTATGGGTTTGTCTACTTTGAAGTCATTTAAAATAAGGTTTAACTTGGCTGAATGCAATCTGGATGGGTTGTATATTGATATCACTATTGCTTTTAATTCAAGGAAATATAGAAATTCTTTAATGAATTAGTAGGGTTTATGAGTTTATAGAAAGGATACTTTATAAGAATGGAAATGGGTGATTACAATTGATTAATTCATTTACAAGTTAGTTGAATTAGATCTCTCACCAATAGTTAATTTTATACCCAATAGATAAGGCACTGGTCACATAAGTTAGAAGTGAGCAAGGGTGAATTCGGCTACTGCATATCAAATCATTTAAAAAAAAAATCAAAACCATTTCATTCCATTTTTTGAAAAGTTACAAATGCTAGTTACCACTCATTTGCATATAGTTTTCTGAGTCTTAGATAGCCACTAATTCCATAAATACTTGTAAACTAATAGGAGATTTATAACTAGATCTACTTATAGGGGATGCATACAGATATGAAAGCTTTTAAAGAAAATTGATAAACTATGTATGTGCCTGAGGGTAAAAGATGAGAATTAGAATGAAACTAAGATAATTTCATACCACAATTTGCATTAGAATCATCCCTAGGTATACCCACCTTGGTTTAGTAGAGCCTAAAGAGTAGAAAACCATTTTTGGTTTTTTTGAAGTTGGGTCAAAGTGGTTTGTTCATGTAATTGCTACTAGGAATTGGCTAATCCTTAGATTGTGTGAGTAATTTCACTATGATATTGAGCATTTTATTGCTCAATAGTTTCAAACACCAACAATCATCATCATCATGATCATCATTGTCATCATCATCATCATCCTCCTCCTCCTCCTCCTCCTCCTCATCATCATCATCATCATGATTAGAAGAATCATCATCGTGATCAGTAGCAACATCATTTGCTTCAAGAGAATCATCAACTAACTCTTGATCATGATCCACTTCTTCCTCTTCCTCGATATCTTCTTCTTCCATCACATTATACTTTATTGGCCTTCCCCTTGGATCATGTCTAACAACAAATGGCCAACCTAGTTTATGTAGAACCTTTGAGTAAAATACCTACTCACATTGGCTTGGAAGAACATAGGGCTCATCCCCAACTGGCTCAAACAACCTTGTATTAATCATTGGAAATCCATTCTCATGCTCAATAATAGTTATATTAGGATTATTTTGATTGAGTCATAGTTTATACCATTTTATGATGAAGAAAACTAATTTGAAGGAATTAAAGTCATAATCAACTATATCAAATAAAATGCCATAATATCAATTTTGAGATTGTCAAGGATGTAAGTCATTTTAGATAAAATATTGGTCATCTGGAAGACTACACTTATCCTAGAATCACAAGTTCTCTTCATGCCATCCAAACCTTTGATGCAAAATTTATAGCCATTGCAGAACATTTTCTTGTGGTGTTTCATGTCATGTCCCCTTTTCAAATATTTAAAAATAATAATCTTTGCTAACACAGGCAGGCCCAAAAAAGGTGAAGTTTCAGAAAAAGGGGCTAATATTTGGAAACCAATGGACTAATAAATAAAAATTATTATTAAAATATGTTTTATTAACCCCTCTTGGACGTGAGTTATGGTTATGCCCTCTTTTAAGGGATTTGGAGGCATTTTGGGCTCAGGCCAGAACTTGATTTTCGCTTATTGCTTTGTTGTTCTTCAGAGGCTGCCAAACCTGTGGAGAAGGAGACCCAAGGATGGGAGTTTGCAAGTTTCTAGGAAGGATAAGGATGAAATTTTTAATCCATTCCATGTGCAAGCTCATGCAGAGTTTGCCCTTGTGCTGAACAGTGCAAATTTGTGAGTTTTCAGGTGTGTTTTTTGTAAGAGTTTGGTGTTTTTGGTTGAGTATTTCATATCAGTTTGGGTTGCTACTATATTTCAGACTTTAAGATGTTAAAATAGAGCTGAATATATGTATTGGGACATGGTTAAACTTTTGAGATAGATTATTAGTGTTTTTGTGGTGTTTTTGAACATTTTTGTGTTAATTTTGGGAGCCCGATGAGCATAGTTTTTGTCCTACGTTTGTGAGCTGTTGTCTAAATGCTATAAAGATTTGGAAATGTCATTTTGTAGGATTTTATACTACTTAAAGTTCTTTAAAAATGTCCATTTTCAGATTTATTGATAATTTGTGAAGTTGTGAAGTTTTTGGCACTATTTTGGACATACCCGATTTGGGGTTTATTGAGAAATTGGTGGATCTTTGTAATATTGGTTGTTTGATTTTGAAAATTTAATTAGAGGCTTGAAATATCATATAAAATAAAAAAAAGGGACATTTCAATGGTATTAGAGCTATGATATTGCCAGCCTGAGGGCTTGTAGAAGTTTGCATGCAACCAAGTGAAAGAGAAAAGAGATATTTGCAGCAAGAAAAGAATAAAGAAATTTTGATCAAACCTCTAGTTAAAAGTAAAAGTAAAAAATCCAAGGAAGGAAAAAACATGGCTAATCAAGATGAGATGGAAAAGAAATTTTTTCAAGACATCCAAAATACTCAGAAGCAAATAGTGGATAGTTTGGCAAAAACTAGAGAGGCTTTGCAGATATTGACAAAAAAATTGCAAGGAGTTGCATCTATTAATGAGAAAGGGAGCACTTCAGAGGAGCCAAGAAATCTAAAACCCACACCCTCTAAATCAAAAAAAAACTATTTTCCTACCTGTAGATGAGCCACCAGTACCAAATCTAGCCCTTAATCCCGTGGAAGAGGTTACAAGTAACTTGATTGCATTAAGAGCTACTTACAATGGCTTAGATGATGACTTTTGCAGTTCGTTTCCTTTTAGAGAATATGTGGATATGATGAACACTTTGATGCCCAAGAAAGAGAATAGGAGGGAGCATGACATAAGTGGAAGAGAGCTCAAAAATAAAATAAGCAAGTTTACAGCACCTACTTTTGATGGAAGAAATAAAATTTCAGCTAGAGCATGGCTACAAAAATTACAGACTTTCTTCACACTTAACCCCATGAAGGAGAGTGATGATGTTCAATTTGCAAGTCTACACTTGGAAGATGCAGCCTATGATTGGTGGTATCATGGAATGACTACTCAAGGTCATGATCAGGTAACTACATTTGATGATTTCAGTCAAAGAGTGATAGATAGATTTGACCTCAAGGATGATGAAGAGTACTTTAAAGAATTGTCAAAGTTGAAGCAAACAAAATCAGTTAATGAGTATATAAAAGAGTTTCAAAAATTGGCTATTATGGTACCTGATATGAGTGAAAAGAGGATTTTTTATCTTATTCTTGATGGTTTAGAAGATTCTATTAAGGGTTTGGTTAAGGCTTTCTCACCCTCAACCTTACAGGAAGCTATCAAAAGAAGCTTACAACTTGAAACTTGCATGCCTATGAAACCAGTCACTAATCAAAAACCCCCAAATCTTTAGCAACATAAGGGGAATTTTCAGAAAAAGGCTTTCCCAACACTACCACCAAAATATGTGATAAATGTGGCAAAAAAGAAGGTAGATGAAGAGACTAGGAGTGAACTACGAAGGAAAAAGCTTTGTTTTACTTGTAGAGAACCATGGGTTCCAGGACACAGATGTTTGGGGAAAGGTCAAGTGCACTATATTGAAGTTGCTTCAGAATCTAATTTAGATGAGCATGAGGAATTTCATGACACTAAGGACAAGGTAGAAGAAGAGAAAGAAAAAGAAATCAGCAAGGATGTCACTTTAGTAGCATTATCAGGAGTCCTAAGATACCATCCCTTTCGAATTCGAGGGGTACTAGCAGGGAAAAAGTTGACAGTTCTTCTTGATAGTGGGGCAACTCACAATTTTATTGATGAGGGATTTGTCATGAAAAGAGGGCTTAAAGCAGAAGATTTTGAAGGATTCAATGTTACTGTAGCTGATGGATTCACTATGCCTTGCACACGGGTGGTGAAATAACTCAAGATGACCTTAGGAGATTATGAGTTATGTGATGACTTCTATGTTGTTGGCATTGGGGAGACAGATCTTGTATTGGGTTTTCAATGGTTGCACTATATTGGAGGCTATTACATGAACCATCAAACTATGGAGTTTAAATTTCATTCCAATGGGAAATAAGTCTTATTGAGAGGCTTATCAAATGGAGCACCTAAGGTGGTCTCTGCAAAGAGGATGGAGAGGACTTTTCAAAGAGGACAAGTAACATGGGCAGTAGGAGTCATAATCCATCCAACAAGCTCTCCAAAGAATCAAGGTAATCTCCATTTTGAAATTCAAAATATTCTTGATAAGCATAGTATAGTTTTCAATGACTTGCCTCTAGGATTACCACCAGATAGAGGTTTTGAGCATGTTATAGAGTTAGAACAGGGTGCCAAACCAGTTATAACAACCCCATACCACCATCCAAGAGGTTATAAGAAAGAAATTGAAAAAACTATTAAGGAACTCTTGGACATGGGATTCATAAGGCCTAGCTCCAGTCCATTTGCATCATCTGTGGTACTTGTCAAGAAAAAAGATGGTACAATGAGAATGTGTATAGACTATAGGGCTCTAAACAAGAAGACCATAAAAAATAGGTATCCCATACCACACATAGATGAACTCATTTATGAGTTACATGGTGTTGTATACTTCTCAAAAATTGACTTAAGATTAGGGTACCATCAAATCCAAATGAGGGGTGAAAATGTGGAAAAGACTGCTTTCAGATGTCACTATGGAAACTTTGAATTTCTTGTTATGCCATTTGGCCTCACTAATGCACCTGCAACATTCCAATCTTGTATGAATAAGGTATTCAGCTAGCATCTTCAAAAATTTGTTTTGGTATTTTTTGATGATATCTTGATTTACAGTAAAACATAGGAAGAGCATCTGAAGCACATAGACACTGTTTTGGAAATCTTGGAGCAGCAATCTTTCTATGCTAAGCTATCTAAATGTGAGTTTGGTTTGATAGAGATCCTATATTTGGGACATATTATAAGTTCTAAAAGAGTACAGGTTGATCAACAAAAAATTTAGGCAATTTTGGATTGGCCTCCACCCACTAATCTTACACAGTTGAGAGGTTTCTTTGGGTTGTGTAGCTACTATAGGAGATTTGCCAAGGGATTTTCTCAGCTTGCTGCCCCCTTGACTGATTTGACAAAGAAAGGAGCTTTTTTTTGGACAAAAGAGGCACAAAAAATATTTGATAAGCTTAAGAAAGTAATGAGTTCATGCCCCATGCTTGCAATTCCAGATTTCTCTTTACCTTTTGTTGTTGAATGTGATGCTTTTGGAGAAGGTATAGGGGCTGTCCTAACTCAAAGGGGACATCCAATAGTATTTGAGAGTAGAAAACTAAATCAATAAGAGAAAGGTTACTCCATCTATGATAAGGAAATGTTGGCAATCATTCATGCACTTCATAAGTTTAGACAATATTTGGTATGTGGGAGATTCATTGTAAAGACATACCATAATAGCCTCAGGTTCTTCTTGAACCAAAGGGATTTGAATGATCATCAACAAAAATGGGTAAGAAAATTGAAGCTTATTATTTTGATATTGAATACATGAAAGGAAAGAATAATGTGGTTGTTGATGCTCTCTCAAGAAAGCCCACTCTATGTTCCTTAACATCTATCTCTTCTTATTGGAAAGTCTCCATAATTTTAGGGTATGCTAAAGATTCCTTTGCCACCAAGATTTTGGATAAGTTAGTGGATGATAACAGGTACAAGGTTGTTGATGAATTGATTTATTACAAGAACAGGATCTTCTTAGTGCCAGGATCAAAAACTAATAAGAGGATATTGAGGGCCTTTCATGACACACCTTTGGCTGGTCACTAGGGATACTTCAAGACATATAGAAAAATTTGAGAGTGGTTTTCATGGAAGGGCATGAAGGAGGATGTCCTTAAACACATTAAGGAATGTATGGTATGCCAACAAAGCAAGAGTGAGCAAAATTTTCTTGTAGGGTTGTTGCAGCCACATCCTATTCCTAAACAAAAATGGGAAAGTATTTCCATGGACTTCATCATCAGGTTGCCCAAGGTTCAAGGTAAGGATTGCATATATGTGGTGGTAGATAGACTAACTAAGTATGTACATTTCTTTCCTATCACATCTGATTTCAAGGCATCACAAGTGGCCAAATTGTTGTTCAAGGAGATTTTTAGATTACATGGCTTGCCTAGAAACATTGTCAGTGACTAGGACAATAGATTCCTCAGCTCTTTTTGGAAGGAGCTCTTTCATTTGGCAGGAACTGAACTCACTCCCAGTACTAGTTATCACCCTCAAACAGATGGACAAATAGAGATAGTTAATAAATGGATAGAGGGATATTTGAGGAACTATGTTTCAAATCAACAACATGCTTGGGTGAAATGGTTGCACCTAGGGGAGTATTGTTACAATACATCTCATCACATGTCTATTGGTATGCCTCCTTTTCATGCTCTTTATGGTTATGATGCCCTTTCCTTTGTTGATTTAGTACTTTCAGATAGCAGAGTACCTACAGCAAGTGATTTCATCAAGCAAACCCAAGACATAATAAGGTCCGTCAAGGATAATCTACAACATGCACAGAACCAACAAAAATTGTATGCTGATAGGAAAAGGACTGAAAGATCTTTTGAGGTGGGAGATTTGGTATTTGTTAGGTTCCAGCCATATAAGAAAAGCACCTTGAAGAGGAGTGGGGCAGAGAAACTCAAGCCAAGGTTCTATGGGCCTTATAAGATCACCAAGAAGGTAGGAGAGGTAGCTTATGAATTGGAGCTCCCACCAAATAGCAAAATACATAATTTTTTCCATGTATCTTGCCTAAAGAAAGTTCTAGGCCAGCAGACCATAGTATCTACAGAATTACCACATCTTGATGATGAAGGGAAATTAGTTTTGATACCAGAAGAGATTTTGGATACAAGAGAGAAAAGATTGAGAAACAGGAGCATCATAGAGCATTTGGTCAAATGGAAAGGATTACCACGGGAGGATGCAACTTGGGAAGGAGCACATATTGTTGAACATTCAAATCTTCATTGCTTGAGGACAAGCAATATTTGGGAGGGGAGGACTTTTCATATCCCCTTTTCAAATATTTAAAAATAATAATCTTTGCTAACGCAGGCAGGACCAAAAAAGGTGAAGTTTCGGCAAAAGGGGCTAATATTTGGAAACCAATGGACTAATAAATAAAAATTATTATTAAAATATGTTTTATTAACCCCTCTTGGACATGAGTTAGGGTTATGCCCTCTTTTAAGGGATTTGGAGGCATTTTGGGCTCAGGTCAGAACTTGATTTTCGCTTATTGCTTTGTTGTTCTTCAGAGGCTGCCAAACCTGTGGAGAAGGAGACCCAAGGATGGGAGTTTTCAGGTTTCTAGGAAGTCTAAGGATGGGATTTTGAAGCCATTCCATGTGCAAGCTCATGCAGAGTTTTCCCTTGTGCTGAATAGTGCAAATTTGTGAATTTTCGGGTGTGTTTTTTTGTAAGAGTTTGGTGTTTTCGGTTGAGTATTTCATATCAGTTTAGGTTGCTACTTTATTTCAGACTTTAAGATGTTAAGATAGAGCTGAATATATGTATTGGGATGTGGTTAAACTTTTGAGATAGATTATTAGTGTTTTTGTGGTGTTTTCGGGCATTTTTGTGTTAATTTTGGGAGCCCGATGAGCATAGTTTTTGTCCTACGTTTGTGAGCTGTTGTCTAAATGCTACAAAAATCTAGAAATGTAATTTTGTAGGCTGTTATGCTGCTTAAATTTCTGTAAAAATTTCCATTTTCATATTTATTAATAATTTTTAAAGTTGTGAAGTTTTTGGCACTATTTCAGACATACCTAATTTGGGGTTTATTGAGAAATTGGTGGATCTTTGTAATATTGGTTGTTTGATTTTGAAAATCTGATTAGAGGCTTGAAATATCATATAAAATTAGAAAAAGGGACATTCCATTTCACCTACAATAATGTCAAACATGTATAAATTATTTCACCGCGAGTTCAAAAACATATGGTTGATTAACAAACTTATAAGTACTTAGAAATCTCTTAAACTATATGCTAAATCTATTTCCCTTTGTATAACATTAGGATCTCCATTAAAATAATCTTTTTTAACTAATAAATACATAGATTCCCATTTTAATCCATGACCATAATTTTGACATTGTTCAATCCATACCATCATTCAATCTTGATTGTTTGCAATAAACAAATGTATTGCATCCCACTCTTTAGTAGTTGTACAAAAGTAAATAGATGACTTAAAAACCAATTTATTTTGAAGATTAAGAATTAATTAAGTACAATAACATCTCATAATTTATTAACTTTCACTTTCCTAAATCTATGTTTCCCCACCAAGTACTCCTCTTCAAATTTCTTAATGGACTTGAGATCCCAAATGCAATCTATATGGGTCTTTGTTGCAAAATTAGGAAGATATTGAGTAACGTACACCATCATATGGTATGCCATTTATTCCTCAATCATAGAACCCTCAGGATGTGCTCTTTTTTGAAACAAATCCTTCAAAAATTTCAAGTTTCTCTCAACCATCCACATTGACCTTGGCTATATAGGTCCACACAATTCAATCTCCTCAACTTGGTGTATGAGGTACTATTCTTGTGCATTGAAAAAAGTTGAAGGTAAACAATTTTGCATGTCACATATTAGTAGAGAAATTATTTTCTTCCAATATTTTATATCTCCTTTATGGATTTCTTTAGATGGCAACCACCTACAAGGGATTCAAGACACAAAAATATATAAATATGAGACTTTACAATATATTACTTGTTTGATATATTGAACAAATATTACTGCTTACCTCATATATTTTCCAAGATCATATATCACTTGTTTGATATTATTTTCAAAGTCATTTGGGAGCGATAAGGGTAGCACATATTGTAACAATTATCAATTGATCATTTGATTCTTTTCTAATGTAATAAAATGAAAATTGAATGTAGTTTGACAAATATATTATAAATACAAAAGACCGTGACTTACTTTGATGAAGGTATGTCAATCATGCATTTTTAGCCCTGGGCCAAATTCACTTTTCTTTGATATGAGATTTCTTATATTTGAAGTAAATCCTATAGGAAATCTCATTTTTTGTATGACTTCTTTTATGGCATTACTTTGCTTCTTTGTCAATAACCAAGGAAGAGCACTTGCATTAATCCAGTCTCCATTGCTATTTGATTAAATGATATTTTTCATTCCATGATTAGAATCATGAATTTCACTACAAATTTTGGAAAGTTTTTATTTTTCACACATTCTATCCAATATTTTCCATAGTGTCTCTGTTACATTCTTTCCAATATGCATGGTATCAAAAAAATGCACAATTTATATCTTCTCGTAGTAGGGAAGCCTACTAAATTTTTTGGGATAACATTTTAGTCCCTTTGGAATGTGGTTAGTACTGATGCCTTGATGACCTCAAATTCTATTATATTCCAACTACCATAGGTGAGGTGTCATTCTTCATGGCTTTGGTGTGGTTTCTTCTTTCACATTGAAAATATGTTTTTTAGCACCTTGAAACTTATGGTTTTTGTGGAGGATGTGTTTATTATCATCAAACACCTGCTTTCTTAAAATTTTGGAATGATGATATTTCATCTTTGGACCACACAGTGGACATGCAAATTTTCCCTTCATGTGAAGACCTAAAAGATAATGATACAATTTGATTAAATATGTTCATTTTTTAAATTAGTATTATTTTGTACAACTAGATTTTAACATAACATACCAGAGAAATGTATCAACCCTATATTTTTCCATACAAATATTGAATGAAATTGAAATTGTTTTTGTCCAATTGGTCTAGAGACATCATGCATAGTTAAACCATTCCATAAGACCAACAACTCTTCAATAAGATGTGCAATATATACATTCATATATTTCACTTGGTAATTACCTAATTGACTGAACAACGTCAAATAACTATTGTGGCCATTTCACTCCAAGAATTATAATTACATTTAGGTAATAATAAAATAATTAAATACCTAGAATAATCATTGTCAACATAATGTGATCCCTCTTTATTGGCATCCATGGAGGAAGGTTATTGTTGATAACAAAAATATGCTAGACCAAGTAAATGGATCTCATCTCTCCATATGGATTAACATCATCAGTTTCCAAAAAAAGAATGAGATTTTGAGGTTCTTCTTTAAAGTGTGGTCACATTTTCTCTATGTCCTTAAATGTTGAACCCATCCATAGGCATTAGAATAATTTCATCTCGACTTCTATTGTGTGCATGGTAATTCATAAATTGTTCCAAGTTATTGCACCTAAATAATTGTTTAAGATATGGAATAATGGGGATGTAATGGAGAACCTTGCAAGGCACCTTTTTTGTCACTTGATCATCTTGATATCTACTCATATGACATTTGGGGCATTCTGTTGCATTTTTGTGTTCTTTTTGATAAATTACATGATCTTGAGGACAAGCATCTATTGATTGATACTCCATTCCAATATATTTCATAGCGGCACATAATTTGTGATATGAGTGAGGGAGAACATTTGATGGTGGTAACAAATAGTCACCTGTCAATCTATAGAAAAAAATATTAATTATTAGTATAAACAATTTTAATGGTAAATAATTCACCTTTTATATACTATAATGATGTATATCAAAAACCTTAGCTTACATGATATTGTTATGTTGGATAAAGCGTTCATAACCTTCAAATTCACAAACAACAATACAACAAAGAGAAGACTTTATTGTGATTCTTCATAAAGGGTTGTGTTTTCCTTCTCAAGTAGAGGTATATCATTGATGACCTCAATGTCATCATTGTTGAAGTTGATGAACGATCAATCTCATAGCTCCCAATAATTGCCTACATGCAAACACCTATTACAGAAGAGAGAAGCAAAAAGATATGGAGGTAGAAATTGCTAAATCCATAGATAAGACATTCTTGATGAGAAAAAAGAAATATTTCTATTATCAAAAGTGAATGAATAATTACAAAGAGAGATCCTTCTTATAAAGGATGTCAAAACCCTAAAAAGGTGTAACCTAGGTTGCATCATAACAATTAATAAAAGAAATTGATTATTACATTTCTAAAGTTTAGCTTAAGCAACTATTGTTAATTAGGAAATATCTAATTACTCTAACATCCCCCCCCCCTTAAGATAAACTTAGGGAGTAGCTAAAAACCTAGAAAGTACTACTAAAAGTAGAAATGGGTCCCAGCAAACAAGGCTTGATGAGGTACCCAAGCCCAACCAAATCTCTTAAAAGAGGAGAAATAGAGAAAACCACATGGGAAAAACCCTACTCCAAAAAGAGATGGAAACAATGTTGAAAGAAAATAGTGAAGGACTGAAGAAGCCTCTAAACTAGGGAATGTTCTAGAAGATAGGAACAATAGATGATCATGTAGAACACCATTGAAGCATGTTGAAGCTCCAAAACTCTATTGAAAGTAACTATTGATCTGAAGAACCTCCACTGAAATAGAACCTAACTACGTAGAGAAGACTATAATCTACATCGAATCAAGAGGCACACAAAGGCAAACAACTAAACTCCAAGATAAAGATTGCATGAAATACCAAAGCTTGAAGAGCTAATCAATCAAACCAAGGAAGCATGAGAAACAATAGAAGAACCCCCCTAATGCAGACAAGGGTGAGGTGATAGTAAAATGGAAAAATGGGCCAAAAGAATTGCATGTCAAGGAACCATGATCAAGATACACAAAAGAGTACATATGTGCATACTGAGGTGATCAATCTCAAACACATCATGGGGCTAATGGAATATAAGGGACACTCACTGGACAAAGGAAGATGGAAAACAAAGGTAGACATCAACCCACTCATGGCACTTTATCAGAGTAGTGTATGTACAATAGGGCTCAAGACATAATTAATCCTAAGAATACAATAATCTTCATGAGTGTCCATAGATGCCAGTACTCAAATCAAAAGGCAAAACAAGGTAAACAACTAAAACAAAAATATAGATGCAATATGACACTTTATCTCATTGTGTTTGTAAGAATGCATACAAATTATGTCTAAATAGACTAGAAGAGACATAAGACTAATACAAAGATATTGCAAGTCATGAAGAATCATCCAAAGCAACAAAATTGATCCCTAGACCTGAAACAACCAAGTTATTGGCTAGAATGTAAAAATGCAGAAGAGTGAATAGAATGTGCTTGGAGAAGAATCTAGAAAAACAACCAGCATCACTAGAAAGAGGTTAGAAAGACCTTTCCAATGATATAAAGAATTTCCAAATCAAAGATCAGATGCTCAAGATATGTCCCCTAGAGTGAAAAGTTGAACTCTTGACTTTGATAGCAGAGAAAGCTATCAAAAAGGAATCAAAACTAAAAACTAACTATACCTCTATGATGGGCTCAGAACTATCTTTTTGGCAATATCTCGTTTGCAAAAAACAAAGTCTATGTGCTTGTGATATGAGCAAAAAAGTGAAAGTAGGTCCAAGTAGAGGTCGAGGAGGTGACAGGAAGTGGTGATGCAGTGCTAACATGGCATTGACATTAGCAAGTGACAAGCCCAAATTTGATGGTCAACTGATTGTCGAGGAAAAAAATTGCCATAAAATGATCCCTGTTGGAAAAAATGTCCAACCATTGGAAATAAGAGTTGGACAAAGGGTTGATGCCAAATTAAAAATCGGTGGCCAATAATGGTTGCCACATGTCAAAGCTTGTGTTTAAAAAAATGTATTCCTCACTTAGGAAAAAAATACATGCTAGAACATTGATTTCTCCCATTGATTCACTAGACTCAAGACATAGAAACCTTAAATCATTATAAAAGGATTGCCAAATCTTCACAACAAAGGATCCCATTGTTGCAAATAATTGGGTGATGGATCATGCAAAACATGTTCATTGCATGGAAAGAGACAATAAGCATAAACCATAAACTAGATGGAGTAGCATGACTTGTGGAGAAGAAGGAACACAAGAACTAAAAATATTAGAAGCCCAATTATCCAAATAATTCAAAACTCCCACATAGACACTCAAACTTCATTAAAGGCTATCCATCCAAGATTGGTTGAATGTGGCAAAAGAAAGGGGTCAAGCTAGAGTTTACTATGGCACTGACAACTTTAGTGCCAGAGCCGAGGAGATAATCAGCCATCTAGATGGGCATACAATGTGCATGATCAAAAAGGGAATAACACCATAAACCCCTAATGGGGGAAAAAATTGATACCCATCCTTGCAAAGTGCAAAACCGCTATTCCAAAAATCATAGTTAAAAATGCCAAACAATGATGGACCTAAGAGAAGCTAAAAAAGAGGTCATCCTTCCAAATCATAGGTCTTGTGTCATAGTCCAAAGAATGGAGCAAGATTTTTGGAGCATTGTAATAAAGTGCATGATCCCACAAAACGTGGATGAGACCCAATTGGTGTTGAGGAGATTCTAGGGCAAAAAGAAAGATTCAATAAAGATCAAGGAAATAATCTGGCCTTTACTTTAGTGAACCTACAGAAATATAGAGGCGATGATAACATGCTCATAGTTGATTTAATGTTTTCCAATAGATAGCACACCTCCTTGGCTTTATATGTCTAAAAGGAGATGGACCTGTACTAAAACTCCACCTGCAATCATGCAAATAGAGAGGGCTAACCACCAAAAAAGGCCACAAATCTACCACCAAAGAATAGAGATTAAAGATGTGGACTACAAGGCTAGAATGTTGCAAAAACTCCAAAATTCTCCAAACCATGCAAAAAAAACCTTGGAAAGGCTCGAATAGGATCAAAGATGCCATGTGTCATGCAAAAAGAGGGCTCCAAAGCCACTAACATGAACCATGTGGAGAGACCCTTTCAAAGAAGCTCCCAATATCATTTTGAGATGTACATGAAGCCTTTGGTGGGATCTGTGTAGGCTTATGACCACCATATGTTTCTTTGCTATAAAAATCCTTAGAGTTGGCCATCTTAAGTGGAGGTTACAGAGTTTGATCGGCTCCCTACATCCCTTCAATAATAATAAATGCTACCAATAGCCTCTTCCAATCAAAAGTGTGGCATATTCAATGGCAATGAAGTCTCCAAGGGCCACTGACATGCTGGCAATAAGGACAATGATGAAGCCATGTTTCCAAAATCTGCCAAAACAATACATCTGCCAAAGTGGAACAAAATCACATGGAGAGTTATCAAAGAGCACAGTTTTAGAAAGAGGCAGAGCCTGAAAGCTCAACACCTCCAAAAGATGTGATAGCTTGAAAAAGGGGCCTACTTCAAACGTAGGCTAATGGGCCTTTCTCCAAAAATTCCAAGCATTTTTTGTTAAAAAATAAACAAAAGAAAAATTTGCTGCCTCAAAATATGTGCCTAGGTAAAAAATGGCTTGGGTGCAAAAAAAAATTCTTAGATTTTAACAACATCCAAATGGGATGTATTTTGTATGAAAATGGGGGGTTTTCAAGCGCTCTAAGCTCAATGGTGATGTTTGTTTGAGCTCATAGTGCCTTTAAAATTAGTGACCCCCTAGATCCAATAAAAAAAATTGTTGAAAGCTCAGATCTAAAAACTGATGTCAGATCTAATGTCAAATTTTTGAAAAACAAAATAGGGGCATAAATATTTGGAGCTCTGATACCATGTTGAAGTTGTTGAATGATCAACCTCACAGCTCCCAAGAATCACCTGCATGCAAACACCCATTATAGAAGAGAGAAGCAAAAAGCAATGGAGGCATAAATTTCTAGATCCATAGATGATACATTCTTGATGAGCAAAAGGAAATATTTCTATTATCAAAAGTGAATGAATAATTACAAAGAGAGATTGAGCTTATAAAGGAGATCAAAACCCTAGGTTGCATCATAATAATTAATAAAATAAATCAATTATTAAATGCCTAAAGTTTAGCTTAAGCAACTAGAGTTAATTAGGAAATATCTAATTACTCTAACAATCCTCATCATCATCATCAATAGCAGTAGTGGCAACAAAAACAGTAGCAACACCAGTACCAAATGTGTCATGGTTCAATAAAATTGTACTATCATCTTCAAATATGTTCTCTAGTGCATGATCATCATCTTCCATGGGATCATCATCTTCTCCTTCAATACTCACACCTCCATATTCCTCCATATTCATACCTTTTTGTTCCTCTGAGATGTGTTGGTCCATATCATGTACTACCCTAGGGAGATCAACCTATATAAAAATGATGATAATTAAACCCCTGTTATGTGGCTCATAAGTATATTAATTGTGAAAAAAATATAACAAACAACTTACCAATTGATGATAATCAAACCCCCCTTTAGTGTGACCATTCTCCCAACAATATCTCTTAGCTATTTTTATTTTGATTCTTCTTGTCTTTAGGCCATTACAATGCTTGCAAGGACAATAACATTTGTCATCACCTAGTCTTTGAAAGTTAGAAAACAATCTAGCAATTGTCTCCCTATTTTGATCAAACTCCCTTGTATTATCTAACATGATCCTTCTTCATAGGAATAACTTATTCATGTAGCCTTATTGAGTTGGTTGTACTTAATGTTTATATCTACATGTATGGTTTTGAAAGAAAATTTGGTGTAATTAATGTATATATCTACAAAAATATTAGAAATGATGTACTTATTTTTTATATCTGCACATATGGTTTTGAAAGAAACATTTGGTGTAATTAATGTGTATATCTTCAAAAATATTTGATATGTTGTACTTAATGTTTATATCTACATAGATGGTTTTGAAAAAAATATTTAGTGTAATTGATGTGTCTATCTGCAAAAATATTGAACATGTTGTACTTAATGTTTATATCTACACATATGGTTTTGAGAGAAACATTTGGTGTAATTGATGTGTATATCTACAAAAATGTTGGATTAATGTTTATATTTGCACATATAGTTTTGAAAGAAATATTTGGTGTAATTAATGCATATATCTACAAAAATATTAGACATGTTGTACTTAATGTTTATATCTGCAAATAAGATTTTGAAAGAAACATTTAGTGTTGAAACAGTACATAAAGTTTTATAAAATTAATGTTTTACAAGAAAATGCACTTGAAGAACTATTAGCTCAAAAGCAAGAATATGGTGTTGAAATAGTATAGAAAGTGTTTGATGTGAGAGGTCCGCAAGTGAAGGTGTTGACCGATCTTGAAAACTTGAATGTTGAAATGAAAGCTATCAAGGATCAAACACCTATGCCCCATGTCCTCTATCCCCTTCCTCTTAATTCTCTTGTTTGTAATTCCTTGTCACTCCCTCCATTCTTCTTCTTGTTTTGGCATTCTTTATTTCTTGAACATTCAGGGAGTTGTTCATATGATTTCTCATTAGTTCATATCTCAATCAAATTCTTTTTTCCTTCAAATTAGCCATCTATTGGTTTATCCATGTATGAGTGAATGGTGTTAAACATGAGTCATTATTGTGTCAAAACTTCATCTTTTTTTGACCAAACATTAGCTTGAACTACATTCTTTCTTGTTATGTCATGATCACCTTGGAAATAGCATATGCATTTTCTTAAACCAACATATCCTAATATCTTAAATGTTGGTTTCTCAAATTCATTTATTTGAAACATTTTTCTAGTTTTTGTCTACATTCTTTATCTAATTTATCCTTTCAAAGTTTGTGTGCATGGGTTCTTTAAAGAAAACACACTTCTCACAAGATTCTTATCCTCCAATTTATTGCATTTAAGATATTAAGATATTAGGATTTGTCATGTATTGCATCTATATTGCTTTGTCATTTCTTATAAGAGTGTTTCAAGGTTTGGCAACCACTTCAACATCATTTGCATGGTTTAGAGGTAATGTCATTGTGGTAGAGGCTTATGCAAGGTAATGAGCCTCATGATTATGGCATTTACACAGAAGTAGAACTTTCTTCTTCAACTCCTTTCATTCAGCTCTTCACTGAAGTTATTCTTCTAGCCATGAGAATAGCTACTAAAAATTCATGGGAGCCAAGGACCCTAAACCTATGCTAAATTTTCTAAAGAGATGGGAGAAGTTACTGTAGAACTAGATCTTAGTGTGCAAGGAACATTAACATTAAAGAAATCATTCACAAACCAAAACTAAGTTCACATATATGCTTAGACAAAGAAAACAAAAAAGAGATGCAAACTTCAAAAGATGAAGTGCTTCATTGCTTTCTTAATTTTGTAGATGCGTCCTTTGATGTGGATGTATGCTCAATTTTCTTGCCCAATTGCTTCAATGGTGGAGATGGGTAATGGAAAATTGGTAGCCTTGAGAGCTCTCAATTTGGCATTATAAGGTTAGTATTGATGACTTTGGTTCTCAAAATAGCATGGTAACTATAGCTCAAAGATTGTGTTGTTAAATGGCTTGGGAGGGGATTCAATTTATAGGCTAAGGGCTTGAGGGATGGAGGGCTAAGATGCAAGGAGAGATGAAGGCTTAAGGAGGGCTAGGATGCACTCAAAGGAGAGCACATGGATTGCACTTGTTTAGTACCAATGGGAAGGTGACACTTGTGACAAGGAGGATGAGTGTGAGAGGGTAGGGTAAAGGGTTGGTTAAAGGCATGATGAGTGGGGTTGAGTATGTAAGAGAGATGTAAGAGGAATGGGTGTGGAAGAGGGAAGAGTGTGGAAGATGGATGTAAGAGTCATGAGTGGGCTTGTAAGAGTCTTTTATGGTTTGTAAGAGCACTCATGACTTGGTGGTTGGGATTTTTGAGGGGAGACTTTGGTTTGGTTTAGGAAAGTCTTAAACTTATTTAGGGAATCTGACAACATTAGGAGGTGGATTAGGCTTGGGTTTAGGATTACATTAGGGATGTTAGAGATGTGCAAGTGGATGGCATTAATGAGGGTGGGTGAGTTAGTGGCTAAGCTTGGTTAGTATGGGTGGATGGGGTGGATTAGGCTAAATGGAGGATTAGAGATAAGTTAGGGGTTTTTAGGTTTGATCATTTTATTTATCAAATAGATTTATTTAATAAATGGGGATTTTTGGAACTAGATAGAAGAATAGGATTTAATTGATAAATAATAGGTTATTTGATTTATCAATTAGGACTATAGATGATTAATTAAATTAATCAGCTAGGGATGGCTAAGGATTAATTAAATAAGAATTTAATTAATGATTCCTTTAGAGATGGCTAAATTAGATTACCAAAGTGGTGTAATCGAATTTAGGTGTCTACATTTTGCCCCTCTTTGACATAGTGTTGAGACAACACTATTTCAAAGAAGTTTGAGTGAAGATGACATGAGGAAGATGTTTTAGCAACAATGTTGCCCCAGTCTCGGATAAGAAGAGGAGAGACTAGACTCAGATGATGCCCCCTCAAGAAGGCGACAAAGAGATAAAAGAGGCTCAACGGCTTCTTGAAAAGTACAAGAAATTGAGACAATTAGAGACATAGATTGGCAAAGAGGAGGGGCTAAATTAGCTCAAACTCTCACTACAGGAGAATGATGAAGGGAAATTAGAGGCACAAAAGTAAAGCAAGCTTTAAGACTTTCCAGGATTGGGGGGCGGTGTGGAGGAGCGGAGTGATATAAAAGGAATCCATGGTAGGGAGATGGATGATGGAATGATAAAGCTGATGCAACAGGATTTCAAAGAATCAGATTAATGGAAGATGGTTTTCGAAGACCCCTAGGACTAGGATTATGGATCTTGAAAGATGAGGCTTGGTGGATTGGTTTGATTGGTGGATCCCCAAGACTAGGATTGTGGATCACTAAAGCTAAGTGCGAGGAGTGATTCAAAGAGATACTGATGCATAAGCTGGGGGAGGAGTGATAGATGCAAGATATGGATGGGGGATAATGGAGATGAAGGGAATCCATTGAAGCTTTTTTGAGCAAGGGGGATACTTCAAAGAGAAGTACCACCATATAGTTGAGCACTAGATTTGCTATAGGACTGTTGGTTAATTGCCAAGGTTACCAAGAACATCAAGGCCTTTTCACCAACCGTCTAGAGAACTGATGAACTAACTCAAAACAAACACATAAGGATTGCCCCAATATCACACATGAATCCCAGAGGAGGCAGCATGGAAACGACACTGGGTAATCCACAAGTAGAAAAGAAAACAAGCAAAAGACTTGATCAAGACCTTACACTCTGATTGCCCCATTCGCAGCATACCATGATATGGAAGATCATGGCAACCTTGAGGAGGGAACAAGGAGATTGCTTGGAAAAGATATTTTAATACCCAAAAGGGAAGATCCCAAATCAAAAGAAAGCAAAAATCCAAAAGAGAACTGTTTGCCGACAAGATGGGTAGGACGAGGTACTAACGGACCAAGATCAGACATGAGGAAAGCTATATCCTGCAAGGACCTATCAGAGAGTACCTAAGCTGGTGGATTTGGATGAGTGATGCATCTGGCAATCTGAACTAAGAAGGATAACACTTTGGTGACAGGAGATCTAGCTAAAGGATGCATTGGAATAGCTAACCAAGGGTTGTGAGATGTGTGCAAGATGCTGATCAAGGAAGAACTGACACAAAAGCTGGATAGATACAGTGGTAATAAGCTAAAGAGGATGTACAAGTTGGTTGACCAAGATAGTTACAAGATGAAGCTAACCAAGATAGTTACAAGCAGGAAAAAACTCAGGATGATAGGATAGCGGGATGGTTTGATGTTGTGCAAGATGTGAAAGCTAAGGATGGGGTGATAGCAGAAGATATGGATTTGGGGAGGATGCATCCCAATGATGATGAGAGATTTTGTGACCAAGGATAGCTAGAGGAGCAAGATGAGATGGCTGGATACGATGGTAGATAGCTAGGATTATGATGGATATAAAGAGATGACATTGGGTTTGCATGAGGATAGCCTAGAGCTAGATACCAATGACAAGGGAGGATGGACAAGACAAGATCTCCAAGAAATACAATTCTCCTAGTCAGAAGATGACATGCGAAAGGAGGTCTTACAATGGATGTGATAGGATTGAAGCTAGGATGGAAAAGTTGAAGGCGCTAGGGAGATGGATGATAGTTGTGATGGTCGGCTGAAGCTACAGGAGATAAGTGAATGGTGTGAGATGGAAGCTGGAGGGTGGAGGATAGGTGGATAGATTGGAAGATGGAGTTGGATGTCAAGAGATGACCAAAAGCATGAGGGTGATAGGCTAAGCTGGGGATGGCGGGATTACACATGTCACTTGTTTGCCAGGTTTTCATCATGGTACTTGTCCAAGGTGCTTGAATTGCCAAGTTTTCACCAGTGGATGCTTTATTTTTCTTTGTTTTTTTGACTTTTTGACCGTGGACTTAGCTAGAATGATTTTGGCCTTTTTTAGCTATTTTTGGTTGTTTTGGGATTTTTTCACTGGCTATTAGAATGTTCAATTTTGTTGCTAGCATTTGGTACACCAGATGTGTGATTTATGCAATAGATTAGATTAGATGGGATTGATGGTAGGAGATGGAGGGATGAAAAGGCTAGAAAGGAGCATGAGATGGGGATACTTGCAGGATCAACATTGGCACATATTGGGATGGGTGTGAAAAGAGCATATGGGGGATAGATGGTAGATGCAAGCTTGATGGAGGATTTGTGGTAGTGCACTTAGGAATATAGGCACCCAAGATGGAGTTAGGAGATGGGGGACACAAGTCACTAGATGGGGGATTAGCAATGGTGGATGCCATTATGCATTGGGTTTCAACTTTTTTATTTGGGATCCACATGGTTTTGGATTTTCTTTTTGTAGGCTTTTGCATTATTTTGCATTCTTTGATGGGATTTTTCCTTTTTGGAGTATGTCTTTTAGAATAGACATATGATTGCCTAGGATATGGATTTTTAGCTTTATGCATTTTGAAGTTGGCATTCACATTGCTGTGGTAAGCTTTGGGAAGATGGTTAGGAGAAGCTTTCTGAGATGGAGAGGATATGGAAGAGCGTGTAGGGGGATGATGATGGATGATGTGCCCTGATATGTGCCTTTGTTGATATTGCGTAGGAATGGATGGAATAGGATTTTTATGATGGCTGATAGGAGGATGGAGGATGGTAGATTTTGGGACATAGGGACCCAAAATGGATTTAGCAGATGAAGGGGGGATATGGTAGGTTTTTTTGGGTTGCAAGGATGGTGGAGGGGGGATGACATAAGATTGCTTAAAGGAGTAATGGGAGGCTGGCATGGTGGGCTTGGAGATAGGCTTGGTTTGGGGATGGCGTGTACCAATACCTTTAGATGGTGAGCCTTTGGATACATATCCAAGACCATGAAATCTTGAATTCTTTTGCACAATAATAGGCATTCTGATTCCTTGCTCTTCTAGTCCTAAACCTTGACCTTGATAATGCCATCGATTGAGCATTTGAACTAGCTAAGGATACTTTTTGCTTGCGGAAAATGGTGGAAGTTCTTTATCAGATGTACTGCAATGGGGAGATACTGTTCTTAATTCTTCTGCTGAGAGGAGGCCACCATGGATGAATGTAAGTGAACCAAGAGGGTAGATTATATATTGTGGAATAGCTTGGATAGGTGGTAAGATGGAAGCATGGAGTGGAGGAGATGGTAGGATAGGATCTTGATTTAGCTGATGGGGTGAAAAGATATCCTGTAGTAGAGGAGGTATGGCTTGAGGTTTTGGAGATGGAGGGGATGGTGACTGCACTATGAATGGAAGACACGATAAGATGATATCTTTATTTATGCTTTGGGGATGTCAACATGCTTTTGGGCAGGATCTTGATAGGATTGGATTGGAGTGGATGGTATGATAGGAGGTGAAGGGATGGATTCTTCAAAGGAAGCAGATGGATAGATGGGAGATTCTATAGTGGAGATGGGTCAGTAGAAGATGGATGCATAAGGGTCATTATGGGAGATTTGGGAAATGCTTGGAGGTGATGTGGATAGGATTTGAAGGGATTTGATAGGTGTTGGGATTTTGATGCTTGTGGGAAGTGGAAGGATTTTAAGCAATTTGATGGATTGTATGGGGATGATAGAAATGGGAGATGGAGGTGATATTATAGATGGCAAAGCTTCATCACTGACTACTTCACATGGTTAGATTAGATGACATGGCTTATCGACTGCTGGAGGCTGCTTTTCTTGTATTTCCTCTAGGAGATTCCTTGGAGACTCGTGTGTTAGAGGTGGAGGTGGATTGATAGGAATAGCTAGTGTGATGGGGGTGGAAGATTGGAAGCTTGGTTGATTGGGTGATGGAGGAGAAGCTGGGATATCAGATGGCATGACTAGATAGTTTGGAATAACTCTTGGATTTTGGGAGATGGTTGGTGGAATGTTTCTAAGGCTCTCAAGATACCCTTCATAGTCAACAAGATTGTCATCATCATTGGAATAGGAGGTGGCAAGAGCAAGGACAATACGACTGAACACATCATGATAGGATTGGTACTTCATGCTTTGACGATGAGTTTGATGGGGATGGGGTCTTGCATATGGATGAACACGGAAGCTCATAATCGGATTTGGATTAAGCTCAGATTTTGGATTGGCTGATGAAAGATTTCCTAGGGAGAGTCAAAGCTATATGATAGACCTAAGGAGGATTGGCTGGGAATTTTTGGCTTTCCTGTGGATGGAAGACTTTCAAGGGTATGTTGTCAAAAAGTGAGAGTTTTGCTTTCCTATGTGCAGGATTGGTGGAGATTGTGTCAACTTAAGGATAGACTAATGATCCTATGGGTATGACACGAGATTGACCACTTATGGATCCCAACCTTTAGCTCAAGGTGATGAGGGATACAAGTGACAAAGCTAGGTTACCCTAGAAAATGCTTTTTCAGAGGGATAACCTTGGTGAGATTGGTTGATTGGTAGGATTGATTGGATAGAAAATTCTGGCAGAGTGACAACAACTCTTTAAAGGCTTGGGTGTGATTTTAGATTGGGTTGCTAGCTGGCTGGGGGGGGATGATTTGGATGGAATTTGGATTTGGGATTTGTTCTAAGGTAGAGAACTAGATAGATTTGGTTACGACAGGGGAGCTTGGATGATTTTCTGATGAGGAAGTGACTACGCTAAGTATGCCTTGAGCTGAGAGATTTTTGCTTTTCTGGGATTTTGACCAAAGTTGGCAAACATTCATTCAAAAGCTATGAACAAACAAGCAGACAAAATTTTGGAGCAAGCACGTCAAACACACCAACATCCTTGGAAGCTTTCTACAAGGATGAAATTTGGTTTAGCTAGGGAGTCCTCGATATACGCAAGGTACGTGAGGCCCAAATTCATGGATGGAACCAAAAAGATGTCACACAGCCGAGAGGAGCGGTAACCCACTTCTCCTCTTTCACTTCTTAAGGGTATAAAGTTCCTTGAGGCTTATCTCGAGTGACAAAATCTTGATTCCAAGAGAGGTTTCTTTGGATTCACCTCTCAATTTTTATACTCTGTCGGAACACTAGAGTTGAGGTCATCTCAAGGGGTGATGAAATCCCCAAGCAGGTCTCCTAAAAAGTGTAAAACAAGACCACATACATGATCTTGGGTTTAAAAAGACATGCGTTCATTCCAATTGATGATTTAGATTTTGTAAGCTATGATTGAAGACACTTGTGATTATGGCATACAATGTTCATTCCAATTTGATAGCGTCGTCAGCATAATGGAAGTCGAGAGATCGTCAACATAAGAAATGCGAGTATCATTGAAAATGCATCAAAACCATGCGATGTTCATTGATTGTTTGGCGTTCAAGATTGAGTGTGAGTTTGTTTTAAGCCCAAAACAAAGATGTGTGAGACTCCATTGTCAAGCGCGCACCCAGAGGCCCTCCACGTCAATTGGTTGTTCAATTTTAGTGCCCAAATGAAGTGTTAGCGAACCTAATGTGCATTCAAGAAATTTTCTAACTTAGAAAAACTAATAAAAACACAAGTAAGTAGAGTTTGATTTTGTGGAGCACTTAACACCCTCTTAGGTGGACCCATCCCCATAGATGGCATTGAGATTGCAACCAATGGTTAAATTGATGGGTGATTAAAGAGGGTGAGTCCAATGACAAACTCACTTAAAGCATTTTTATTTGTTTTTATAACTCAGAAGATTACAAAAATGTGGATTTAGATTCTTCTTATGCCCAAAAATTGCAATGTGAGATATTGCAATGGTTAATTGATCTTATGCATTCAAGATTGAGTTTGATTGTTTTAAGCATGCATTCCAAGAAAGATTGATTTTAATCCATTGCATTCAAGAGTGTGTTTTAAGAAACATACATTCAAAGGAAAACATGTTTAAACATGCAAGTTCATTCCATGAAAAACTTAAAAAACATGATTAAATCTGTTGCTCCAACCTGCAATAAGACAAAAAAAAAAATTTGATTAGTCACCCAAAATCTTCCAAAATGAAAGGTTAACTATGGGAAAAAAAAAAATTTAACTTTTTTTGCTATTTTTCCTACGCATAAAAATGCTTAGAATGGTCTAAATCCTACGAAACCACTAAAAGTCAAATTTTGATTTATACACTTTTTTTTTTAAAACTAAAAAGTGTAGGAACTGATATGCTAAAACAAAAATGCAACATAAATAAGCAGAGACGATAGTTTATCAGGCGGAGATGCCAAACTGTGGAGACACTGAAACTCACAGACGTCAAAACTCACAGATGACAGTCTGATGAAGAAGGTAGTTGGTGACGTTGGAGACGACAGTTGACTACTGGCGACGGTGGAGATGACAGTTGCTAAGCAGACATGACAATTGACTACTGGCGGCGGCAAAGATGACAGTTTGAGCTTTTGAAGGTGGTGCAGACGACAGAAGCCAGGCGGAGATGCTGAAACTCGTAGATGCTGATCTGCGTCGACATCAAAATTTGCAGACGACCATTTAGGTTTCAGAGCAGACTACCAAAAAATAGGCAGAGATGTCGAAACTCGTAGATGACATTTTGAGTGTGCGGAGATGACAATTGAGCTTTCACAGATGATATTCTGTGCAGATGATAGGCGAAGGCGCCAATTTGCAGAGACAACATTGCGCGTAATGAACTGACGGGCGTGGGTTTTTTTTAATTTTCTTTTGTTTTCTTAGTTATTTTTGAATTTTAAAGGATATGTCCTTCTCTTTAGTGCGTCTTTCAACCTAAAAGAACAAGCAAACACACCTTGCAACAACTCAAAAAACAACAAACTATTTGATTGTTAATTTTTAAAAGCAACATGTAGATTGAAATGGATGAAAAAAATGACCCATAGTGGGGTCCCACTAGGCGTGGCAAAATGTAGAACTAGATCTTAGTGTGTAAGGAACATTAACATTAAAGAAAGCATTCACAAACCAAAACTAAGTTCACATATATGTTTAGATAAAGAAAACAAACAAGAGATGCAAACCTCAAAAGATGAAGCGCTTCATTGATTTCTTGATTTTGTAGATGAGTCCTTTGATGTGGATGTATGCTCAATTTGCTTGCCCAATTGCTTCAATGGTGGAGATGGGTAATGGAAAATTTGTAGCCTTATGAGCTCTCAATTCGGCATTATAATGTTAAGATTGATGACTTTGGTTCTCAAAATAACATGGTAACTTTAGCTCATAGATTGTGTTGTTAAATGGCTTGGGAGGGGATTCAATTGATAGGCTAAGGGCTTGAGGGATGGAGGGCTAAGATGCAAGGAGAGATGAAGGCTTAAGGAGGGCTAGGATGCACTCAAAGGAGAGCACATGGATTGGGCTTATTTAGCACCAATGGGAAGGTGACACTTGTGACAAGGAGGATGAGTGTGAGAGGGTAGGATAAAGGGTTGGTTAAAGGCATGATGAGTGGGGTTGAGTATGTAAGAGAGATGTAAGAGGAATGAGTGTGGAAGAGGAAATAGTGTGGAAGATGGATGTAAGAGTCATGAGTGGGCTTGTAAGAGTATTTTATGGTTTGTAAGAGCACTCATGACTTGGTGGTTGGGATTTTTGAGGGGAGACTTTGGTTTGGTTTAGGAAAGTCTTAAACTTGTTTAGGGAATGTGACAACATTAGGGGGTGGATTAGGCTTGGGTTTAGGATTAGATTAGGGATGTTAGAGATGTGCAAGTGGATGGCATTAATGAGGGTGGGTGAGTTAGTGGCTAAGCTTGGTTAGTATGGGTGGATGGGGTGGATTAGGCTAAATGGAGGATTATGGATAAGTTAGGGGTTTTTAGATTTGAGATTTTATTTATCAAATAGATTTATTTAATAAATGGGAATTTTTGGAACTAGATAGAAGAATAGGATTTAATTGATAAATAATAGGTTATTTGATTTATCAATTAGGACTATAGATGATTAATTAAATTAATCAGCTAGGGATGGAAAATGATTAATTAAATAAGAATTTAATTAATGATGCATTTAGAGATGGCTAAATTAGATTACCAAAGCGGTGTAATCAAATTTAGGTGTCTACAGTTACTACCGAATTTAGTACTTCATAACATTTTAGATCATATAGTGATGCCCAAATTAACAACAACAATAGATACTTGGGATCCTCATAGGGATATTGTGCCAATACATGCATGGTTACATCCTTGGCTTCCATTGTTGGGCCAATTTATAGAGCCTTTATATCCAACCATTTGTTATAAGTTGGGGAATGCACTTCATGCCTGGCATGCAAGTGATGCATGTGCATATGCAATTTTATCACCTTGAAAAACTATATTTGATCCTACTAGTTGGGAACAACTGACCACTTAATTTATTTTCAATTGAAAAATTATTTCTCCATCTTCACATAACCTAAATCCTTGCTTGTCCTAGTTGTATTGTTTCTCTATTGTTATATATTTTATAATAGACTTTCAATTTCTTTCTCCATATTTTTATGATGCATAGAAAATCCCATATCATCTTAGGATAACACTAAGGAAAGTGGTTGTAAATATATGAATAAAGAACTCAAAGAGGAGTTCAATTAAATAAATAATTTGTGTGTCTAATGCTATTTAATGAAATATTAAACCATCTAATCAGCATATACTTATAACGATCAAATTATGCACAAAGTAAATTCTTGGTACATAAAATTTCAGCAAAAAATAGAGGGAAAAGAATTCAAATAGGGAGTCATATAGTATATAACTATAATTATTAATTAAACATAATATCAAATACAACCATGTTTACAATATAATATCATTTTGTGTATTTTGTTAGTCCACACCAAAATCAATAACCCTGTTTTTACTATACAAACTTTTTGTTAGTCAATAAATTTTTTATTTTTAAAAAAATTATTTGGGAAGTAATCCCCTTGAATTGTGCATACCATGTTTTCTATCCAATTAGTATTAGGACAAGCACAAACAACTCCTAGAATTGTTGTTCATAGACCTAGTGGATATTGATACACACCCAATTCAAGAGATCCTACCATTAGATCTCTCTATTTTAGATAATTATATACAAATTTGGTTTATGGTGCTCAACCCATGAGCACTCTAAGCCTTATCTTATCCCAAATTTTTGCCAAGTACATTCTATTTCTCCTTTGATTAAACTAGCAAAAGGACTTAATCCCCACATGCCTTTCAAGAGTCAATTACATTCAACATTGAGATCATTGCAATTATTTTTATTAATGGTGAAATTTAGTTTTTATGATTACAAAGGAAACTATTGGAATGAATGTGTTTCTTGATCAACATCAATAAGCTAGAAAATAAAAACTCATCCATACTCGAAAATGACTGAGGAAATCAAAGGCTTAAGAAATTAAAAAAATGGAGTATATCTTAGAAGTAGAAGATCACCTAGCATTTGGTGGAGCTAATAAAAGAGTCTATGGTTGATAAAATTGAACTAATATTGCATAGCTCATGCTTTCAACTCTATTTATTTTTCTATTCAACAAAATATGAAGAGTTTTTATAGTAAAAAAATCATTTTGTGTATTCTGTGTATTTTGTAATATCTGCTATGATATTTTTTTGTAAAATTTCTTGCAAACTCTTGCTATTTTTTGTGGTCTGCATTATTTTTGTACAGGATCTTGAGGTAAGTCACTTAGCATGGGTTGAGTGAGTTTTATTGTTTTATTATTTGGATTTTGGAATATGCATGTAGTTGGATCATTTTTTCTATTGTGTAGATAATATGTAATAAGCACCTTTAAAAAGTTCTCTCTGAATATATAAAGATATCTGCTATGATATGTTTTTGTACAATTTCTTGCGGGCTCTGCCCATTTTTCCTAGTCTATATTATTTTTGTGTAGGAGTTTGAGGTAAGTCACTTAGCATGGGTTGAGTGAGTTTTATTTTTTTATTATTTGGATTTTGGAATATGTATGTAGCTAGATCATTTTTTCTATTGTGTAGATAATATGTAATAAGCACCTTAAAAATGTTCTCTCTAAATATATAAAGATATCTTCTATAATGTGTTTTGTAAAATTTCTTGCAAACTCTACCCATTTTTCCTGGTCTACATTATTTTTGTGTAGGATCTTGAGGTAAGTCACTTAGCATAGGTTGAGTGAGTTTTGTTGTTTTATTATTTGGATTTTGGAATATGTAGCTGGATCATTTTTTCTATTGTGTAGATAATATGTAATAAGCACCTTAAAAAAGGTCTCTCTAAATATGTAAAGAGATACATGTTTAGAAGGAAATATACAGACATACATGTTTAGAAGGAAAGGAAAAGAACATTTACATACTTACCTCTTCTTGCCCTAGAATAAAATCACAGAGCAAGGGCACGTAGATCACAAGGCCACAACATGACAATGAAATCACAGAGCAAGGGCACAACATGTCAATGAAATTGTAGAGCAAGGGCATGGCAATGAAATGCAAAGATCATGAGGGCACAAAAACCAAATGCACTAATCACAAGGCCCATAAAAAGTTTACAACACTATACCTATTTTGCACCCAACTCACTTCATCTCTTTCGCGTGCAGCCCTCCATAATCAAAATCAAATGGAAAATGATAGTCATGTTTTATTTTTTTGTTTATGCTCATGAGGTTGTCACAATTATGACACAAACATCAATATTGCAACATCATTGGGGACAATTACAAGAAAACATGAAAATCACCACAAATTACACTGTTGTCGCAAATTGTCATCACAATGTAACCATAAATGTTGTAGTGATAGGATCTAGGAGTTCAATATAGATATTCAAATTACTAAGTTGGTGAGAGGTCAAGGACTTGCCAAGATAATGGCAAAAGAAAGCCTTGAAGAAAATCAGAATAATCAACTTGATGGTGGTAGTATGAATGGACTATGTGATATGGATACCTTTGATTGGTATAAAGATGTAATTTTTTACTTGCAATACATGAAAGCTCCACAAGGCTTGAGTGATAATTAGAGAAGGACCTTGAAGCAAAAGGCTATCAAGTATGTAATTATGAGTGGTCAGCTATGGTGGAGAAGTACTGAAGGTGTATTACTCAAATATGTTGATAAAGATCATTCAGTCATAATCTTCATTGAAATGCATAGTGGAGTGTGTGGGGGCCATTACATGGCTCAAACAATAGCTCATAAAATAATCAGAGCAAGATTTTGGCTACCCACTCTTTTTAAAGGGGCATAACAACTGGTGAAAAGGTGTGATTCTTGCCAAATGTTTAGTGAATTTTTTTTTCTAGAAACATGCCATTGAAATCAGTAGAGGTTCAAGAATCTTTCCAATAGTGGGGGTTAGATTTCATAGGTAAAGTATCAACTAATTCCAACACTAATTATTCATGGATATTAGTGGCAAAAAAACTATTTTATAAAGTGGGTAGAGGTTGTTCCTACCAAAAATGCCACTAGTAAAGTGGTAAACAATTTCTTGTTAAATAATATCATAACCAAGTTTGGATGCCCTAAAAAGATTATAACCGATAATATCGTGTGCTTTAGGTCTGAAAAATTTATTAAATTTTGTGCAAAGTATGGTATTACAAGGTCAACATCTTCCCCATTTCATCCCCAAGGAAATGGACAAGTAGAATCAAGTAACAAGAGTCTGGCACTAACGATCATCAAGAGAATCCTAGATGAAAACAAAAAAGCATGGGATTCCAAATTGCCACTGGCACTCCGGACTGATAGAGTAACACTAAAGAAAGCTATAGGTTGTGCACCATTTGATCTGGTGTATAGAATACAAGCCAAATTACCCCAAAAAAATTTAAGGAGTATGGAAATTTTTTTTCAGTATTATGATGATGATCCCATTGATGAAATGAAGATTAGAATGGATGACATTATGTAGTTGGATGAGACAAGAAGAGATGCTTCTTCCAGAAATGCAAAGTTGTAGATCCAAGTTAAGCACTTATATGATAAGAGGACAATGTCAAGAATATTTCATCCTGAAGATATCGTATTGCTAAGGAATGCTAGATTGGAAGACAAAGAAAAACATGGAAATTTTGGTCCTATCTAGTTAGGACCATATCTACTTCATGAAAGTTTGGGAGAAAACTCTTATTTCATAAAGGAACTATCAGGTAACATTCTTTAATTACCAGTTCATGGACAATTCTTGAAGAAATACTTTTTTTGAAGGTATTTTATCTCTATAAATAGTAGCTAGGTCTCTATATTATGTAAATTCTCTATATATGTGTGTTTTGTCTCTCTATATATACTCTTGGTGTTTCTTGGTCTCAATTTTGCTTTATAAGTATTGTCATTTTTGCTATCATGTATGTGGTCTACTCATCCAGACAATTTTGAATTCTTGCATGGATACAAGTTATCCATCATCCCTAGATAGAGCAACTGATAGCCCTTATTTTCATTGTGCAATTTTTTTGAAAATTTAATGTGAAAACAACTTTAAAACATTTTGTAGATGGGGTTTTGTATCCATTTACTATCAATTTCCAATAGAAACTCTAATCTGATAGGTTTTTCCCTAGCCATATTCAAAAAATTTGCCTTAACATATGATCTTGCAATGTCCTAAGGATTATGACTTTTAACCTACCATTAAGAAATTTCCTTAATCCATGATCAATTTTGACCTTTACCCTAGGTTTTATGTTCAAGTGAGAGATTGTATATTTTTTTTTTACATATCACTATAGCTATAGCGATGAGGCATCAAATATCAAGGTATCCTATAACAAATGTAGAAATGTTAGATTGAAGTTGGGTATGATAGTTCTATAGCATATAGTGATTAGGTTAATCATTGTGTGGAGAAGAGTCATTATCAATATGATGATGAGCAATAAAGGAAGGTATATCACTATAGCTTATGGCGATCATTGGCAATTGAGATTTCATGGATTTGGTTGTGGTGATGACCAATTAGGCTATCGATAATATTTATGATGATGGGTAAAGGAAGCCAGCTATGAAGCTTTCACTATATATTATGGTGAAATGAATCATCAAATATTTTGAAATGACATTCTGTTACAATGAATGGTGATGATAAATATTACATCACTATAGATTTTGGCAATAAGGAGTTTAGTGATCGAAGGAAGAAGTATTTTTTTATTATGATAAAGTAGAATTTATAAAGGAGTCAAGATAGTATGATCACTATACACTAAAGTGATGGTGCCTATCAAAAGTCAAGGAGGAAGACTTGTTGTATAGTGATGAGTGATAGTGTCATTGCTATTTCTATGAAGATAAAGGTGAAAGATAAAGCCAATGCAAGGGCTAGTACCATGTTTGCAATTGATATTTGGTTTGATTACATAGGATAGGAGGAAAGCCTCACTCAAAGAGAATGAACAAAATGAGTGCCTCATGTTGTGCATGTTACAAGGAAAATATTTCAAATCATAGGTCTAGATTATTTGAAAAGGTAGAAAGATATTAGTATAGACTTTTATCCTACATTCGACTGGTGAGTTGAAGTTTTATTGTTTATATGTCCAAAAAAACTATAGATTAGTGTCTAAAAGGCATGAGCCTTTTGAGACATAAGGCTCATTCATGGGACCCATAGCCACTTGGATGGATAGCTAGTGGTGATGATGCAAGAAATTTTGAACCAAAGCATAGGTGACAGATGATGACATCAACAATGACATGACACATATGAGGACTAGTGAGCACATGTCACATGGCATGAAAACCAAGGTGAGCCCAATTTTTTTTAGTTTGTAGCAGTTAGAGCATAGTTAGGCCTAACTATGGTGATGGGATGAAATGGTTGGTTAATCTCCATGCCCAACTTCGTGATAGTTAATGCAAAGTTAGAGATAATCACAACAAGGGTGAAAAATTGATAGTTACCCTCCATTCATAGCTTCACTCGAGTCCAAGCATGGTTATAGAATATGGTTACAAAGTGATGATAAAGGTTAGAGAATATGATTTTCATAGCATCGTAAGTGATGAAAGAGTTTAACCATAAGCCACAAAAAAGTCACAAAAAGGTCAATCCGAGGGTTTTCACTAGTTTACAAGGGTTAAGTTATAGTTTGATTTCAAGATAGTGAAGTTGCGAAGGGACATTAAATAGAATTTTTTCTTGATTTCCATTGTTATTAAAAGAGAGTAGTAAGAATTTGTGACAAAGAAATTTGGAGTGAAAATAAATATTTGCATTCTCATAGGACAACATGGTCAATGAAGAAATACAGTTGCAAAGTGGAAAAAAATGGCATGTGGCAGAGAGCAGTTAAAGAGATACAACAAGATGGAAGAAGAGATAAAAGTAAATAAAAGGAAAGGAAAGAGATAAGTTGTTGGAGTTCAAATAGTTTCATGCTAAGGACATCTGAGGAAAGTACCACCTACCAGTTTTGCAATTTCATGCCCAATTTTTAATCAAATATAGAGAATGTTTCAAAAGTAAAAATGTAAAATATAATTGTATTTTCTTTCCAATAGAATTTTGACATGTGTCCTCCCATCTACAGCTTGTTGCAATCCTTTCTATAAAAGGATTTCTAAGATGTGGAGTGAGGGTCTGAGTCTTGTAGAATTTTAGGTTTTATGATATTATAGTCGGTCCAAAGTTCTGTGTCAATTGTATGTGTTTCATATTTGTAAATCTGAGAATATAGTGAATCTTGAATGACATAGCTTGTCATATTTTGATTTTTATATTAGTAATGTATGATTTTCAAAGAAGATTAATATGAAAGGAGAGTTCTAAATATTTGTGTCTCTGAATTATGTCTCTACTTTCATATCTATTATTTTGAGAATGAATAAATAAAATTCTTTTAGTTTAATGCAGCCAGGATAGGTTGTATATTATTTCATTGTTGCTTTTAATTCAAAGGATTAAGTAGATGCTTCCATGAATTCATAGGGTTTTTAGTCATATGAGAGAGATATCATAAGAATAGGGTTTAGGGTTAATAGGTGATGATTTTAATTGCAAGTCAATTAAATAGGTCAAAATATTATTGGTTTGACTTTGTATAACAATGGATAAGGCATTGGTCTTAAATTTGTGATGTAAATTGATGTATTCATGTGGTTGTATAATACATCTTTTAAATCAAAATCAATTTTCCATTTATGTAATAAAGAGCTATATTGCTGGTCATTACTTATTTGTAATAGTTTTTCTCTGAGTTATAGTTGGCTACTGTAGATCAAGGAATTGATTATAGATTCAAGAATATTGTTGACCATTTTTTTCTATAGGGGATAGATCTAAGAAGAAAAGTATGAGTGAATAAATTTTGAAGAGGAAAACCAAAGAATAAATCATCTCAATCGCTAGGTGCACCTGCCTTGGCCTTGCAGAGCCTAAAGAGTAGAAAACCCTTGTGTGCTTTGTTGAAGTTGGTCTAGATCTGAGATATTTTCTATTGAATATGGGAATTAGCTAATTCTTAGGCTTTTATTTATCTTTTTCATCCTAGTATAAGGTTTTTACAACCTATAGTTTTGAAACACCAACATGGGGGAGCATCAAACTTAGGTCTTTTCCAATCTTGGAAATGGCCCTAAAAAGTATTTCTTCTCTAGGGTTCAGAACTGCCTCTTCTTGAACATTTTATTCTTCTCCTTCAACCTCACTTCCATTTCTTGTGGTAAGATTTATTCCTCTATGCATTTGTTCTTACAATGATTGCATCTGTCTTTGGAGGGCTCTAAAACCCTCAAGTGTAACACCTGTTTCTCTTCCACCATGCTCTCTTTTTAGAGGCACTTCCGTGCTACCACTGAAGCCCTAGTGTAAACTGCCTCACAATTGACGATCTGTCTACACGCTCAGCCCAAACCATGATCCTGGTGCAACTCTATCATAGTTGGAAATCTATTTACACACTCAACAACTTCTTCTCTAATACCACTTGATGAAGGATCATTCCCTTAATACAACAAACACATTAAAAAAATAAAGAAATAATAAAAATTGGCAACAACAACATATGGGCTTCTTATTATCACCACAAATTCAGAATTATATAATTTTTGAAATACAATATGTAATCCCACATGGGTTCCATCCTTACAATGATTTGCAACATAGAGTTGTGAACTATCACCCCAAAACTATCCTAGACAATGTATGAACATTCCTTATATAGGCATTTTTACACCACGTGGGAAGTTTCTAGACATCAAACCCTAACCTTTAACACCAAAAAACTCTAAAGTTACATATAGAGTCATCTTGATGCACCTTTGACACTTATTTTAGAAATTTTGGCCAGCCCAACTTTGAAAGGCCATAACTTTTGAATCGTTAGTCTAATTGGCTATTATAAGCCCTTTTTAGAATCTATAGCTTTTGATTAGGGAAAACTTTAAGAAACCCCCCTCAAAAAAGATATAAAAATAAAGGTGAATCTTATATTATTTTGAAAAATAAAATAATTTTTATTATGTTATTGGAAAATATTACATTATTTAAATATTTTTAGAACTAAATTTTATAAAAGTGTGGTGATTTTGAATATTTTTAAGAACTAAATTATTAGCCAATTTTTTTTGAAATTAGCCAATTGGTGAATATTAGGCACTAAAAAATACCATTCTTCTTATCTATAGGGCCTAACTCATGCAAGCTGTAGTTGACCCCATTTTGGACTCCATCTGGGACCTTTAAGGCCTTCAACATTGAGCTTGAATTTTTTATACCAAAGTTGCAAACTAAAAATATGCAATAACTTCATGAATACTCATGATATGACATTGAGCCTCAACTGGTAGGTTGATATATCCAATATGAACATTCACCTCTAAAATTGGAACACTCCAAACTTGTATGACTGATTTACTAAGTAGCAAGCCTCTAGAAACTACAACTTTGCACTAAGACAACCCTTATTCAAGAAATAGAAAGGAAATATTTTTTGGTGATGCAAGATTTCTGTTACACCGAGGATGCTCCTACATCAGTTATCTACATAGGCCAACCTAGGGATGACTATGTTGCAAGCTTTTGATGAGTCTATAAATTGTCATATTTATATTCATGTATTATAATAATTCATCTCATGCTTGCAATATATTCCCAAGTCATTTTTATACGTTAACTTGATTTATGAAGCATTAGCTATGATTAATGATTTATTTATTAACATTTGTATGTGTAGCTAGTTAATGCAAAATTTTGGTGATTTATTATAATAAATGGTTATTATTGAAGTCTAGTTATCTTGACATAATTAACAAGTTGTTTGTGAGGTATTTGAGTCATTCATATAGTTGAGAAGAAGGAGAAGCAAGTTGGCACTTGAATTCAGAAATAGTTAATAAGCACCATGGATGAGAAGTTGACTAATTTAAAGGAGGTGCACTTGAAGGCATCAAAAAAACCACTTTCAATAAAATGATCATGTCTTCCACATTTTTTAATGGAATCCAAATTTTCAAAATGATCTATAAATATAAAAGGAGGATCATAACTTGGTACAAGGGTTTTATATAATTCCTAATAATAAAGGAGTATCATGCATATGAGTGGACTGCTAAAAAGGTGAAATGGAAAATCAGCATAGTTAGTCATTATTTTAGAATAAGTCTCTTCCTTATTTAAATGAATGATACCATACTTGCTAGATGGTTGATAGAGATTCAATAAGTTTATATATTCAAAATTGTAATCAAAAATTTTCCATAGATATAGATAAATATATAGAAAGTTATAGTTTTGAATATAGAGTTCCTATAGCCATTACTATGTTGTTTCTTTCCAATAGCTCCTAAGACCAAGAGATCTCTGATATCATTGTGCTCTTAGGCTTAGATAGAATAACCAAGAAATCTATTTACAATCTACTCTTTGACACTACAATGATGACTCTTGTCTCTTGAGGATGAGGCATAGATAAGGAAAGATGGTACAAGAACTCTGTAAAGTAGCTTGTCCTAGTCAATGTTCTTTTTGACTAATCACTAAGGTCAAGGGAGTTCTAGTTCCAACTCATTATTGGGCTTAGTGTGGATATTGCTCTCGTTGGACCTATCATTTTTCTTCCTCCCAAATCTAGATATGATATGAATGTAATGTGTTCTTGTCTAACCCTAATAATTTTTTTTGTGTGTATTTCTTGGGTTATAATTAAAGAATTCAATCATAAGATTGCATTGTTTAAGAATATATTTTACTTGATGAAGATGTAACCTAAACCTTACTTTTTTGCAATTTGGATTCTAGGACATATTTTGAAGGAGACATTACAAGTGTTACCTATCTCCCAACATTATAATTATCTCAAAAATCACAAGTAAGGTTGTCTTTTTGGCTAAACATGATTTCCATGACATACATGAGATGAAAAATCGATAATAAACATTTCATTGTGCCAACACCACATCAATATGCTCTATTCTTTTTTGGAGGATTTTTACATCTAATAGAAGAACCCATGCCCTCTTACTAGTTATAAATATAGTCTTAGAGGGAAATAAAAATTAATGTAGGTCCTTAAATAACTAGGTTTCCAACCGGGGGTCAATAGGATAATGTTTGGCATTAAAAATTAGATCTATTCAGGTGTGTGTCATGGAAACATAGTGTTGAGGGTATGGATACTACTCAACCAAATGATGATAGATACACATTTGTAGATATTGCAAAATAACAAAATCAAGCCTAAGCTTCATAGACATTGTTCCCCTTTAGAAATACCACTTTTATCAACCAAAATATATGCATGTTCATTCACCATTTGCATCATGATTGGTATTTTAGTAGGCATTCTAATCAATGTCAATATGGAGGGATTATTTTTTTGATTGATCTTGTGTAAATTTTGTGGATCTGGCTTGTAGAATCTTCATTTATTCTCCTGAAGTGAAGTAGGACACATTTTAATTCTCATAACCATGAGAAGCAAAAAAAAAAGACTTTAGAATCAACACCAATAGATGACAAGAGAAAGTTGCACCTCATGGTGTGATATGCAATAAGGACTCTCCAATCCTTAGTTGTGTGTAATTTTCCCTCTTTATTATCTCTCTATTTGGTTCTCTATTCCTTTAATCATAGCGGTTATATGTGTCTTGTTATTTGATTCTAAATTCTAATCAACTCAATGCTTTTCATTGTGTAATTTAAGAGTTGTTTCAAATTTTAAAATTTATATTAATTAACATTTTGTTTTCAATACAATTAAATCATATTATGCCCCTATTTCCAATATTTTACTATCTTGTTTTATATATATATATATATATATATATATATATATATATATATAGACACACACACACACACACACACACACACACACACACACACACATTCTAGTCAAAACTAAATTTAAAAATTAATATTAACAATAATTATAATTTAGTTAAGATAAATATTTTTATATTTAATAATATATTAGATGAATGGTTTTAAATTATTATTTTTTTAAATAAAAGGAAATCTTCCTTTAAATCAAGTGGATCTCCCAATTTTACCAATTCAAAAAATTTAAATAAAAGAAAATCTACCTCCAATCAAGTGACTAATTTAACAATTTCCATTTCAAAGTGTGTAGGCATATATGTTATGGTTACATATAAACCCTTGCGTATAAGTGTGAAAGTTATAATGAAAGAAGAAAAGAAAAAATGAAAGCATTTGCAAATCTTTATAAAGTAATGTACATTGTAATATACTATACATAAAGCATAATATAATATATAATTCTTTAAAACAAATATTAACAGTAACAATTTACATTACATAAAAAAGTAGATAACAAAATTATAATGATAAATGATTAAAAATATTAATATTAATTTCCATAAATAAAATACAAATTATTTATTATCATTCAAATAAGAGGTCTTCCTTTGATTAGAAAATTAAGTATTATAAAATAACCAACTTACCAAATAAATAGCTCATAGTGAATTTAGATTTAATATTTACCATTGATGTGCTTTATTTTTGTAGAGTTTATATATGACTAGATATAGAATTATGGTTAGAGTTTAAAATAAATTAAGATAGAGTTTATTAACAAAAGTAGAGCATTAGGCAATAGGAGCTCTTATGTAGGCATTCTTGATCCTACAATCTAACTTTGAAATGTTTCTATATCTTATTGATTGATAATATTTTAATCTACAAAATTATTACATTTTCATTTCTTGACTTGTTAGTAAGAGTAATAATATTTTAAGAATTATCACCCTTAAAATTTAGAGGTAGTTTTTTTAGAAGCTTCTTAAGTGGTGGAAATTTGTCTCCCTAGATAAAATTGGAAACATAAATCAATAAAAAAAAGTTTCATCTATCTTACAAGAATAATAGAATTTGAAACTAAATAAGTAAATAATATTTAAAATGTTAATTAAAATAAATAGAATAAATATAAAATACTTTTTAAATAGACAAAATATATATTTTTAAAGATAAATATCTCATTATAAAAATATATATAAATATAATCATTTATAATCTAAATTAAAAAATAAAGTAAATATATAAATCTATTTTTTTATGATTTATTTACTTACTATTAAAAAATTTAAGATGAATCTACAACCTATGCCAATATCATCACTACCTAGACCACAATGGGAGCTTAGAAGGAGGGTATGGTTATTTACTAAATCTTATAGGATTCAAAAAAATTGTTAGACATAGTTGCAACTTTCTTGATAGACATGTTTGAAAAATGTAGAAGCATAAACAATGCATGTGAATTGTTTGACACAATGCTTCAAAGAAATGCGATCTCATAGACTACAATAGTCACATGATATACACAAAATGGACTTGATGGAAAAGCCTTTAGAGACTTTAGGGAATTGTGATATGATTTCATCTACGACCAATATTTTGTGATCGTTGAGTTGTAGATATGTAGGAGAGATAGTGTGGGCAATCTTCATACATACCTCACCATATCTTACAATCTATTGTGCAAAGTTATAAAAAATTAGCCCACTTGGCAAAGTCTACTCTATGCACCCATTCTGGCATATCTAGTGCAATATCATTAAGGCTTAACAAAGATAGTCAAATTTTTTGGAATATTAATTGTAGTTGGTCATTTCTCCCTGGAGTGAAACACCCACCTACCTCCATGATAGCTTGCAGAATGATCAAAAGAATTTATTGCTTGGTAGGTGAGTTTTCAAATTTGCAAATGAGGGGGAAAACATTTTTTGGAAGAAGACAAAAAAGAATGATCTAATTTATTCAACCATATAGAGAGAGTTCATTAGAATAGAGAAGTTGTAGAGCAGAACAAAGTGGAAAGGAAGTGATCAGCAGATCTGGTTGTTGCAGAGATAGAGGAAGCTTATTTCGTGACTGCAGTTGCATGTGCTTCTTCGTGTCATCCTATAATTTCATAGTTTGTTGTTTGATTCTTCATGTTGAAGAAGTGATTGCTCCAATCATTGTAGTATGCAACCATTAGAGCTGTAAGTTTGAAGTTTTCCAGTTTGAAGTTTTAGGGTTATTTTAGGGTTTTTTTGGTTGAATTCGAATGCTTCTAAAATTTTTAATGATTTAATTTAAGTTGAATAGAAAGAAAGCATGCATAATTGAATCTGACAAGTTTATTTGGAAACTTCAAGTTTTGGCTCTCTAGTTTTAATAGTGAAATTTGTTCACGTAATATATCTTCACTCAATCAAGTCTTGTTAAAGGTTTTATGTCTGTAGTGGTTACCAAGTTCACTTGGTATCTTCATCTATCGAGCTCCACCTCGCTATGGCTACTGAGTTCACTCAGCATCCACACTACCGAGCTCACTCGACATCCTTTGGCTACCGAGTTGTTTGTTCTTCATTTACCAAGCTCACTCGGTAAACTCTCCTACCACTTGATTTCTTTGGCTATCGAGAAAATATTGTCACTCAGTAATAGTTGTTGCCGAGAAAATTTTAGGGTGGTAAAATTGATTTTAGGGTTGTTGGTGATTGAAATTTATTATTTCTCACATGGTATCAGAGCTTTGAGGCCCCACATCCAAAGTGAGTTAGGGAAAATTTTTCTTGGGATATTTATCATGGTAGGAGATGCAGGAAAGATATGGTAGTAGCCACCACCCTTCAATGGAAAAAATTATGATACATGGGCAAAGAAAATGAAAACCATTATGGTTGCTAATGATTTATGGGAGTTTTTAGTTAATGGGTTCAATGATGTGATAGACCCAGCTCAGTATGCTATCCTCATAAATGCACAAAAGACTCATTTGAAGGAGTCAAGGAGGAAGGATGCTAAGGCATTAAGTTTGGTTAAGGAAGCAATGATAGAGACAATTTTTCCCAAGATTGCAGCAGCAAATTATGCAAAGGAAGCATGGGATATCCTTGAGATGAACTTCAAGGGAACTGATAAAGTCTGCACAGTAAAGCTACAAAATATAAGGAGGGAATTTGAGAACCTTCAGATGAAGGAAAATGAATCAGTTGCAGATTTTAGTTTAAGGACCTCCAATGTGATTAACCAACTGAAATCAAATGGAGAAGACTATCAAGAGTAGAGGATAGTGGAGAAGATATTGAGGGGTTTACCTCATAAATATGACAATTTGGTCATGACCATAGAAGAGGCAAAATACCTCATTGTTTTGACAATGGATGAGTTAATGGGTACACTTCAAACCCATGAGCATAGGATCAATAGATCTATATCTTATTCTTCCCAAGAGAAAGCATTCAAGGCTCAGTCAAATTCAAGAGGAAGGGGGAGAGGAAGAAATGGCTCAGGCAAAAACTCCAGAGGTAGAGGCCGAGGTAATGGAGGAAAAAGAAATGCTACAATAGAAAGCTCATGAAGAGTAGATGGAGCAAGTAGTTCACAAAATACTTCAAGAGGAGGTAAGAAAAACTACAACTCAAATAGGAGTAATTTAGAATGCTACTACTATCATAAATATGGGCATTATACAAGTGAATGCTGGAAGAAGCAAAATGATCAGTCAGACAAGAAAATGTGGCTGATGTGAACATCGAAAGTGGAAACAATGCCACTACCTTCATCATGTGTAATGTTGGTGAAGAAGGAAACCATGAGGTTTGGTACCTTGACAATAGATGTAGCAACCACATGATTGGTAATGAAACCTTGTTTTCATTCATTGACAAGAGTTTTAAATTTGAGATTAAAATGGGTAACAATGGAACCCTACCAGTTGTGGGCAAAGGATCTATTATGCTCTGCACCAAGAAAGGTGAGAAAAAGGAAATATAAAATGTGTATTTTTCCCCTAGTATGAAACACAATTTGATGAGCATTGGTTAGCTCATTCAAAATGGATACAAAGTGCTGATGGAGAATGACACATGTGTCATTCATGAAAAGGATGGGAGCAAGAAGTTACTTGCAACAGTTCAAATGACAAAGAATAGAATGTTTCCTTTGAGAATTGAGACATGTTTGTCATCTCAAGTTGGTGTTGCACCTCCCACACAATCAGCTCTAAGGAGTGTGATTGAACACCCCTCATGGGTAAGGCACCTCAGGTATGGTCATCTTGGCTGTGCTGGTTTAAATTTGTAATCAAATAAAAGAATGGTAGATGGTTTGCCACATATAGGAAATTCATGTGACAAGTGTGAGGCTTGTAAGCAAAATAGGCTTCCCTTTAATTTTGGAAATTCTAGGAGGGCTAGATATCCATTAGAGTTAATGCATACTGAGCTAGTCAGTCCTATGCAAGTTACTTCCATTGGGGGGAGTACTTATTTCATGACATTTATTGATGATTTCAGTCATAGGACATGGGTGTATTTATTAAAGAATAAATCTAAAGCATTTGAAAAATTTGTAGAATTTAAAGCCCAGGCTGAAAGAGAATGTGGACACTATATCAAAGTCCTAAGATCAAATAGAGGAGGGGAGTATACCTCCAATTCTTTTGTAAATTTTTGCAAGAAACATGGCATAAAGAAAGAGCTCACAGCCAGCTATACACCACAGCAGAATGGAGTGGTTGAAAGAAAGAATAGGACCATTGTTGAAATGGCAAGGAGCATGATGAAAGAGAAAAGTCTCCCAACTAAATTTTGGGGAGAGGCTATGGCAACAACAGATTACCTAATTAATAGGTGTCCTACAAAGGTAGTCTCTGATAGAATTCCAATGGAAGCATAGTCACGAGGAAGATGGATAGTTGAACACCTAAGGGTGTTTGGATGTGTTGCATATGCACATGTGCCTAAAGAGAAAAGGAAAAAATTGGATGACAAAGGTGTGAAGTGCATCTTCATAGGGTATAGCTTAGAATCAAAGGCATACAGACTGTATGACCCATTGAACAACAAGATGATGCTTTCAAGAGATGTGGAATTTCTTGAAAATCAGTCTTAGTATGGACCGATTGATGACTCACCAAGCACTTCTAGTAAAGTGCCAATTATGAGTGAAGAGGATGCTAATGAATAGTAAGAAGAAGGAGAAAATAGAAGAAAAGGCAAGCAAGTTCAATCATTGCTGAGCTCCTCCAGGCATGACCGAGTGTCAGTGCCAAGTACCAGTGAAGAACAACCTAGTCGGCAAAGTAGCAGCAGTGAAGATTCTGATCCCACACTATCCTCCCTATTACCGAGAAAGGCCAAGAGTCTTAGGGAGATATACCAAGATGAAAGGTATGAAGATTATGATGAGAGTGTTAATTTTGCATTATTTTCTCATACTGATCCAATATATTTTGAAGAAGCTATCAAAGAGAAGAAATGGTATAAAGCCATGGATGAGGAGATAGATGCTATAGAAAGGAATGAAATATGGGAGCTAACTAAATTGCTTCCCAAGAAGCAAGTGATTGGAGTGAAATGGGTCTACAAGACCAAATGCAATGTTGAAGGCAAGATTGATAGGCATAAGGCAAGGCTGGTAGTCAAGGGCTACAAACAACAATATGGTAGAGATTATGATGAGACATATGCCCTAGTTGCAAGAATGGAAACTGTGTGTGCTATCATAGCAATTGCAGCTCAACACAAATGGAAGGTATACCAAATGGATGTGAAGTCCACCTTCTTAAATGGTGTATTTAAGAAAGAAGTATATGTGGAGCAGCCACCTGGTTATGAAGTTGCAGGTGAAGAAAATAAAGTATATAGATTGAAGAGAGCTCTTTATGGGCTCAAGCAAGCTCCAAGGGCATGGTACAATAGGATTGACTCATATTTGATGAGCAATGGCTTTAGCAAAAGAAATGGTGAGCCTACTCTCTACATCAAGGCAACAAATGGTAATGTGTTGATTGTTGTCTTGTATGTAGATGACTTAATTTTTACTAGAAATGACAAGGCTCTAATTGGTGAGTTTAAAGAGGCCATGAAAAGTGAATTTGAAATGACAGACCTAGGTCTCTTGAAATATTTTCTAGGTATAGAAGTAAAAAAAGTGCATGATGGCATCTTTATCTCTCAAGAAAAATATGCAGGGTAGATCTTGGAGAGATTTAAAATTTAGAACAGTAAGGTAGCCTAAACACCAACTATAGTAGGTCTAAAGTTGAGAAAAGAAGGTAACAGAAAAAGAGTGGATTCAACACTATACAAGAGTATGGTTGAAAGTTTAATGTACTTAACTGCAACTCGGCTAGACCTAATGCATGCAGTAAGTTTGATTTCAAAATTTATGGAAACACCAAAGGATTCCCATTGGCAAGCAGGAAAAAAGGATCCTAAGGTATGTGAAAGGTACCATGGGACTTGGAATTTTGTATACTACAAATGATGATTTCATGTTGGTGGGATACACAGATAGTGATTGGGCTGAAAGCTTAGATGATAGGAAAAGCACTTTCGGATATATGTTTCATATGGGATCAGGTGAAATTTCATGGTCATCCAAGAAGCAACCTATTGTTTCTCAATCTATAGTAGAGGTTGAATACATAGTAGCAAATGCAGCAGCATGTCAAGCAATTTGGCTAAGGAGGATCTTGATAGATTTGAATGAAAGGCAAGAGGATGGAACCACAATTTATTGTGACAACATCTCATCAATTGCATTGTCTAAGAATCCATTCTTCCATGGGAGAAGCAAGCATATTGAGATCAGATATCACTTCATTAGAGAGTTAGTGCAGAATGGGGATATTAAAATGGAATTTTGCAAGTCTAAGTAGTAGCTAGTAGACATTTTCACAAAGCCATTAGGCATTGGAAATTTTGTACACCTAAGAGAGTGTCTTGGGGTAGTTGATGTGGATTAGTAGTGATCATTATTTGTTTGGCTTGAGACAAAGGGGAGTGTTGGAATATTAATTGCAGTTGGTCATTTCTCCTTGGAGCCAAATGCCCACCTGCCTTCATGACAGCTTGCAGAATGATCAAAAGAATTTATTGCTTGGTAGGTGAGTTTTAAAATTTTCAAATGAGGGAGAAAACATTTTTTGGTAGAAGACAAAAAGGAATTGTATGATTCATTCGATCATATAGAGAGACTTTAGAATAACAGAGAAGTTGTAGAGCAGAACAAAGTGGAAAGGAAGTGATCAACAGATTTGATTGTTACAGAGATAGAGGAAGCTTATTTCATGATTGCAGTTGTATGTGCTTCTTTGTGTCATCCTATAAGTTCATAGTTTGTTATTTGATTCATCTTGTTGAAGTTGTGATTACTCCAAGAATTGTAGTATGCAGCCATTAGAGCTGTAAGTTTGAAGTTTTCCAGTTTGAAGTTTTAGGGTTATTTTAGGGTTTTTCTAGTTGAAGCTGAATGCTCCTAAATTTTGTAATGATTTAATCTAAGTTGAATAGAAAGCAAGCAGGCATACTTGAATCTATTGCTCTTTCCTTGATTCATTGTATTTGACAAGTTTATTTGGAAACTTCAAGTTCTGGCTCTCTGGTTTTAATGGTGAAAGTTGTTCACGTAATATATCTTCACTCGGTCAAGTCTTGTTAAAGGTTTTATCTCTATAGTAGTTACTGAGTTCACTCGGTATCTTCATCTACTAAGCTCCACCCCACTATGGATACCGAGTTCACTCAGCATCCACACTATCGAGCTCACTTGGCATCCTTTGGCTATCGAGTTGTTTGTTCTTCATTTACTGAGCTCACTCGATAAACTCTCCTACCACTTGATTTCCTTGGCTACTGAGAAAATACTGTCACTCGGTAATAGTTGTTGCTGAGCAACTTTTAGGGTGGTGAAATTGATTTTAGGGTTGTGCAAACAATTTTTAGGGTTGTTGGTGATTGAAATTTATTATTTCTCACAAAATTCTATTCCCATGTGTGGTGGATGTCTGTAAGTTTCCTATCATATAAAATGCTATTAGTAACAATTTTGTGGATTTTTGTAAGTTTTCTCATGAAAAAAATTGTTGAAATTAAATCCAAACGATATCAAAAGAGAAGATGAAAGAGGGATAGCAAGAGTAGATGGTATTGAAAATATGTCATATTGGACTCACATGCTTATCCTCATTTTCATTGTTCATGCTGTCAAACTCAACTGCCTTTGAATGGAATGTAGTGATAATTGTACACATTTAAAATTGTACGTTCCAAATAATTGCAATTATCATCACCAATTGGTGACACCATGTAGTGATAGAAAAACTAAAAATTAATAAATTTTCTCTTGGGAAATCCCAAAAACTAAAAAGTAATTTTTTTCCTTGCTTTGCCCTGAATACACACTCAAGAAGGAGCAAAATGATGGCATGAATCAATGAATGCTTCAAATAATTTATTAACAAAAGTAGAGGAGTCTTATATAAGCAATCTAAAATCTAAAATCTAACTTTGAGAATGTTTCTATATGATATTGATTGATAATATTTTAATTACTATATCTTTAATTTATACCCTCCAAGGCATTATCTAATATTCATATCTTATTAGTTCTTTTTTTTTTATTGAAAAAAATTACAAAGGAAAGAAGAATAGATCATAGAAAACTGCTTGAAAGAATGAAGAAACCATTACAATAGAGAAATAAGAGGCAAAATAGCCCATAGGGGTACATAGAGAAGAGAGAACATTTTCAAATAGAATTTATCAGAATTTGAATAAGAGGCTGTAGACTATGAAGCACCCCATTTGCTGATTCTTGATTAGTTGAATTGCTTGGTGCTAGATACATTGGACCTGATATGTTTTCATGGTACTCTTCCTAGAATCCGCCTATAGTTGAGAGAAAATAGAAGCAAGACAATAAAATATGTCTGAATAGAGTTTTAGAAATGCAAATTATTGATGATCATAGGAGTTATCAAAAGCTACTTTACAATGGACTCTACAAATGTGCAATAAGATGGTTTGTCGAACACTTTCAGCAATGACATTGTTTCGAAGCCCAACTCCAAGTAAAGCCTCCTTCCAGTTAAGGTAATGCCAAAAGGTAGTAGGAAGACAATGAAAAATAGATTTCCATAACTTCTTCACAAAAGAAGAGCCCCAAAAGATGTGACACATGTCTTCAGATTTTTTGCAAAAAGGACAATTAATGGGATTAACCATGATACATTTTAGCCTACTACCAACTGGTAAATTTTAATGTAATATCTTTCAAGCCATTAATTGTGCCTCCATGTTAATCTTTGACTTCCAAATTTTAGCTAAGAGTTTTGCCCAAAAATTTTCACTAAATTTACAATTCCATTTGCTGTTCAATTGAGACTTCATGGGAAGATTAGGCAGCAGCTATAAATATATTTTCTTCAAAGGAAAAGAAAAGAAAGGAAATGCTGAAAGCCATAGCCAGTCTTTGAAGAAATTGCATTGAATTGGGGTACACAATTTCATAGACAATTCTGGATGTACTAGAGATTCCACAAAGATAAAAAAATGATTTTTATTTATTGTTTAGATTAAATTGGGCTCTAATGACATCCCATGGTAGCCAATATAAAATATTGAAGTCCCAAAGATCTCCCACTATGTTAATGCCTTTTTTGGATAGCAAATAACATAATTTAGGAAAACTCAAGGCCAAAGGTTGATCATGATACAATATATGTTTGTTCCACCAAATAGAAGAAGTGGAAAAGATAAAACCATGTTGGAGGGAGCCATCTCTCCATTTTAAAAGATGGTTGACCCTTTCCCAAGCTTTCCAAATTGACTGGAGAGAAGGTGAGGCCTTAATAGAAAAGAAGGGAGCATGAAGTAACTTGTCCAACCACCCCACTCCTTGCCATTTGCCTCTAATTTTAGCAAGAAATATCTTATTCTGAACTAGAACTTTCCAAGGTTCATCTCCTTTAGCAACTCTAATAATCCATTTCACTACCGAGCAAAACCCTTGGGTTTTTGGGTCAATTAATCCCAAGCCTCCTTTGTGCTTTGGTTGTATGCAATGAGACGAAGATGTAGATATAAACCCCTTACCACCATCCCATTTAGTCCATAAAAAATGTCTAATGATTTTAATTAATTCCTCATAACCTTTGTTGGAGGGCATCCAACAGCATGGATAATAAACATGCGTGGCCAAAAAAATCTTATTAGCAACTTGGATTTTCCCAGCAAGAGATAACAATTTATTACCCCAATTAAAAAGGTTGGATTTGACTCGATTAAGATACCAAGTCCAAATATTAGAGAGAGTGACTCCTAGACCAAAGGGAATCCCAAGATATCTCATAATTTCACCATGCTTAATATGCTCCCATTCACATGGAATCCAATGGGGAATATGCCCATCTCAAATCATCAAAAATTCTATATTTTCATGACCTAGCTTAGAGCCAGAGATAGCACAATATATTTCCAAAACATCCAAAGTATTAGAGATCTCTTGCTTAGTGTTTTGCAAAAATAATAAGCTATCATCAGCATAATGCAAGTTAATAACAACAGAACTTTGAGGAATAGAAACACCTGAGATAAGTTTCAGCTTCCTTGCACCTTGCAACATATAGCATAATGCATCAGTAGTTAGAACATAAAGGTAAGGGGCAAGAGGACATCCTTGACAAATAGATTACTAAAGAGGAAAAGGATTAATAATCATATTATTGATAATGATTTGAGAGTTAGCATCTTGAAATAACATATGAACATGAACTTGAAGTTTAGGACCAAACCCCAACCATTTGAGCATGCTCAAAATAAAATTCCACCGGATTCTATCATAAGCCTTATCAAAATTGAGTTTGACAAGAATAGCATTCTGACACATTTGTTGAGCCCATTCACATGTTTCCCATGCTAAAATCAAATTATCAAGAATATATCTACCAGCAATAAAACCAGTTTGTTCAAGTTGAACAATTTCTTGCACCACCGGTTTAATCCTATTATCAATAGCTTTTGCAATAATTTTGTAGGAAGTATTCAAAAGTGTAATGGGACACCAACCTAAAATAGAATCTTCATTTTTCCCTTTGGGAAAAAGTTTGATTATACCACCATTAATAGAAAGACCCAAGGATCCTCTCTCAAAGGCTTCTAAGTATAAGTAATAAAAATCTTCTTTGATGTGTTTCCACATTGCTTTGTAGAACTCCATAGGAAGCCCATTGCTGCCCAGACATTTATAAGGAGCCATATTAAAAAGAGCATTTTCTAGCTCTTCCAATATAAGGAGTCTATCAAGGTATTGGCTGTAATCAGCAGCTATATGCTAAGGTATGTGAACTTTAACAATATATTCTAGTGCCTTTTGAATGTCTAGCCATTGATCATCTTTGAATAGATGTTCATTAAAATGTTTAAAAGCTTTGCATATTTCAGCCAGGTCAGTAAGAAAAGAACCATATTTTTCTTTAATGGCACCAATCTTTTCCTTTTTGTGTTTATAATTGAGATAATTAAAGAAATATCACATACTCTTATTACCTTATTTTATCCAATGTAATCTAGATCTTATTTTTTCTCTCTAACCTTTATAATTGTCCATCTTGTGCAATTGGTTTTCAATAGTAGCAATAACAGATTGAAGGTTTATGTTATTAGGATCAGCACTAAGAAGTTTTCTTTCATGCACAAGTTTACCTTGGAGAGATCTTTCTTTATGCTTCCACTGCCAGGCCATTTTTTTCCCAAAAGATAGAAGAAAATGAGTGCATTGAGAAATGGCAAGACACCACCAATCAATCCAAGAATCTCCTTCTTTGGGTTTAGGAATAGAATTCTAAATCTCTTCAAGGGAAACAAGGCAAATAGGATTTTTAAATGAGAAACATTTAGTTTTAAAGGGAGGGAACTCTTAGAAGTTAAGTTTTGAGAGAAACTAATGTTGCATACAATGAGGAAATGATCAGAAAGAGTAGAAGACTGATCCACTTGAACACAAATCCTTGATGGATCATAAATTAGTGGGAGACTAGAGGAAATATAAAACCTGTCCAACCTACTTAATTTTCTACTATCTCCCATTTTGAAATTGGACCAGGCATACCAATTCTTTGAATGGCTAGCAAATTTGTCATGAATGGGATCAATCACACCAATGGAGTTATGATAGAACACCTAGCTATCAAACTCATCCCTGCTAAGTTTTAAAAAACTATTCTAGCTACAATCTTAAGAGTATTCAACCATGTTAAAGTCTCCTCCTAAAATACAATCAGCATTGGATAAATTATTAGCCAGCCAGTCCCAAAGAGAAATTCTCTCTTTAACAAAATTGGAGGCATAAATAGAACAAAATCTGATAAGTTTTCCATTAATAAGTTTAAGAGCCCAAGCACAACTATGGGAGGGATCTTCTCCTTTGTCAATGATATATTTTGAAACCCAAGGAGCCATCCCAATGACAACACCACCTTTTCCATTTGAATGAGTCGTATGAAGAAAGGTGGCATCTTTCCATTTATTATGTAAAGAAGCATTAAGTCTAATGTCATTGATTTTGACCTCTTGGAGAAAGACAACATTAGGTTTCCAATTAATCACCATCTCTTTGACTTTATGTTTGCGATGAGGGAGAGAAATCCCTTTGACATTCCAAGATAGTAACTTAAGTTTCATGAGATAGGGGAGAGACATCACCTTGAGCCAGTACATTAAAACTATTATCAAGGGAAAAATCATGTTCTTTGCAGTCTGAACTTCTAGAGGTGGAAGGGGATCTAGATCTGGATTGAATTTGAAGAGGTGGAGAATCATAAGAGAGTGGTTAGGGAGAAGTATGAATCAAGGGGGAAGAAGATGGTTTGGATGAAGATGGAGAAGATGGAGAGGGTGAGGAATGGGGAGAGGAAATGAGTCATGGATAGGGACGAGTGGTAGGGGTGCAAGAAGAGACTGGGTGTCCTTTCCTCTTCATCACAACCCTCCAACCATCTGATATGATGATATCTTTATATGAAGGGGCAGAGTCATTAGACACATCAGAATGAGTAGAGGGGATGGGGGAAGAAGGAGGAGAACTATTAGTGGAAACTAGAGCATGATGATGAACAAGATTACTGGGTGACAAGGTTTGAGGCATTTGAGCCATTTTGTTTTTCCTGATGGGACAAGCATGAATCAAATGGCCTTCCTATCGATAGTAGAAACATGCATCTAGTTATTCAAATAAACGATTGGCTAGTCTAATTCAAACCTAGGACCAAATAACTTAATGTTTTTAGGTAGAGGATTATTTAGATCAACTTCCACACATGCTCTAGGATGCACCCTTAGGATTGAAAACTTGTCCGAGTTATGTTTGCACTAGATGACTCTGCCTAAGTGAGACACAATGTCTTTCAAAAATGGTCTACAAGCTAAGTTAAGAAAAGGAAATTCAACCCACATAGGGTAGTGGGAACAAGAAGGCCCTTTAGGATGAAAATTAAAAGTCCAGGCTTGTAGGTAGCAAATTTGTCCACATATAACCCAAGTACCATACTGTAAAACAACCTGAGCATGTTCATCTGATTTAAACATATAGGAGACATACCCTTTTCCTAAACCTCTTAAAGCCTCAATCTCCTATCCCTAACTTTCCTAGTTATAATGAGCCCATTTATAAAATTTTGCCTCAGAGGGGATGCCTTGATAAAAAACAAGACTACAGTTCTATTTTGGCATTCATCAATAACTTCTACAATGTCATTAGGAAGTTGAATTTCTAGAACTTTACTAGGCTTTTGGTTAGTTTGTTCCTTTGGAGTCACCATATCCTTGTTTGCTCTAGAGTTTTGGTCCCTTTGTTCCTCTAAAATCTCCACTTATTTACCCACACAGTTCGTATCTCCTTTGTTTTCTGATTGTGTTTCCTATTGATCTTTTACTGCAATAACATTTTCCTCCTCCATTGTTGCATTTTGACTGCTCCCCAATAGTCTTGCCTCAGTCTTGAGGCACATTGCAACACATAGAGATGGAGCTAGGTTTTGAAAATAAAGTTTGTTCCTATTTGTGTTCGGTCGTCCATCTGCAGCCGCTTCTCATTTTAATTGAATGCTTACCAGTGTTTGTGTGTATATATTTTCCTTGCATCAAATCTTTGCCTAAGTGGCCATATCTTATTAGTTCCTATAGGATACTATAGCATCTTGGTGCATTTTTTATTTCAATTATTGTCTGCCAATGGCAAAGTAGTATTAAATTTTAGGCATACTATTTGTAATTTTTTTATTTCTTTTGTTTTTTAATAAAATGTATAATTTACAATATTCTCAATTTCTAATTGGATGATGGTGTGAGTAGTAGGATTTCCACTCCTTGTTTGATGGTGTCACAAGAAAGAATTTTTTTGTATGTCTTTTTAATGTTTTTCATATTCTTTTATTTGGTTGTTACCATCAAATTTTATTTATTATCTTTATTATTTAAGACATGTCCTTATTATGACACCTACAATTTTTAGAGATATTTAATGCTATGCAGTTACAACTATAGATACAGTGGTCACTTGTACAATAATTTTTGCTTCATTCAGTAATATCTTGTTCTCTTTGATTTTCAAAAAATGAGTTGTCTTTTCATGTCATTTGTGTGGAAGAGAAAATCTATCCTTAATCTTTGGCTTTATTGTCCCCATTAATAGGACATCATGTCTTTGAGGCATATGATAGTATTTTTCTAGGGAAAAATGCAGCCTTAATATAGTTGTACACCTTCCAATGAATGCTTCGGAGAATGTTTTGCATTGTCAGCTGATAGGTTCAAAAGCCCATGTGGATTCCCATCATCATTTCTTTCAAATTTCTTGTTCGAGTAAAGAAGAACAATGTTATTCATTTAAGTCATATGCCTACCTTTTTTAAGAATCTATTCGGTGGGGATTTTTAGTCATCAAAAAATGTAGATTTTATTTATTATTCCTTGTGTGGAAGTTGTGCATAGTATTGGAAATACAATAATTTACATAAATTTTGTTAAAATTTTTTACTCTTGTGCTTCGTTAGTTTGATTGGTCTTTTTGTCCAGTTGGATTGTGTAGTCCAATCTTCACAAAATCTTTAAAATCTTCTATTTTATGGATCACAATTGATTCTCCTTACTTCATTTGTGGCAGGTGATAGTAATTTTTTAGAAAAAATCTAAACTAGTTGAATTTGGTCATCTAGTAATAAATACATAGGGGAATGTTTCTTGTTGACACCTAACATTTTTGACTTTATCTCATTGGTTGATTTATAGAATTCATTGCAAGGTTTCAATTTGAAATGTCATAATGAGTGATGTGCATTGTTGCAAGGTAAGCTTTTTGAAAAACAATATTTTGTTTCTCTCTCTTTATTTTCCTTGTGAGGTTTTTAAAAGGTTATGTCTTCAAAGCTTAGGTGATTTTACAATGTTCTATAACTGTAGCAACTATTATTTGTTGTCTTGGTGATATCTGCAGAGAGGAGACTTGCAAACTTTTGTATTTGATATAGGTATGGTCCCTTCACTGTATTATCTATTTACAATTTTCTTTCTAACTTTCAAGCTTTTCTATTCTCAAATTTTGTGATTCCATATACAATCTTCAAGTGATCTGCATTTAATTTTCATTTTCCTACTTGGTTTGAGCTCCAAGTTTTATTTGAGTAATATTAAAGCAGTATGATATAGACTCGTCTCTCTTGTTGGCGAAGGATACACTTAGTAAAGGTTTTGTACTATATACATTTTTAAGGAAGATTAATAATTTAAACCCTAGTCAATAGGACAATGTGATGAGCATTTATTGAGATAGTTATATGTCACATTTAAGCATGTGTATGGTTGAGGAATCATGAGAATCTTAGGATTTATGGCCTTTAAAACCTAGGAGAGGGAAATTTCATAGTTCATATAGAAAAAAAATGGTTTTGCAATTGAAAAACCAAGAGATCCACATAATGCTACTATAGATCGTGATGGGGACACAACCCAAACACAAAATGGACACATCAGGAAAGGAAAATTTTTATTAACTATGTAAATATGCTAATACATTTAGTATAGAGAAAATAGACTTCAAAACATGCCCTAAGGGCTTACAATAGCATAAATCTGGGGATAAATTCTTCTCCCAGTACCTTCTCTCAAAATCCACTCCGAACTACCTTTTATAATTCCAAAAATGTTCTTAAATAGACCTCGAAGGGTTAAGGATTAGGAATACATTCTAGAAAGTGCTAGTAGGCATCCACCGACCAAATAGAAGGCTCTAGAAGTCGCATTAGAAGTCAACACAAAATTAGACGAATCCAAAAATGGTAACCAAACTTTTGGGAGGCATCACTCATCCCCCATTTTTTGGCCCTATTTGAGGTCATTTAATGCCCCTAACCTAACTTTGAAGCATTCTTAGGATGTCTCTAGAAATTGAAAAACTGCGATAACTTTCAAACCGTGGGGCCTTTTGACCTGATTCTTTTTCTGGAATGCTCTAAATGACAATGAAAATCTTCCGACCAATTTAAACCTTCTAGTTCACCAAAATGATGGCTTAATTACATACTCCTATTTTTTTGGCATTTACACATATCCCAAGGTGATTAAAAACTCTAACCTAGAACACTAATAGTGGAACTGTGAGAGTTGGAACCTTTATTTGACCCAAATGGGTATCCAAAAATGAAAACACATGAAACAAAAACTAATTCTAAGTACATTTTTTGGATGACATAGGATTGCCCTTATACCTCTGGATGCTCCTGCATCAGATCAGTAACCACAAAATTTATAAACTAAGTATAGTTGAGATCTAGTAAAAATAAAACAAATAGATTCTATAATGAGAACATCGACAACATATATATTAGGTGAGTTTGAATAAAAAGATCATTATATTTTTAAAGAGGTGATTTTCAATATAAGTTTTACTAGTGTACCTAGTTCATCTGTACCATCAGTGCAATCACAAAAATCATGGTTGAGACAGTCATGAGTAGAAGATTTTGAACCATCTTTGCACATAATTCTTGGTGATGAAAACTATCTCTTTCTACAATTATCATAGTCAATTATTTTTGGCTTAGTTTCCATTTATTGTCATAGCAAATATTGTGCCATAAGAACCATTTGTTTCATAGTTACTCTTTATACTTTAAAATCATAAAATTGTGAGTCATCTAACTCCTAAATTATATTCTCTGGACTGTACTTCAAATTATTGTTGTATTTTTTGACAGTTACAAAATTATTCTTGAAATAAAGTAGTAGGAACCAACTTATGTTACAATAGAAGTAATGGCGAAAGAGAAAAATTGAAAGACAAGATTTGAAAAACCTATTTAGTGCAGCAATGGATACAAAATATCCCTCCTTAAGACCCAGCTGAAGCAATCCATTTGTAAGAGCTACAATTTTTTTTAGGAAATGCATTCCAATTTTTCATGTAGGTCCACATATTTTTACATTCATTTTTGCATGTACTTGTCTTATGATTTTTATAGAAAAGCTCACATGGCTTCTACCCTAAGACATTATGATAGATATGTCAAAATTGTGTCGAAAAATGGTGAGCCATTTTAGTAATGTCAAATAAAATTCTCCCAAATCTTCATACCTAATTTTGACCTTGTTGTATATGTCATGAAACTTTCCCCACATTAAATCTTCCTATCTATTCTCTAAGAAATCCACTTGTATAAAAAATTCAATGTATAGAAAAATTACAAAAGTGCAAGATGACCAAGGATAAACAAGATATGGGCACATGTGAGAAATGACATAGGTGTTATTTGCAAACTAATATACAGCCACATTATCACACATAACTATGATTTGTATATTGGTTACAGTTGAAAGCAGAGAAACTACATTCAAATAAGCTTAGTTTCAACTAGATTCAAATAAGATTAGTTTCAATTAAATATATCCTATAAAAAAAAAATCAATTTTTATTTTATGGCATCACCCAATCGATATAGGATTTTAGGGACATGCACACATTTGTGATTATTCAGTTTAAGAAGAAAACACATTAGTGAAAATACATTCATGATTTCATATGATATCATGAAAATTCATTCATGATTACTTGATTTATGAAAATTTTATACATATAGTCAGTCATCTTAAAAGATATTGTAATTTTTTTTAAAAATAACAAATAAAAAATTGTCAAAACATATAGGCACTCATCTTGAAAGATATTGCATATGAGGATTCCATATGCATATGTACAACATCAATCATTCTTTGTATGTATTCAACACTCAAGACTAGTTCACTATGAAATTTATCTAAGGCACATTTGGGTGTGTGCAGGATCATGGTCAACCAACCTATGGCCTTAAGTGGCAGTGAAAAACTAACAAATAAAGGTTATGTTAAGTTAACACATAATTTTAAAGTAGTTATGTTCTTTATATAAAAAATAGTTGTAAGAAAGGAATTTGTAGGAAATTGAACTTAGTTTCTAAACTACTAGGCCTTATCTAGAGAAAAAATTATTTGAATTGTCAAATTTTGGATTTTAGTGTAGTACTACAAAAATTTTAGGGCAAAAATAAAAAGTAGTTGTATGTCTAACCACCTTAATAAAAATCAATGATAATATTTTTTAATATAATTATAGATATAAAAATTAGACTCATGCTCGAATATGATGCATATTTTTGGATATATTTATTCCAAATAAATAATTAAATATGAATTTTCTACTATAACATTTTCAAAATAAACAAACTCATGCGTCTGACCACCTTAACTAATTGAAAACTTTACAAAATTAAAAAAAAAGTTCTTATACTAGGTGAAGCATAGAATGTGACACAACTTTTGGATTTCAAAACTATTATATCATTTGAAAGTTATAGCTATTTTTCAAACAACGGTTCATAGACATCTTCATTAGAAATTAAATAATAAATATTTATCGAACTCAAAATTTGACAATTAGATCAATGGAATCTTGAGAGTGTTCTAAAAAACCCTTTTTGTTTAATTGAATTTGGATGAAAGAATTATTGTTAGATGATTAGTCAAATTCTAAATGTCAGGGAAACATGTCTCAAACACATTTTTTGAGTTGACAAAAGAGGTTCGGTAAATACCAAGCCTAAATGGGTACTCAAAATATGGCAGGAATACACAAAATTCTAAAAATTGAGATAGTGGGTACCAATTGTACATTATAAAACCAAAAGGCTTAAAAACATATTTTAATTTTTTTCCACATTTAAGATATAATGATATTTAAATATTATTATTTTTTATTTTATTATTATATATTTTGTAATAAATTTTATGTTATAATATTATATATGATATTCAGTATGATTAGATAGTATATTAGGATCATTAGGATCATAGTACTATATACTATTATATAGTATTATATATCATTTATAATATTATAAATATTATCTATATATTATTATTATATTAAGTATAGGTAAAAGCCTATAATACAATGGTAATTTGCGAGCCTATTATGTGGGAGGTCTTAGGTTTGAATCTACCTTCACTTAACATATAATAATAATTTATTCCAACAAATAATAATAATTAATCTAGGCTTCGGTCGTTTACCAATTTAAAAATATATTAAATATATATTATTACATATATTAATATAATATATATTTTAACATATTATTATAAATTATTACATAGTATTATATGGTTTATTAAATTACAATATGATCAATTACCATATGTCCCTAGGGGTCAAGATCCCTAGGGACACATATCGTAATCAAATGGGTGGAAGGGGGTCATAGGTTAGCCTATGACCACATTCAACCCAAATGATCAATTACCATATGTCCCTAGGGGTCATAGGACCCCTAGGGACAAATTTCATCATGAAATGGGTTGAAGGGGTTCTAGGTTAGCCTACAACCCCATTCGACCCATATGATTGATTACCATATGTCCCTATGGGTCCAAGGACCCCTAGGGACACATGTCATGATGAAATGGGTCAAAGGGGGTCATAGCTTAGCCTATGAGCCCCTTCAACCCAAATGATCAATTACCATATGTCCCTAGGGGTCCGAGGACCTCTAGGGACAAATGTCTCAATGAAATGGCTTGAAGGGGGTCATAGGTTAGCCTATGAACCAATTCGACCCATATGATCAATTGGCATATTTCCCTAGGGATCCTAGGATCCCTAGGGACACATTTCATGATGCAATGGGTCAAAGGGGGTCATAGGTTAGCCTACAATCCCCTTGGACCCATGTGATTGATTACCATATGACCCTAGTGGTCCTACTAACACTAGAGACACATGGCATGATGAAATGGGTCAAAAGGGGTCCTAAGTTAGCCTAGAACCCTATTTGAACCATATTATCAATTACCATATGTCCCTAGGCATCCTAGGACACATGTCATGATGAAATGTGTCAAAGGGGGTCGTAGGTTAATCTATGATTCCCTTTCACCAATATGATCGATTACTATATGTCTGTAGGCATCCTCGGACACATGTCATGATGAAATGTGTTGAAGGGAGTTGTAAGTTAACCTACAACCCCCTTTCATTGATATGATCAATTACCATATGTCCCTAAGCATCCTAGAACCCCTAGGGACACATGTCATGATGAAATAGGTTGAAGGGGGTCATAACTTAGACTACAACCCCCTTTAACCCTTAAGATGGATTACCATATGTCCCTAGCTATTCAACAAACCCTAGGGACACATGTAATGATGAAATGGGTCAAAGGACGTCGTAGATTAGCCTATGACCCTTTCAACCCATATGATTGATTACTATATGTCTATAGGGGTCCTCGGACCCATAGGGACACATATTGCAATGAAATGGGTCAAAGGAGGTCATAGGTTAGCCTACAACCCCATCTGACACATATGATTGATTACCATATTTCCCTAGGGGTCCTAGGAATTCTAAAGACACATTTTTAAGGACTTCTAAAGACACATTTTGTGATGAAATGGGTTTAAGGGGGTTGTAGGTTAGCCTACGACCACCTTCAACCCATATGATCAATTATCATATGTCCCTTGGAGTCCAAGGATCCCTAGGGACACATGTCATGATGCAATGGGTCGAAGGGGGTCTTAGGTTATCCTACAACCCCATTCAACCCATATAATCAATTACCATATGTCCCTTGGGGTCCTAGGTCCCCTAGGGACACATGTCATAATGAAATGGGTTGAAGTGGATTGTAGGTTATCCTACAACTCCATTCAACCCATATGATTGATTACCATATGTCCTTATGGGTCCTAGGACCCTAGGGTCACATGTCATTATAAAATGAGTCAAAGGGGGTTGTAGGTTAGCCTACAACCCCAATCAACCGATATGATTGATTAACAAATGTCCCTAGGGGTTCTAGTAAACTTGGAGACATGTTGCAATGAAATCGGTCAAAGGGGGTCATAGGTTAGCCTACAACCCCATTCAATTCATATGATCAATTACAATATGTCCCTAGGGGTCCTAGGATCCTTGGGGACACATGTTGCAATGAACTAAGTTGAAGAGGGTTGTAAGTTAACCTATGACCCACTTTGACCCATATGATCGATTACCATATGCCCCTTGGAGTCTTAGTAACCCCTAGGAAACATGTTGTGATGCAATGGGTCTAAGGGAGTCTTAGCTTATCCTTTGAGCCCATTTGACCCATATGATTGATTATCATATGTCTCTGGGGGTCCTAGGAACCCCAGGGACACATGTCATAATGAAATGGGTCAAAGGGGGTTATAGGTTAGCCTACGACCCCATTTGACCCATATGATCAATTACCATATGTCCTTATGGGACCTAGGATCCCTAGGAACACATGTCATGATGAAATGGGTCAAAGGGGGTCATAGGTTAGCCTACAACCCCAATCGACACATATCATTAATTACTAAATGTCCCTAGGGGTCTTAGGACACCTAGGGAGACATGTCACAATGAAATGGGTCAAAGGGGGTCCTAGGTTAGCCTACAATCCCATTTGACCCATATGATTGTTTACGATATGTCCCTAGGGATCCTAGGATCCCTAGGGATACATGTCATGATGAAAAGGGTTGAAGGGGGTCATAGGATAGCCTATGACCCCCTATGATCCATATGATCGATTACCATATTTCCTTAGGGGTCTTATGATGCTTAGAGAGATATATCAAGATGAAATGGGTCAAAGGGGGTTGTAGGTTATCTTATGACCCCATTCGGACCATATGATCGATTATCATATGTCCTTGGGGGTCCCAGGACCCCAAGGGAAACATGTCACAATGAAATGGGTCATATGATCAATTACCATATGTTCCTTGGGGTCTTAGGACACCTAGGGACAAACATTGTGATGAAATGGGTTGAAGGGGGCCATAGATTAGTCAACAACCCCATTCAACTCATATGATTGATAACCATATGTCCCTAGGGGCCCTGCAACCGCTAGGGACACATGTCACAATGGAATAAGTTGAACTTTTGACCCCCTTTTCCCATATGATCAATTACCATATGTCCCTTGGGGTCTTAGGACCCGTAGGGACACATGTCATGATCAAATGGGTTGAAGAGAGTCTTATGTTATCCTATGAGCCCATTCGACCAATATGATTGATTACCAAATGTCCCCATGGATCCTAAGACCTTGAGGGACACATGTCGCAATGAAATAGGTTGAAGGGGGTCATAGGATAACCTACAACCCCATTTGACCCATATGAATGATTAACGTATGTCCCTATGGGTCCTAGGACCCCTAGGGACACATGTTACAATGCAATGAGTCGAAGGGGGTCATAGGTTAGCCTAGGGACCCATATGATTGATTACCAAATGTTCCTAGGGGTCATAGGACACGTAGGGAGACATATCATGATGAAATGGGTCAAAAGGGGTTGTAGGTTAGCCTACAACTCCATTCAACCCATATGATCGATTACAATATATCCTTATGGATCCTAGGATCCCTAGGGACATATGGCATGATGAAATGAATTGAAGGAGCTTGTAGGTTAGCCTACAACCCCCTTTGACCCATATGATCAATTAACATATGTCTCTTGGGACCTTGGACCCGCAGGGACACATGTTGTGATGTAATGGGTCGAAGGGTATCTTAGGTTATCCTATGACCCCATTCAATCGATATGATCGATTATCATATGTCCTTAGGGGTCCTAGGACCCTTAGGGACACATGCTGTAATGAAATGGGTCAAAAGGGGTTGTAGGTTAGCCTATGACCCCATTCGACGTATATGACTAATTACAATATATCCCTATGGGTATTAGGACCGCTCGAGACACATCTCACAATGAAATGGGTCAAAGAGGGTCATAGGTTAGCTTACAACCCTAATCGACCCATATGATTGATTAAAAAATATCCCAAGGGGTCCTAGGACACATAAGAAGACATGTGATTAAATAGGTTGAAGGAGGTTGTAGGTTAGCCTATGACACCATTTTCCCCATATGATTAGTTACAATATGTCCCTAGGGGTCCTAGGATCCCTAGGGACACATTTTGTGATGAAATGAGTTGAAGGGCATCATAGGTTAGCTTACAACCCCCTTCAACCCATATGATCGATTACCATATGTCCTTAGGGGGCCTAGGACCCCCACAAACACATATCATGATAAAATGTGTTGAAGGTGGTCATAGGTTATCCTACGATCCCATTCAATCCATGTGATCAATTACCATATGTCCCTAGGGGTCCTTAGACCACAAGGGACACATGTCATGATGAAATGGGTTGAAAGGGGTCACAGGTTAGCCTATGACCCCCTTTGACCCATATGATCGATTACCATAAGTCCCTAGGGGTCCTAGGACACTTAGGGACAAATGTCACAATGAAATGCATTGAAGGTGGTCATAAGTTAGCCTAAAACCCCATTCAACTCATATGATTGATAACAATATGTCCTTAGGGGTCCTAGGACCCCTAGGGACACATGGTGTCACAATGAAATGGGTTGAAGGGGGTTGTAGGTTAGCATACAACCCCATTCATCTCATATGATCATTTACTAGATGTCCCCCTAGGGACACATGTCACAAAGAAATGGATAGAAGCGGATCATAGGATTCAACCCATATGATTGATTATCATATGTCTGTAAGGGTGCTAGGACCCCTAGGGACACATGTTGAGATGAAATGGGTTGAAGGGGATCATAGGTTAGCCTATGACCTCCTTCAACCCATATGATCAATTACTATATGTCATTAGGGGTCCTAGTACCCTTAGGGAAATATTTCACAATGAAATGGGTCTAAGGGGGTTGTAGGTTATCCTATGACCCCCTTCTACCCATATGATCAATTATGATATGTCCCTAGGGGTCTTAGGACCCCTAGGGACACGTGATTATGCAATGGGTTGAAGGGGGTTTTAGGTTAGCCTATGAACCCCTTTGACCCATATGATCAATTACCATATGTCCCTTAGGGTCCTAGGACCCCCTAGGGATACATGTCATGATGAAATGGGTTGAAGGGGGTCATACTTTAGCCTACAACCCCATTCAACCCATATGATCAATTACTACAGATGTTGCAATGAAATGGGTTACCCCCTTCAACGCATATGATCAATTATGATATGTCCCTCGATGCATTTCATGATGAAATGGGTCAAAGGGGATCATAGGTCAGTCTATGAGCCCCTTCAACACATATGATCTATTACCATATATCCATAGGGGTCCTAAGACCCCTAGTAACAAATGTCACAATGAAATGGGTTGAAAGGGGTTGTAGGTTAACCTACAACCCCATTTGACCCATATGATTGATTACCATATGTCCCTTGGGTCCCTAGGACCCTTAGGGACACATGTCATGAAGAAATGGGTTGAAGGGGATCAAATGTTAGCCTATGACCCCCTTCAATCAATATGATTGATTATTATATGTCCCTAAGTGTCCTAAGACCCCTAGGGATAAATGTCACAATTAAATTGGTCGAAAGGGGTTGTAGGTAGCCTACAACACCATTTGACTCATTTGACTCATATAATTGATTACCATATGTCCCTAGGGGTCCTAGGACCCCTAGCGACACATGTTGTGATGAAATAGGTCGAAGGCCCCTTCAACCCATATGATCGATTACTAAATAATAAATGTAGATAATAATATATATTATCAATTACCATGAGCCATATGACTCATAGGTTAGCCTAAAACCCCATACGACCCCATTTGACTCATATGATCGATTACCATATGTCCCTAGGGGTCTTAGGACCCCTAGAGATACATGTTGCAATGAAATGTGTCAAAGTGGGTGTTAGGTTAGCTTATGACCCCATTCAACCCATATGATTCATTACTATATGTCCCTAGGGGTCTTATGAACCCTAGGGATACATGTCCTAATGAAATGGGTTGAAGGGGGTCATAGGTTAGCCTATGACCCACTTTCACCCATATGATCAATTACCATATATCCCTAGGGGTCCTAGGACTGCTAAGGACACATGTCACTATGATATAGTTTGAAGGGGCTTGTAGGTTAGCCTACAACCCCCTTTGACCTATATGATCAATTACCATGTATCACTAGGGTTCCTAGGACTCCTAGGGACAAACATCATAATGAAATGGGTCAAAAGGGGTCATATTATAGCCTTCGACCCCCTTTGACCCATATGATTAGTTACCATATGTCCGTAGGGGTCCTTGGAACCCTAGGGACACATGTCATGATGAAATGGGTCAAAGGGGATCATAGGTTAGCCTACAACCTCATTTGACCCATTTGATTGATTATCATATGTCCCTTGGGTTCCTAGGACCCCTAGGGACAAATTTTGTGATGAAATGGGTTGAAGGGGGTCGTAGGTTAGCCTATGACCCCATTCAACCCATATGATCAATTACCATATGTCCCTAGGGGTCTTAGGATCCCTAGGGACATGTGTCATGATGAAATGGGTTGAAGGGGGTCATAGGTTAGCCTATAACCCCCTTCAACCCATATGATCAATTACCATATGTCCCTAGTAGTCTTAGGATCCCTAGGGACAAATGTCATGATGAAATGGGTCGAAGGGGCTTGTAGGTTAGCCTATGACCCCATTTGGCCCATATGATTGATTACCATATGTCCTAATGAAATGGGTTGAAGGGGTTGTAGGCAACCCATATGATCAATTACAAAATAATATATAGTAAATGTAGATAATAATATATATTATGTAATAATGTATAATAAGTAAATTATATATATTTATATAATTAATTTCACTATATATATGATTATAAATACTATATTATATAATAATAATATATTACTACATTACATTAAAATAATACTATAATACTATATAATAATAATATATAATTGTTCTCTAGTGAATAACATAGATGCCTATAAATTTCCCACTAATTGATTTCCCTCCAAATTTTGGGCATAGATTTGGGTACCCAATATCATATCTAGAATCTAATTTGGGATTGGATACCTGATATTATTAGATACCTCATATGGAATTGGAAACCCGATATGCGATTGGGTACCTGAATCTATTTATTCGCAAACTTTTACCAAAATATTCTCTTTCACTTCAAACTTTACAATCACATTTTTTTGGAATTTTAATGGGTTTGCAAAAACAAATTTTTTTGGGGCCCATTGTTTGAAAAGGTTGCTACAAGATTTGAGAAAGTGTCTGGTATTTTTGTCTGAATGGGGAGTTATAGTTGTTGAAAGGCTAAACACAAAAGGAAGGTATCGAATGAAGACATTGCAACATATAGGGAAAGAGATAGGATAAATCACTAAAGGTAGAGAAAAGGTGTGTTAAATGTCAACCACGTTGATGATGTATTGATCGAAGGTGAAATTATATAGTCAAAAAATGAATATGTTCTATTGGGGAATGAAAATTTACTGATTGATAATGACAATGCCAAGATTGAAAATTTGGAGAATAAAAATTTACCAATTCACAATATAAATGCCATGATTGACCATGTTGAAAATGAAAATGCATAGGAACATTATACATCTCCTAATTATAATTGAAATGAAGGTCCAAGAACACCAAACTGTATAATTGAAATTGATAAAATGATTATTAGTAATTTGGAAGGAAAAAAATCACAAAGAACCATTCAACTGTGCGCTTCAAGACTATATAAGATCTCTTTTGGCAGCACAAAAGTGATGGAGCAATGTCAACTTTTTATGCACTTATTAAAGATGCAAAAGATGAGACCTATGCTTTCCAAATTGAAGATTCATGTCAATAAGATAATGGAAAGAAATGTCATTATTGTGAAGAATCTTTTCAATGCTCTCAATAGCATTGGGAAAAATATAAGGGAGAAGGATAAGAGAGCTTCTCAAAGTGTTTTTACAACATCTTTGGTAAGTCATCATTTGAGAAAGGGTAGATATATGAGACAAACTTGTATTGACTTGAACCTAAATCATACTAATTTGAGAAGAGCACTTCCTAGATGATAGGAAATTGATGATCCTCTTCAAAATGATACATGGGATTTTGGTGGGAGACTTCCATTTTTTGATAAGAAGCTAACTAATGATGTGAAGCAAGAAATTACACAGTTTTATCTCTCTAGCTGAAGAGTCTCACCCAATACTAAAGATGTGTTGAAGTTGGGAATTGGTATTTGAGACTGCATGCCACATCCTAAACATTATTTGGAGGAAAGTTAAACTATTTTGTTCAAATAATTTAGAGAGAGGCATCCAAGATTGCATGTATTACAAAGGTCTTTTGAATCCTTGAAGCTATTTTATCGTGTACCACTTAAGATTCAAAATACACGTTCTTAAAAATATCATGTGGAGTTTTCTATGCACCATGAACTATTATGCTCCATCCATTCTACTTTGCATAGTAAAGAAATGTTGGAGAATTATGGTGTTAGTGGGCTTCCAAAATCATCAAGAGACTTGCTAGATCAACTTTTATGTCCTAGAGTTGATGGTTGTTTCATTTATAGAAATGTTTTCTTAAATTATAAGTGTTCAAAATGTGGTGGCTTATCCAAGTTTAACACATGTTTCTATGAGAGGTGTGAACAAGATCTTGGGAAGACAATAGTAAAAAAAATGTCTATGAAATGGTGAAGTACACATTGAAGAGTGGATGTGAGGGCTCTAGATGTGAATTGGTTGCAAAAGAAATGAGTGTGGCTAATTTGATTTCAAATTTCAAGAAAAATATTTTCTTCAAGAATGTAAAGCATAGTCAGAGGTCTCAATGGTTGGATCAACAATTTAAAATGTGTGAGGAGACTTTTCTCATTCCCACTATTATATTAGTTGTTGACTTTGTAGAGAAATACACATTGCAATCCCAAAATGAGACACAATTGCAGTATTGCAACTCCATTCAAATTTCTATTTTTGTCCACATAACATATAGACATGCCCCTAGTAGTGCGGAAGATAATTGGAAGATTATTATAGAGTAAAATTTTTACATGAGTGATGATAGATCTCACTCTCACAAGTTTGTACAACATCATTTCGAGAATTATTTTGATTTCTTATAGGAGCATGACATTGCTATGGATAGACATACCATTTGGTTAGATAATTGCATAGGTCAATTTAAGGATGCTCGCATGTTCCCCTTTTCAAAACATGATGGAGTAGGGGCATGTGTGAAGAGAGCTCTTGTTAAAGAGCAATTGAAGATTCTAGGAGCAGAACTTCTTGATGCTCATAGCATTGTTGATAGGTGTAGTTCAACATTACCATAGCGGAGGACTCTTGATTCAACAATACATAGGTTCTTTTGGTTGGTTGATGAAGGGTCCATGGGTGATAGATCATATTGTGCTATTGTTAGATATCCATAAAAAAATGTATTCATTCTAGAGCTTTGATTCTAGTACATGGACCATTTGGATATGACAACTAGCTTGCTTTTGCCCAATTTAATTTTTGTGTGATTAGGATCACTTTGATTTGAGTGAGTGGATGGACACATGGGCTCCACATTATCTTACTCCATTTTCTATCATACTCTCTATCAAAAATGATGACATGGAATGTTCAATTGAGCATAACCATCTATTAGGTCTTCTTGAGCCAAGATGACGCAAGGAAGGATGAGATAACAAGGCCAAAAGCACACCCAATTACCCAAACCACTTACAAGAGTAAACATAGTGAAAATAAATACCAAATTCATAGAAAACTTAGGAGATAGAGGAACAAATGCTTTCATATATTCATCAAATAATCAAATACATGCCCAATTGTAAGGCCTTCTAGGTTGTGGCCGCATTGCAATCAAATTCAAACTTCAATGATTAAACTTCACATCTAGCTTGCTTCTACTCATCACTTTTATCTTCTAAATATCCTCCTAAATCACTACCAAATACTTCCTTAAATACATGCATGACCACAAGTCAGCCTATTGTAAATACAACCAAAATAAAATCTCATATTAAATGGTAGGATATACCACAAGTCTACTCATAGAAAATACCTATCACTAAATTAAATGCAAAGGTTGGCCTCAACAAGAAACTACATATAGAGAACTTGACAAATGAAGAATCCAACAAAATGTTACAACTTGGCGAACACATCAATGCTTAGGAACCAAAGAAATCTCGACGACCAAGGAATAACTAAACAACCAAATAAATCTTGGTGACTAAAGGAAACTTGTCAACCAAAGAACTCATTAACCTCTTTGACTTGGAAACCAAAGGATAACTCAACAACAACTGTGAGGTCAAAAAATAAAGATAACTCGGTAGAAACTAGGTAACTTAGTAAACATGCAGGATAGCCAAGCAACCCAGGATGCTCTTGCATCAGACAACCAAGGTTGAAATAAATGATTCTCCTAGATCATTGATATGTCACAACCTAAGCTAAATCTAACTCAGATTGGTAAATCTATGTAGCATCTTCCATTGGTTTATTCTTCCATTTTACCAAATACTCATAGTAATATTTTCCTATTGTGCTATTACCAAATCTTTGATCCAATATATGTTCAACTTCTTCAATATGCTTCTTAGGATAATCATCTGACACAAAAAATTCATCATTTGACTCATGATATTTGCACAAATCAGCAATATTGAATATAGGAGATATATCCATGTCATCAGGTAACTCAACTTCATAAGCATTACCACTGTCAAACTTCTTCAAGATCTTGCAAGGTCCAAACTTCTTCATTTTCAACTTACTATATGTTCCAACAAGAAATCTTCCTTTCTTCAAATGAACCATCACCTCATCACCAACTTTAAAAACATGATGTCTTCTAGATTTATCAACATTCTCCTTATACTTCATATTACTTTGTTCCAACTTCAACTTCACTTCCTTATGCAAAGACTCCATGAAATCAGTAAACTCTTCTCCTATATCACTTCTCTTCTCTTCACCAACAACATCCCTTAAATCTGGTACTCCTCTAGGCTGCATTCCAGTAATAATCTCAAAAGGTGTCTTACCTATACTTCTATTAATAGAATTATTATATGCAAACTTGACTTGTGCTAATATTATCTCCCAATTACGTGATTAATTTCCAACTAAGCATCTCAACAAATTACCCAAGCTTCTATTCACAACCTCTATCTGTCCATCTATTTGTGGATGGAAAGTAGTACTAAACTTCAACTCAGTACCCATTTTCTTCCACAAAGTCCTCCATAAATAACCAAAAAACTTACTATCTTTTTCAAAAATAATACTTTTTGGTAATCCATGCGATCTAACAATCTCTTTAAAGAAAATCTTAACATCATGCTCAACATCTAATATCTTCTTATACGGTATGAAATGAGGCATCTTAGAAAATCTATCCACAACAATAAATATAGAATGATATCCCTTCACTATTTTAGGCAATCCAAGAACAAAATCCATGTTGATGTCGCTCCAAGGTTTCTTGGGAACAATAATAGGTGTATAAAAACTAGTATTCTAACTTAATCATTTTGCAACTTGACAAACTCCAAAACTCTTTATAAACTTCTAAACATCCTTATACATCTGGGGATAATAATACTTCTCTTTCAACAAAATCAATGAAATATCAATTCCAAAATGTTAATCAGATTCAACCTCATACAACTCTTAGGAATACACAATTGAATACCCTTAAACAACATACCTTCTTGAATAAAATATTCTTCAAACTTACTTGGTTGTTCTATCAAACTAGGTGCTTTGCACTCTCTCCACATCTTAGAAAAATTAGGATCAGTATCATACAACTCCTTCATCTCATCAAAATCAAGAACTTCAACTTTCATCTCTATCACCAAAGAATGTCTTCTAATCAATGCATTAACAACTTAGTTAGTGACTCCAATCTTATGCTTAATTTAAAATGTAAAACTCTACAAAAACTCAACTCACTTCATATGTGTCTGATTCAACTTATGTTAACTTCCCAAGTACTGTAAAGCTTTATGATTAGTATACAACATAAACTCCTTAGGAATCAAATAATGTCTCCACTTCTTCAAGGCTTGAACAATAGCATAAAAATCTTGATCACACACATAATATTTTATTTTATCATCATTCAATTTCTCATTAAAGAAATCAACAAGTTTACCTTCTTGACTTAATACAGCTCCCATTGCACTACCACTTGAATCACATTCAACTTGAAATACCTTATTAAAATCATGCAAAGCTAATATAGGTAACTCAAAAACCTTTTGTTTCAAAGTTTCAAAACTTTTATTAGCTCCATGTGTCCACTTGAATTACTTTTTATCTCTTCTCATTGTCCCAGTCATATCATTACAAGTAGAACTAAAATTCCTTATAATTTTTTTGTAAAAACTAACCAAACCATGAAATGATCTGACCTCATTCTCAGTCTTAGGTGTAGGCCACTCCAAAATTTTGTTAACCTTCTTAGGATCTATCTTCAAACCATTAGCTAAAATCACAAATCCCAAATACACAATCTCTTCTTGCATAAAAGAACACTTCTTTAGATTAATCATCAACTTCTCCTCTTTCAATCTTTGCAATACTTGTCTAACATGCTCAAGATGTTCTTCCTTAGTTTTACTAAATATTAGAATATCATCCAAATTAAAAATCACAAACTTACCCAAGAATATTTTTAGAACTCCATTCATCAACCTCATGAAAGTACTAGGTGCATTAGTCAAACTAAAAGGAATTACCAACCATCCATACAAACCATCTTTTTTCTTAAAAGTAGTCTTCCATTCATCACCTTATCTAATTCTTATTTGATGATAGCCACTCTTCAAATCAATCTTGGTAAAATAATTTGCTCCATTCAAACAATCCATTATGTCATCCATCCCCGACATAGGAAACCTATATTTCACTATGATCATGTTAATAGCTCTTGAATTAGTACACATTCTCCATTCTCGATTCTTCTTATGTGCTAATATGAAAGGTACAATACATGAACTCAAAATTTCTCTAATCAAACCTTTCTCCAACAAGTCATGAACTTCTCTATTAAATTATTCATTTTTAGTAGGTGTTAATCTATATGGTGCTTTATTTGGAAAACTAGCTCTAAGAATCAGATCCATACAATGACTTATATTTCTCATTGAAGGTAAACCATCAGGTTTATCCTTTGTAATAATATTTGTATACTCATTCATAAATTCTATAATTTTTTCTGGCACCTAGTCAATAGTACCAATTTCTATTATGACTCAGTTACCACTAACTGCCACTCGATTAGCACTACTTTCTTCAACTTAGTTTCTACTAGCACAACTCAATCTTCTAGGGATTTTAATAAAACATATTTGATTATTCTTCATTTCCTTTTCAAATTGCTTTCCATTAACCATTTAAATTCTCATGGTAGTACACTTAACCTCATTTGGACTTTCAATAAAAGGAAACAATATTTTCTTCTTCCCATTCACCCAAAGAGCATATTGATTCAATATTCCATCATTTATAGCATATCTATCATATTGCCAAGGTCTACCCAATAGAATATGACAAGAATCCATAGTCATATCTATCATATAGCCAAGGTCTACCCAATAGAATATGACAACAATATATAGCATGTCTATCATATTACCAAGGTCTACCCAATAGAATATGACAACCATCCATAGCCATAAACTTCATCAAAATAATGTCCAATCTTGAATTTTACAATACATTTTTCACTTACCAATATCTTATGCTAATCTTTGATCTGTGAGACATGGTAAGGTTTATGATGCTCTAACCTCTACAACTATAACTTTGTAACCAATTCTTTTGATACTAAATTTGGAGAATTTTCACTATCAATGATCAACTTGCAACATTTTCTAGCCATCTTACATCTAGTCTTGAAAATACTTCTCCTAAGGACAAGTTCATCATCACTTTCCTTATTACATAAAGTTATTCTCACCATCAAATTCTCTCCATCCTCAAGCCCACTAGTTGAACCCTCCATGTCTCTTTCAACCACAACATTTTTGTTACCTTTCTCACTCTTAGAGAATATACATTGAAAAGATCTATATCCTTCTTTACCAGTTTTGAAACAATTACCATGAAAACCACCTCTAGAATAAGGATTACCTCTTCCTCAGTAAGTACCAGTACCTCCTCGATAAGAATCACCATCTTACCACTTGGTCTTGCCTTTATCATCATTCTTCCATTCAAGTTCGCATTTATCTTGCATAGAATTGCTAGATTTGTCACCTTCTCCATAAGATTTACCTCTGCCTCTCTAGAATCTACTACCTCTACCTCGTTTTCTTTTTTCACACTTCTTTGTCAAGATCTCCTCAAATTTCAAGGCATATTGGTATGCTTCCTCCACACTTTCCAATTTCAAAAAACTTATCTCATCTTGAATTCTAGATCTCAATCCATTTTTGTACCTTGCAATTTTCTCAACATCATAATCCACATGTCCAAATTTGATATCCAATATATAGAATTTCTCGATATACTTCTTTAAAATCATGTCTCTTTGTCTCAAATTTTGCATTTTCTCAACAAACTAACTTGGTAATCTGTAGGAAGGGACTTGTTCTTTACCTTGTTCACAATCTTCACCCAAGTCCTAATCTTCTCCTTTCCTCTCCTTTGTCTATTAGTTTACAAATGCTCCCACCATAGTGAGGCATGTCCTTTCAACTTTGTAATAGTAATCTTCACCATCCTATTATTAGGATTCTTTTCATACTCAAAGAACTTCTCCATTTAAAAGATCCAATCCAATACAACATTAGTATCCAATTTTCCATTATAAGGAATAACTTCAACAATAGTTTTTGAATTTTCCCTAAACAATACTCTCAACAACCTTGCCTCATCTCAATCTTCTTTAGGTTCTAGATTAGGGTTTGGTGTTTTTGCTTCATCATCACTCACATCATCAAAATGTTCTCCTCTTCTCTGGGTTATCTGTACAACACCTAATCTAGTTGCAATCTATCTCAATATATCTAACACATAATTGTTAGCATTTCCTCTACCTTGAACCATCTTTCCAATCAAGTTCCTGCAAGTTCGCAACTCTCTGCAAGGTGTAGGCCAAATCCATAGATCTAAAACCCTACAACCTAAATTCACTTAGGGTTTTTTATGATCCAATCTCCACAAGGATGAACCTAAGCTCTAATACCACCTGATGTAGGAAAGGATGAGATAACTAGGGCCAAAGGCACATCCATTTATCGAAACTACCTACAAGAGTAAACACAGGGGAAAAAAATACCAAATTCACGTCAGACTTGGGAGATAGAGGAACAAATGATTTCATATGTTCATTAAATAATCAAATACATGCCTAACTATAAGGCCTTCTAGGTTATGACCATATTACAATCAAATTTTAACTTCAATGATTGAACTTTGCATCTAGCTCTCTTTTGCTCCTTGCTTCTATCTTTTAAATCTCCTCCTAAATCACTACCAAAGACTTCCTTAAATACATGCATGACCACAAGTCAACCTATTACAAATAGAACCAAAATAAACTCTCATATTAAATTCTAGGATAAGCCACAAGTCAGATCATTATTGGTAAATAGATTGTTCTTTTTTATTCTAACTCTTAAATATCCAAACTATGAACAATATCTGATTACAAATAGTTGAAAAATTGCTTCTCAAAAGGCTAACTTTTATATGAATTAATAGGAATTTCTCCCTATTATGGATTTGAAATGAATTATTTTTTGTTCCTAAAACTTATATGGGGTGTGATCTTGACCTAATAATAGGAGAGGTAAAACTAATCCAAGCCTAAATAGGATCTAACTCAGGCAAGAAGTGATTTTTGAGGAATTGATTAAGTTCATGAATCCACACATCATATGAACTCAAAAAGCTTAATGAATCAATATGGTATAATAACTAACAATAATCTAATTCAATGAGGAACTAAACTATAAAAGGAAAGATACACCTAAGGGATTTCTCTTTGAACATACAATGACACTACTTATCATGTTTAGTTCACTATCTCAAAGTAGGGGAATGGAACTCTGTTCGTCCCTTGTTTTAATTTAGATAAAAGAGAAAATAGGTAATTAACAACTAACAGAAATGGAACAAAAAAATTGATACAAAATACCATTCAATTGACTCTGCAACATCAAGTACTTCATACTAAAAATTAGCTGACCTTTTATTAATCTTTCAATTTCATACATATAGGATTCTAAGATGACTATTACAATAGAAGTTCAATTGGTTCATCTCCTAAAAAGAATGACATATGGAAAGGAACCAGTTTTTAATATTACAATGATTACATCAAGAAGTAAAAGAGGTGGAATATGAATCACTTCACCTTCTTTCCCTTTTCTACTTTTTCCCTATAAGCCTTAGCAACTACAATGGTTGGGATTAGCTCTTCATCATGGCAAGGTATGTGTGTATTGATCTATCTCAAGAGCCACTTAGAATGCTCCCTAGCCAAATCCTTCATAACATTTAATTGACCTTGCAATTCCTCTTTAGCCACATGTATGCATCTGCCGATTTTTTGGAATTCTGCAACTCTATTTGATTACTAGAGGATACATCCATCAAACTATCTATGAATTTGGAGAAATTCTCCTGCATGACGGTTATTCCAATGATTCCTTTTCCTTGGCCACTAGTCTACGAATCTATATGTAGTCCCTTCATAAGCTCAAAATCTCTGTCTTGATCCTTCTTTACTTTACCTCTATCTCCTTAATTCCTTTTATGTAGACATATCTTCAATCCATCCATCCTTGGTGGGCTTCACAATCTCTATTGTTAGGTGCTTAGTTTTAGAATCTTGTCCAAGGATAGAAAAGGTCTTTTGCTTCTTGAACTTACTCAAAGAAAACCTAGAGCAAACTGCAAGAGAAAAGGTATCCTTATTTGGAGCACCTCCATCTTTCCTCTTTCTCTTCTTCTCCAAAGTGTCCTCCAACTAGGAATCTATGCCTATCACCTTGGAGGCCATCCCAAGTGAGTCTATGCTAAACATCTTCTTCTTGACTGGAGTGATTGTCATCACAGTCAAGTAGAAGGGGTTCTTTTGGGCCTAAGAAATGAGCTTGGAAGAGCTTGAGCCTTTCTCCACTTGTAAGGTTTTCTTAGCTACCTCATCAAATTTGGTACATTCACTATTACTGCTCCCTCCATCTCCCAAATCCACTATCTACACTAGAGAGCTACTTGGTTGCAAAAGTGTAGCACTTACTTGTGAAACTGGACTATGATGAGTTGAGTGAATTGGGGTGACATGAGGAGAGGGAACTGGGCTGACAACAATATCCTTTGGCTCCTCTATCTTCTTCTTCTCAGTATTAGTTTGGGTTCCAATAACTAGGAGGGAGCCATCCTAACAAGTCTCAGCCATAGGGATGTTCTTATCTATAGGTTGGTCACCTCCCCCTAATGGTTGAGCTAGTCCTTGAGTGATGGCTAGGGTTACACTTGTTGTGCCACCTTGAGGGGAGGAAGGAGTTGCAGTTGTTAGAGAAGCTTGAGTAGATGTGCTTTTACTTCTACTTCTCCTTGTAGTAGTCCATTCGACCCACTTTCTAGTTCTTCTAATGATTTAGGCCATCATGATGTCTAGGTCTTCCTCAACATCTTCATAAGGTTTTGAACTGATAGGAGTGCCTCTTAACTTAGTCAAATATGTATTACTATATATATTTTTCCCATCGTCCTCTAATCCTTCAACATCAAGATTGATCTTATATTTTTTTTATTTTCTCCATTTTGAGCCTGGTGAAAGCACAATCCTAACTTTCAAATCTGTCTTTACAATCTACCAAATAATCTTCAATGGTGGTAATGTATTTGATCACACTCCCAATCTGCAACACCTCCCTAGAATATCCATTTGGATCAAACATAGGTCTTAGGACTTCATACATCTTCAATTTGTACTTCATTTTGAACACCTTAAGCATATTCTTTGCATCAAATCGAGACTCGCAACTCAAAGCTCCCACCTTTATGGGAACAAATACCCTTCTTTTTTAAACTCTCACTCAGCATGTTCACTTGGATAGCTTGCCTCATTATCTCAATCAACATGATCATGATGCTCGGGTATCTTGGCACCTTTAAGGGGAGTCCATCAAAAGCTACAAGATGTAAATAAGAGAAAGATGAAAACTAGATAAAATAGCTTTCAAACTGGCTAATAGCCACCATTGCTTTCAGGCTGAATCTCCTGTCTGGGCATCCCTGGAGCTCCCTGCAAATTTTGATAGTGAATATATCATTAACTTTGACACTCTCTGCATAACTATTTTGTAATTGTAAACAAGGGTAGAACTCATTAGACTTGACATCATTAGGAAACTCTTCTACTCTTGGGAGTCCTAGCCATAATTGTAGAGAAGCTAACATGTAAATAAAAAAAGGAGACATATAGAAGGTGTTGTAGAACTTTGTGGCACTAAGAGCATTTGAAAGATTATCACTTACATCATGGGCCCAGTCAATAGATTGAGTATCTAAATAGATAACTTTTACCAAAAAGAAATATTGTTCAACAAAATTTAGAGCTTCTATCTCACCTTTTGGTCTATGCAGGAGAACTAGAATGTCTACAATCTTAGGTTTGAGATTAGTACAAAATAGAGTTTTGGGGACCTTACTCTTGGTGCTCCATGGCTTTTGAAACTAGGAATACATAATTTCCTTTCTCCAGACCATATTCTTTGTAAAAACCTCAAAGACAGCTCCACCCATTGTCAAGTTTGAAAACTCCTCTTGCTCTAGAATTCATAGGCAATTCACTACTATTTGTCTATCAATGGAGATCAACACAATATCAAGAAGTAACATAATCTATCTAGTATCTAGATTGTAATGATTTATTCACTCATAAATCAATTCGGGAGCTTGGAATTCCATCGAGAAACTAGCTACCTCCACTAGCCCACATCCTCGGAGCTTCCCAATGATGGGATGAATCAACTTTGATTTCAGCCTCTTTTGAAATTCTTGCACCTTATAAAAATGAAGTGAAGTATCTATGAAATTCTGCAATGTGGACTTGAATCCATTTAGCCCATCAAAACTTGCAAACCTGGTTTCCATTATGTTTGAGGATGAAATGAGTTGAAATTTTGAATCTAGAAGAAGAAAAAGATATTAAATTCATGAATATAGGTTATTTTAAAAAGTTGTGCAATTTAACAAAATAACAGCTCAAGAAAAGTGGTAGTTTCAATAGCTGTTATGTTTCCATCTATATAGGAGCCTTAATTCACCCGTTGATCTTTAGGATTCACGCCACAATAATGAATTAAAGGATGAATGCATTGATATAGTAAATGAAGGAGCTCTAACAGATATTTTAATGTCTTTTCACTATTCCTGTTGGCCTAATGGTAACTTTCTATTCTTTCATACTTATTTTCCCATTTTCAATTAAGTTTCAGAAAGTTATGAACAAAGTACTCCATAAGAAAATATCTGTCAAATGAAATTATGCTTAGTATATCTTTCCTGTGATTGTTAGAATGTTTCCATTATCATCTTAAGATGTTTTGTGTACAATTTGTGGGTCCAATCTACTTACAAAGTTTATTTTCTTCAATATGTGAAAAATTCTCATGGGTTGAAAACCCACTAAGGGGAAGACAATTTTCATTTATCTGCCCAATTTTTCTTTTAACTTTATCTTTTGATTTAATAATTCCTTTGGGTTTGGAGAAGTTTAATTAGAAAGTGAAAGTTGAAAGGGACCAACTCCTTGTTTCTTTTCCTTTACAATTGCCTTTGGTGGAAAACTAACTTCATGGGATGAAAACCTGTTGAGGAGAAGTCAGTTTTGAGTTTTTTGCTTGAGATGGTTCTGAGCATCATGATGAATCCTAAATGTTTCCCAAGGTAGTATGTTGTAATGAAAATAGGAATTTAGCATAAGATATCTTATTATCTTCTTACATGAATCTATATGCATCATTTGTTGCTCTTCGCAGGTAATCGCCTTCATGGGTTGAAAACCTATAGAGGAGAAGGCAAAGCTCAATTTTTTGCAAGCTTCTTCTTTTCATTGAGAGTATGGTGAACCATGAGCAAGCTTAGCTTTGTGAATAATTTATTCATGCTGCAAGAATCTCCATCAAATTAGGTACTATGGTACCTATAAATTTCACAACATAAAGAGAAACCACCTAGCCATGAAATCTGGGGAAAGGGAAGGATGAGAAATTCGATGAAGACTCTTTCCACCCAAGGGAACTTAATACTAGACTCAGATGTACCTACGCTTAACTAAGACATAAAATTATCCACATTTGAAAAATGGTTACAGGGTGAAAAATATGTCAACAACTAACTCTAACTGGGGACTTGAGTAGACTATACCTAAGTAGGAAATCCAAAATCTCTGGTTTCACAAAAATAAAAGGTGGCTACACAAAAAAACTAAAGTGGGGAAAAACAAGGAAGAAAAGGCAAGAAAGGAAAACTAACTATAATACAATACAAAGGTTACCTATTTTTAATTTGAAATCTAATAGAGTTTCAAATCCTAACCATTGTATGTTAGGGGTAGCGCTTCGCCATCTAAGTATATCAATTTAAATGATTTTTTCTTGAATGCATGATGAATAGTAAATGGACCCTTCCACAAGGTATCAAATTTATTATGCATACCTTTGGGTGATCTTTTCTTATCACAAAGTAATACACTACCTTCTACCATGAATTTTCATGGTCTTACCCTCTTATTGAATAGACTCTTCACTCGCATTTAGTGTTGTGTGATGTGATCCATGATTTCTTCTCTTTCCTCTTCGAGCTTGTTCAAGTACAAAATTCTCTTTTCTAATCCATCTTTATAGATATCATCTTCAATTATTGTCATAATTTTTTTCATAACCAATTCCAAAGATAATGGGAGATTCACCTCAGTTCCATAGACTAATTCAAAATTAGATATACCAATCACCCTCTTAGGTGTCACCCTATCTACCCATAGTGTCTCATGAATTTTCTTGTGCCAAGTTTTTTGATTATTCAACACCAATTTCTTGACAATATTCATCAAATTTTTGTTATTGGATTCTACTTGGCTATTTCCTTATGAGAAATAGTCAAATGAATGACTAACCATAATACCATGCTCAAAACAAAACTTGGTGATCTATAGAAGAGAAATATGGGGCATCATCCATCACCAATTTGATGGGGACACCAAATCTAACCAGTATGTTTTCCTTAATGAATTCACATACTACTTCAGAAGTAGTTTTCTTGGTTGCTTTGGCCACCACCCACTTGGTAAAATAATTAGTCACTGTTATAACATATTGGTGACCAGCACTAGATGTTGGGTTAGTTGGACCAATAAAATCAAGACCCCATTGTTGAAAAGGCCCTTTGATGATGACAGGCCTTAGAGGTAGCATGACTAATTGAGGTCTCTTGGCGAACATCTTGCATTTTTCACATTTTGATACCCAAGAGTAGGCATCTTTAAAAAATTTGGGCCAATAATAATACTATCTTAATATTTTGAACGTTGTGACCAAATAGAAGAAATTTCCACCACACACTTCATCGTGAAAGGTTTCCAACAACTTTCCTTGTTGTTGTTTTTCTATTCATTTGAGAAAGGTACCATCTATAGCTTGCTTGAACAATTTGTCATCCTAGATTACATATTTAGCTACTTTCAACCTAAGATCTCTTCTTTGTTTGGCTATCAAACCTTCTGGGCATTCTCCATATGTTAAAAAATAGGTAATATTCTCAAACCAAGGACCATGTATGCCTACAGCTAAAACAATTTGGTTTTCTCCCAATTCTTCTAATTCTTCAGTGATCTTGTTTTCTGCAATCGCTTTGCACAAGGCATTACCCCTTACTAACCTTGTAGGCTTAATTTCTGTATCATACTCTTGTGTCTTTTCTATCCATGTTCCTTTGGCATTACACCCTACATCCTACTATGTTAACACGCTTTTTACTACTACATCTAGGATATAGACTATAGAATGTGAATGCAAGATGTAAAATCAAAAAATTTAAGTTCTTTGACTACTACCAAAGCATGTTTCTCAAATTGTGAGTACTTCAACTCATTACATTTCAGGAAAGCTATTAGGTCTTGTATCCCTTCATCATTATCTTTCTTAAGTATTGCTGATAAAGTGTGTTCACAAGCATAATAGTAAATGATGAAATCCCACTTATAATTTGAGTGTCATAATATTGGAGCATTAGCAATAGCAATTTTTATATTTTGAAAAGCTTGCTTTCCTTCCTCATTCCATTTAAAATTTGAATTTCCTTTCATCATGTCCACAATATGTCATGCCCAAACTACGAGGGCAAAAACACAATTTTTTTTTTTTTTTTTAATAACTAAATTAATAATTATAATGCTCTAAGATGAAATAATTGAGATAACATTTTACGTACAGGTTCTCTACATAATGTCTTAAGATTATAACATGAGGACGATTACATCGTTAGGATATTAAAACTTTTGTTATAAGATTGATATCAATTATTAATTAAACAAATTATTAATTAGTCTACTAAAATCTAATACATGAGACTAACCATCTTTAATTAAACCCATTAATATTTACATCTAATACTAACTATCTTTAAACTAAGTTAATTTAATAAATCAATTTATTAAAACCAAATTAAAAAGATTCTATTCAATACTAACATCTCTACAATCTAAACAAATTTAACTTAAATAAAATATTAAAATCAATTTTACATATATCTAAATTGAAGCTAATAATATTCCAAGTCTAATTAACATTAATATTAAAACAACTAAATAAATCTAAGAGCTAACTAACTATATTACAACTATAATTGCAACTAAATTATATTACAATATATATATATATATATATATATATATAAATGCTAACTAAATTAAAATCTAAAACTATATTACATTTTTAATGTTAAACTAACTTAGTTCTAAAACTAACAACAAAGAAAACTTTATTAACTTTAAAACTAGCATTACATAAAATATCATAACTCTAAACTTAACTAATCTAAAACAATATACAAAAGAAAACTAAACTAACTTAATTTAATAACTAACTAAACACTAAAACTAACATCCTAACTTAATCTAACCCCATCTTAACCTCCCTACAACACCTACCCCAAGGTCAAATCGACCTATCCCATAGGCATGAGTGCTTCCCAAGCGCTACACTTGGGACAACGCTCTGCTCGAGGTCGTACTAAGGAAGACCTCCAACCAAAAACGTGCGCCCTGCATTTCAAATAAGGCAAAAACTTAAACAATAAACAAACCCATGCTACTCCAAAGGTGAGCGCTCAGCAAGATTTGGAGGGAATGTAAAAGTTTAAAGAAAAGTCACTTGATTGCCATGCATTTATTACTTCAACCTCCATGCAAGACAACTGACGTGAACGTTGGCCAAGGAGGGAGATGGGATGATGGGATGGGGACAGGTGACATCACCCTCCCATCAGCAATCCAATATATAAAACAAACAAACCTTTAAAAATGCAAGTTGAAAAGATGCGTCCATGCAAAGATGAAATGCATTGAAGGCAATAAAGTTAATTAGGTAGTTTAGAATATTTAGATCTTTTACAAAGTATTGTTTTTAAATTATAGAGGGTCCATTATAATATTAGACTGTAATAGTACGAACTCTTTTTTTTTTTTGCCATACAATTTCTAGAATGATTTATGTGCTACTACAGGCCTTATTATTATTTTTTCATGCATTTGAAACTTTCTTGTAGGTTTAAGTCTTGCTATGGAATTTTATAGGATTGGTGTTTTTAATTCATAATGATATTAACTTATCACCTATTATGTATCATGCTCAACAAAATCAACTATTGCAAGATCATCAAAACCTACGTAAATCTCTTATGAGTTCCTGGTTGATAATTTCTATGATCCCTAAATACTATGCATTTCAATGATACCCACATTACTTGAAATAATCATCTACATATTCATTTAACTATCTATTATAACTGATGGAGCAAAATTGGAATAACATAGTGACTAAACTAGTCTTAAGGCAATTGAGAAAATAAGGGGATCAGGATAATGGTGATTTATTCATTTGAAGAGAGTATCTACACACAAATTTCTTGCAAATTACTTCCAACACAAACAATCATGAACTAAATCATATCAAACCTAACGAAGATACCATACATTTACACATTGAATCTTGCATAATTGAACATCCTCATTTCATCTTGTCTTTGATATACATTCATATGATGGAATAAAATACAAAAATTACAAGAGAAGCAAAAATTACTCAATCACTTATTTTATTAACAACTTGATTCAAGGCTCAACCGGGAAAGAATTAGAAAGAAAACCCGGCTTCATTGCCAATCCAAAAAAGTTTGAAATACAACTTACATAGGATTTCAATCCTAAATTAAAATAGTTTTAATTGGATTTTCTTCATGACCCTCATCAAGGGATTCATATCAATTTTTGCATCATATCTCTAGTACCTTAGAGGGAACAGAATCTGATCAAGTGACCAAAAGCATGACCGAGAACAAATCAAAACATGCATATTTATACAAGGTTTTCACAATAGAATCTACAATGAATCAACACTAGGGAAAGGTGGATTCTTCCAACTAGGAGAAGTCAAGCACAACACCAAATCAGATGCCCAATCAGGGCTATTAACCAAGAACTTCCGTTCTGTCATTTAAACATGCCATACTCATACTAGGTTTGTGCTGACAGGTAGGGGCCCATAACACAGACCCTTTCTCCCTCTTCTCATCCTGAGAAGAGACTCTACACTGGTTGGAGTCCAACTAAACAGACCTTTTCCAAAATTGGTCACTTCTACCCTCTCCAAGGGTGAGTAATACCAAAGCACCCATGCAAGGAAAATCTCAAAATTGCAAACATAAACATGAAAGGAAAACAACCAAAATAACATGGTTTTCAAATCTTCCCAACACACCCACAAACATACAAACATTGAAACAACAACAAGGTAGCATGAGCATGAAACAACCATGCAAATTGAATAAGGGAGATGAGAATTTCCTACCTTCACAAAGAGGTAATGGAAATGAACAAATTTGAGTAGAGTTTCCACTTCATTCCTTCAATCTTCAAGAACTCCTCTCTAAATGTAGAGATTGGGTAACAACCTCCACAAGACCAAGAAGGGCCTCTAAATAGGCCTCCAACTCAACCACCCAAGGGCTCAATAACTACCCCACCCACTTGCAATTCTAGAAACTCCTAACTCAACCTACACTATGATTAAACCCTAAGTGGAGATGAGGTGAAGTAACTCAAGATAACCATGGTCAATTTTCGCACAAAGGAAAAAAGAGACTTTTTGAGTGACCTCAAAAGTCAATAAAAGGGGCTTAGGGGTTGGAAAAGACCCCTAACCCATACCCATACCCTTTAGGTATAATAATATCAAGTTTTAAGCCTTAGGAAAGAGGTTTAAGAGTCAAATAAAATCTAGGAATAAAATAGGACCATCTAACTACTCTAACTATGTAGATTAAACACTAATCCGAATTAAGGGATGACTAACCTCGATTACGAACCCAATAGCAAACTGACACCAACTAAACCAACTTGGGTCCAAAGGTTAAACAACTAACCCTAAACAGCACACTAAAGCACATAAACATTTTACGAGTGTCAAGTGACATTGAAAGAACATAATTACAAACATTAACATTCACTGAACAAAGAAGATACATACATATATCTCACAAGACAATATTTGAATTACAAACAACAAGGTCTCCAAAATTAGCACAAGGAGATTAGTTCTATTCCTCTGTAGGGTTTCTCGGCTAAATATCTACACACTCATTGCACACATCAGTAGTCCCATAAAATCACATGTACTTAAATGTATACGTATCAAAAATTCACATAAATTAAAACATACATCAATAAGGGTTTCTTCATCCTACTTAATTCCTAATCATTTAAAATCTCTTAAATCAAAGTCTCAATCCTACATTTACTGGTTTCATCAACATACATATACATGAAACATTAAATGACAATCATCAAATATATCTGAAAGTAACATCACACAACATGAAATAATAAAGTATGTTCTAAGCATCAGATAATGTCTCAACATCTCAAGTCGTGAATATCAAAATAATAGTAATGTATCACTTATGCTATGATGGGTCAGGGCGAGGCCTCACACAATACACTTAGTGGTTTCCACAAAATCTAGTACAAAACTTCTAAGAAAATTAACCTACCCAAAGAATTATTTAACTCCTATTTTATTTGATGGTAAGCTCAATCTTTGAATGGCTTGAACTTGTTTCGGATCAATTCTAATACCTTCTTGAGAAACTATATGACCAAGGAGCTTTCCTTTTGTCACACAGAAAATGGATTTTTTTGGGTTAAGTGAGATTACATGTTCCTAACACCTTTGCAATGCCTTCTTCAAATCTTCTATGTGGTTTTTTCTTTTCTTTGAAAACACGGTGAGTTCATCTAGATATATAATGATAATCCAGTCCTTTAGATCAGAAAATGTTTTACTCATACAAATTTGGAATATAGCGCCAGCATTAATGAGCCCGAAGGGCATTTTGTGATATGAAAATGTACCCTAAGGAGTGGCAAAAGTTGTTTTATGTTGATCCTTTTCTTCCACTTCAACTTGATTGTAACCTAAGAACCCATCAAGCATGGACATCATTTTTTCTCCAACCACTATTTGTAGTAAGTAATCCATATTAGGAAGATAAAAATTATTCTTCAAGGATGCCTAGTTCAAATTCTAGAAATTAACACAAATCCTTATTTCTCCATTCTTCTATTTGACTGGTACTATATTAGCTACCTAGGTAGAATGGTGAATGGGATAGATGATTCATGCCTTCAACATCTTGTCTACTTTCTAAAATATAGAATCTGCTACCTTAGGATTGTAATTCCTCTATTTCTGCTAAAAGGGACTGCACCAAGTTTAAGGGGAATCTGATGTTTTATCTTCTCGACTCTATAGCTTTTCAAATCTTTGTAACTCTAGGCAAAAACATCCTAGTATTCTATGAAGAGTTTTTTTGCAACTTCTTTCCCTTTCAGCAAACAACATTTTCCACTATTAATCATTTCAGGATCATGAGTATCTCCAATATTCACCCCTTCATACTCACTAGTAGTAGAACCCTTTTCTGTCCTGTTTTGTTTTATTTAAGCATCATGTCTATTGAAATTTTTTTCTAAAGATAAAAAGTATGGGGGAATGATATTACCTCACAATTGGACTTCATCATTTAGATTCTCTTTTTGCTCAATATCAAATTTTTCATGATTATCATAATTGGATTCATGTCCAGAATTAGGTTTGTCATTTTCTAGGAATAGCTACAAACTTCTATCATCTTCAAAGACTTGCCAAGACTCTGCATTTTCATGGATAGAGGATTGATATATGATTTCTAATTGATACTTCTTGTCTTTGAATTTTGGATGGGGAAGTCACAAGGAAGTGGAAAAAACTAATGAATCTACTTTGGTATTCATCTCTCTCGGTATTAATTCAATAGAAAAAGCATCAAGACCTTCTATTTCATTCCAAACTCTATTTTTATAATTCTTCATAGTGTATTGCCCCTTAATTTGTCTTATAATAAGCTTTGCATCACCTTGAGCTTTTAGGATCTTTATCCCTTTTTCTTTTACAACCACTATCCCTAATAGTAGGGCTCATATCTACAGTGTTATTTGTATTTCCAAACTCCAATTTGAAAGCCATGGGTTTGGGTTCTCCTACAGGGGGTATTAACACTACACCTATGCCAGATCTTAACAAGGAACAAATTTCATTGAACTCCAATGTCCATATAGATGATGACTCCTTCTCTTCATTTAGGGCTTTCATTTTTGAGTCCTCATTTTCTTGCTTATTTAGGATGCCTTTAGTAAATAATATATAATTGCCAAACTCTAGTTCTTGATATAGAATTTGAGCCTTAGGGTCATCTCACTTTAAGATAGTAAATTTCACCTTTTCCTTAGGCTCCAACTTGACTTTCTTACTTCCTATAGGTATGACTGCTTGAAACCAATCTAGTTTTATCTCACCTCCTAGATCTCTACAAAAACTTATGCTTAAGAGTAGTCCATAGCTTGCCAGAATATCTACAACTAGAATAGTCAACAATAGTTTCTTTTCTGGATGAGAAGCTTGAGCTACCTAAGCATCTTTAATCTATCCAAGAAAGGGAACTTGTTTGGCATCCATAGAGTAACATTTTTCATGAACTTTAGCGAGGTTGAGACCCAAGGCCTTAGCTACAGAATAAGGCATAACATTATCTAATGCAACCAAATCTATTATGCAATTGCTCAATTTGCATCCATTGATGTACAATGAAATATAGAATGGATCAAGTTTTTTCCCAAGAGAGGTTGCTAGGATGGTAGAATCCTCTTGATTAAACAAGTTGGATGTTAAAGGTTTATCATCTTCCTTAGTGGTTACATTATGATTTAGTTCTGGAGCATTTCGTTTACAATGATCTACTAATCTCTTCAACTCCAAGGGATGAGATTTCAAATAATCCATGGGAGAGATTTGTATCTTTGACTCTTTACAAAATTGAATGAAATCAAAAGGGATCTTATCCTTACCTATTTGAGGTGTTTAGAATCCTTGATCAATATGAGTGTTATTTGAGGAAGAGATAGGATCACTTCTTGTGGTATGGTTGGATGCTTGATTTTTTAACTTCTGACTCTGGGTCAACACTGTGTATGAGGTTCCATCTATTGTCAAATATCATTTGACCTTTGGCTTGGAATCTAACTCATACTCCAAAAATAAATTTCCGGAGTCACCACTTGAGTATGAATCTGACTTAGAGCAAGGAGTTGCAACATTCAACTCATTGGTGGATAACAACTTCATCATACGAGTAGTTTTCATACACTATCATGATCTATCATCAAATGAAAAACACACATATTTCCTTTCTTTGGTGCCACTTCAATTGCCAACCTGGGTTGTGAACCTATGAGTTGTGGGAGTTTTTCATCATTATTCCTTCTTGGTGGATTTTGATAATTTCATTCATAAGAATTATTGAATCCAGGTAATTTCCTTTTTACTACTACCAAATTATTTGATAGCTTTTTGGATCATTTCATTAGATGAGGTAGTGTTGCTAGAACTTCCCTTGGTTTGAAGTTCTCATTTCTATTTTCCCACAGAAATCAAGTCATCTTCAAATTCGACTGCCTTGTTTTGTACATCCATTAAATCTATTGGATGAGACCTTCTTAAATCATAATTGATATTTGGTGGCATTGTACTTATGAAGAATTTTTTCAGATTACCAGTAGTAGGTTTATCAGTAGTAGAAATTATGCTAGTTATTTTGTTGAAGGTTTTCACAAAATCCCTCATACTCATAGCGGGCTGCTTTTTGATAGATGTCAATTGTGCCTGTAGGGCGTGTTTGTCTTCTACCATTTTGAATCTAGTTTCAAAAGTTGTCCTCATTGTGTCGCAAATTTTTATTGAGCCATCATCTAAGTGATAAAACCAATCTAATACATTCTCTATAAGAGTTTCTATAAATAGCCTTACAACAACATTCTCATGTGCAACTCCTAAGATGTGAGTGGCTGCAAAGGAACCATTAATATGTTCATCTATGGTAACTTTCCCATCACTTAAAAATTTAGGAAAATTCTTCCTTGAACTAGTTGGGAGTGGGTGATACATTGTAAGTGCTAATGGACCTATTACTGCAGCCCAAGGAGTAGCCATAATTATTTTGGCAAGGTATGTTGGAAAATTGACAATTGGGGGAGTAGTGATTCCATGTAAGGCCAATAACTAGCAGGTGGTATGTGAAGTACTTTAATTCCTAATGGGGGAAGGTGGTCTACTTTAACATTTCTTTTCACCTTTCCATTTAGGAATATCTAGGATGGGAAAACCAAGTTTTATAAGTTTATCAAAAATAGGGTCTTGCCCACCCTATTCTTTGGTACTTTTGAGGAACCTTGTTTGTTCTAGGGTGCTAAGTTAGTTTTGTCTTTGAGCTTCACGTCTCAACTATCTTGTTTCTCTTTGGATTTCTTTCCTTTGGACAACTCTTTCCAAAGCTTTGGCCCTAGATTCTTCTTCTTCTAGAATTTAACTAGCATTTTTGTAATGTTTTGTGTTTCTCCTATGTCTTCAAATGAATGTATTAAGTGATGAGATTAAATCTTATTAGTCATCTTGAAATCCAAGATTAGGTTAGAGCAATGAAAATTTTCTCATGAGGTAGTACCATTTTTCCTCATGTTATAAGATCTATCAATCAAGCCACTATTCATTTCCCCAGCAGAGTCACCAAAAATCTGTTAGTAAATAGATTGTTCTTTATGATTCTAACTCTTAAATGTCCAAACTATGAATAATATCTTATTACAAATAGTTGAAAAGTTGCTTCTGAAAAGGCTAAATTTTCTCTAAATTAATAGGTACAACTCCCTTTTGTGGATTTGCAATGAATTATGTTTTGTTCCTAAAACTTATATGAGGTGTGTTTTTGACCCAAGAATTGGAGAGATAAAACTAAGCTAGGCCTAAACAAGATCTAACTCAGGAAAGAAGTAATTTTTGAGGAATTGATTAAGTTCATGAATCCACACATCATATAAACTCACAAAGCTTAATGATTCAATATGGTATAATAACTAACAATAATCTGATTCAACAAGGAACTAAACTATAAAAGGAAAAAACACCCAAAGGATTTCTCTTTGAACATATAATGATACTACTTATCACATTTAGTTCACTATCTCAAAATAGAGGAATGAAACTCTATTCATTACTTGCTTCAATTTAGATAAAAGAGAAAATAGATAATTAACAACTAATAGAAATGGAATAGAAAACAATTGATACAAAATACCATTCAATTGACTCTACAACATCAAGTACTTCACACCAAAAATTAGCTGACCTTTTATTAGTCTTTTAATTTCATACATATAGGATTCTAAGATGACCATTACAATAGAAGTTCAATTGGTTCATCTCCTCAAAAGAATGACAAATGGCAAGAAACTAGTTTGGTGTATTATAATGATTACATCAAGAAATGAAAGAGGTAGAATATGAATCAATTCACCTTCTTTACTTTTTCTACTTTTTCCCTATAGGCCTTAGAAACTACAATGATTGGAATTAGCTCTTCATGCCTAGGCACATGTATGTTGGTGTATCTCAAGAGCCACTTAGAATGCTCCTTGGCCAAATCCTTCACAACATTCAATTGATCTTGCAATTCCTCTGTGGCCACATGTATGCATCCGTTGAGTTTTTGGAGTTCTCCAACTCTATTTTGATTACTTGAGGATACATCTATCAAACTATCTATGAATTTGGAGAAATTCACCTGCATGACTTCCAATGATTCCTTTCCCTTGGCCACTAGTTTGCGAATCTATATGCAGTCCCTCCATAAGATCAAAATCTCTTTCTTGGGCCTTCTTTACTTTATCCTCTATCTCCTTAAGTCCTTTATATACAAACAAGATCATTTGTAATTTGAACTGCATGCTCTGAAGCCATTCAAAAAAAAGTTCATCTCCCTTGGATAAGATATTTGCTTTGACAACTTCCTTTGCCTTTATTTGAATAATCATCTTCAGAAGAGAGATACAATCATCACTCTTCACTCTTTCTCTAGCCAAAGTATTTCTCTTTGACGAGATGTTATCTTTCTTTATTTCTAATATTAGGATGACATTTCCAGTTTGCTCTATAATAGAGACTTTCTCCAATTTGAGCTTCCCAATCCAATCCTTACCGATTTGGTGAAATTTTTTATCTTCTTGGAGCTAGGATATAAGTTCTTGGATGTCCGTGATAGTAGGATTAGTAGTCATAGATCTCCCAGAGATGCTTTCCAATGGAGTAACCAATTTTTTGATAAATCCATTCAATTCTTGAATGTCCACCTTCATCCTAAGCTTTGACAACTTGAGGCTCTCTAGTTGTCCTTCAATTACTTCATTGGTTGACTTCCACAAGCCAAACTTGGTGGCATTTTTGGCCTCTCCAAGATCCACCAAGTGAAGAGTGAAATCATCTATAGACATATCTTCAGTTTGTCCATCCTTGGTGGGCTTTGCAATCTCCATTGTTAGGTGCCCAGTTTTAGGATCTTGTCCAAGGATAAACAAGGTCTTTTGTTTCTTAACCTTACTCAAAGTAGAGCAAGAGAAAATTACAAGAGATAAGGTATCCTTATTTGGAGCACCTTCATCTTTCCTCTTTCTCTTCTTCTCCAAAGTTTCCTCCAACTAGGAACCTATGCCTATCACCTTGGAGGCTATCCCAAGTGAGTTTATTCTAAACATCTTCTTCTTGACTAGACTGATTTCCATCACAGTCAAGGACATTGGGTTCTTTGGGGCCTAAGAAATGAGCTTGGAAGAGCTTGGGCCTTTCCCCACCTCTGAGGTTTTCTTAGCTACCTCATCAAATTTGGTAGATTCACTACTACTTCTCCCTCCATCTCCCAAATCCACTATCATCACTAGAGAGCTACTTGGTTGCAAAAGTGTAGCACTTACTTACAGAACTGGAATATGATGAGGTGAGTTAACTTGGGTGACATGAGGAGAGGGAACTAGGGTGACAACACTATCCTTTGGCTCCTCCATCTTCTTCTTCTTAGCATTAGTTTGGGTTCCAATAACTAAGAGGTAGCTATTCTGACAAGTCTTAGCCATAGGGATGTTCTTGTTTAGAGGTTGGTCACCTCGCCCTCATGGTTGAGCTAGTCCTTGAGTGATGGCCAAGATTACACCTATTGTGCCACCTTGAGAGGAGGAAGGAGTTGAAACTATTGGAGAAGCTTGAGTGGATGTGCTTTTACTTTTACTTCTCCTCGTAGTAGTCCATTCAACCCACTTTCTAGTTCTTCTAATGATTTAGGCTATCATGATATCTAGGTCTTCCTCAGCATCTTCATAAGGCTTTGAACTAATAAGAATGCCTCTTAACTTAGTCAAATATGTATTACTATACATATGTTTCCCATCATCCTCTAATCCTTCAACATCAAGATTGATCTTATATGTTTTTATTTTCTCCACTGTGAGCCTTGCGAAAGCATGATCTTGACTTTCAAATTCATCTCTATAATCTACCCAATAATCTTCAATGGTGTTAATGTGTTTGATCACACTCCCAATCTACAACACCTCCCTAGCATATCTATTTGGACCAAACATAGGACTCAGGACTTCATACATCTCCAATTTGTACTTCATTTCGAACATCTTAAGAATTCTTTGCATTAGATTGGGACTTGCAACTAAAAGCTCCCGCCTTTATAGGGAACTCATATCCCTTGTTTTTGCAAACTCCTGCTTAACACATTCACTTGGATAACTTGCCTTAATATCTCAATCATTACAATCATGCTGCTCGGGTATCTCGACAGCTTCAAGGGGAATCCATCAAAAGCTACAAGATGTAAATAAGAGAAAGATTAGAGCTAGATAAAATGGCTTCTGAACTATCTAATAGCCACCATTTCTTTTGGGTTGAATTTCCTCTCTGGGAATCCTTGGAGCTCCCTACAAATTCTTATAGTGAATGCATCATTAACTTTTACATACTTTGCATAATTTTTTTGCAATTATAAAAAAGGGTAGAACTCATAAGACTTCACATCATTAGGAAACTCTTCTACTCTTAGGTTTCCTAGCAATAATTGTAGAGAATTTAAGATGTAAATCAAAAAAGAAGACATATAGAAGTTGTTGTAGGGATTCATGGTGCTAAGAGCATTTGAAAGATTCTCACTTACCTCATGGACCCAGTCAATATATTGAGCATTTAAATAGATAACTTGTACCAAAAAGAAATATTGTTCAACAAAATTTAGAGCTTCTACCTCACATTTCAGTCTATATGGGAGAAACAAATTTTCTACAATATTAGGTTTGAGATTAGTACCAAATAGAGTTTTTGGGACCTTACTCTTGGTGCTCTGTGGCTTTTGAAACTAGGACTGCATAATTTCCTTTCTCTAGACCATCTTCTTTGTGGAAAACTCAAGGATGGCTCCACCCACTGTTAAGTTTGAAAACTCCTCTCACTCTAGAATTCATAGGCAATTCACCACTATTTGTCTATCAATGGAGATCAAAATTGTATCATCAAGTAACCCAATCTATCTGGTATCTAGATTGTAGCGATTTATGCACTCATAAATCAATTTTGGAGCTTGGACTACCACTGAGAAACTAGCTACTTCCACTAGCCTACATCCTCAGAGCTTCTTAGTTATGGGATGAATCAGCTCCAATTTCAGCCTCTTTTGAAAGCCTTGCATCTCATAAAAATGAAGTGAAGTATCTATAAAATTTTGCAATGTGGACTTGATTCCATTTAGCCCATTAAAACCTATAAACCTGGTTGCCATTCTCTCTAAGGATGAAATGAGTTGAAATTTTGAATCTAGAAGAAGAATAGGATATTTAATTCATGAATATAGGACATTTGAAAAAGTTGTGCATTAACAGAATAACAGTTCAAGAAAAGTGGTAGTTTGAATAACTGTTATGTTTCCATCTATATAGGAGTCTCAATTCACCCATTGATCTTCAAGATTCATGCCACATGAATAAATTAAAGGATAAATCCATTGAAATGGTAAATGTGGGAGCTCTAATGACTATTTTGGTGTCTTTTCATTATTTTGGTTGGCCCAACGACAACTTTCTATTCTTTCATACTTACTTTCCCATTTTCCATTAAGTTTTAGAAAGTTATGAATAGAGTACTCCATAAGAAAATATCTGCCAAATCAAATTTTTCTTAGTATATCTTTCCTATGATGGTTAGATTGTTTCCCTTATCATCTTAAGATGTTTCATGTACAATTTTTGTGTCCAATCCACTTGCAAAGTTTATTTTCTTCAAAATGCAAAAAATTATCCTCATGGTTTGAAAACTCGCCAAGGAGAAGACAATTTTCATTTATCCATGTAGTCTTTCTTTTAACTTTATCTTTTTAGTTAATACTTCCTTTGGGTTTGAAGAAGTTTAAAAGGAAAGAAAAAGTCAAAAGGGACCAACTCCTTGTTTCTTTTTCTTTACAATTACCTTTGGAAAAAAACTAACTTCATGGGTTGAAAACCTACTAAGGAGAAGTCAGTTTTGAGTTTTCTGCTTGAGATGGTTTTGAGCATCATGATGAATCCTGAATTTTGCCCAAGGTAGTGTGTCATAATAAAAATAAGAATTTACCGTAAGATAGCTTATTATCTTCTTACATGAATTTGTATGCATCATTTGTTGCTCTTCATGGGTTGAAAACCCACCGAGGAGAAGGTAGAGCTCAATTTTCTACAAGTTTCTTCTTTTTATTGAAAATATGATAAGCCATGAGCAAGCTTAGCTTTGTGAATAGTTTTTGCATGTTGCAAGAATCTCCATCATATTAGGTACTAAGCTACCTATAAATTTCACAACATAAAGGGAAACCACTCGACCATGAAATGTGGGGAAAGGGAAAGATGAGAAATCTAATGAAGACCCTTTCCACCTAAGGGAACTTAATACTAGACTCAAATGTACCTAGGATTAACTAAGACACAAAATTCTCCACATTTGAAAAATGGTTACAAGGTAAAAAATAGGGCAACAATCACAATAGATACCTATCACTAAATTAAATGCAAAGGTTAACCTCAATAGGAAACTGCACATAGATAACTCGACAAACAAAGAATCTAACAAAATGTTGCAACTAAGTGACCACAATAATGCTTGGCAACCAAAGAAAGATTAGCAACCAAGGAACAACTCAGCAACCAAAGAAATCTTAGTGACTAAAGGAAGCTTGGGAACCAAAGAACTTATCAGCCTCTCTGACTTGAAAACCAAAGGATAACTTGGTAGCAACTACGAGCTCAGCAAACAAAGAGAACTCATCAGAAAATAAATAACTTGATAAACATGCAAGATATACAAGAAACCCAAGATGATCCTACATCATAGGACATGCCTTTGCATTGGTTGCATCATAGGGGAATAATGAGAAATTAGATTATTGGTTAGCATGTTGTGTAAAAGGTAAAAAAAGCTTGCAACTGATTGTAAATGATGATGTATTCACATATCCTACTAGTTTAGTTGTCATTTTTGGAACATGACTACGAACATACATGCTTAGAAGGAAATGAATTCCCACATTTGAAGACTATCAAAAGCACAAAACAATTCTCATATATTCACATCTTATTATAGTAGAAAATGTGAAGTTTTTGAAGCATCAAGGGAGACCAAAAGTAAAATAACTTTTTACTATTACTAATGCTGATCATGAAGCCCTATTGGGGACCCTAAAGCAAAGAGAGGACCCTACAAGAACACTCAACTAGGTATATTTACTTCTTATGTTCTTTTGTTCGTAATGATTTGATGAACCAATGATTATCTTGTTTATTACAATTATTTATTGATATTTTTTATGATATTGGAATGTAGGTACATCATGAAGAGTATTTGTGCATGAAGATAAAAAATAAATAAGGAGCGAAAAGAAGAAAAATATATTCTATTTTTGATACTACAATTTTTGACACTACGATTTTGGACATTACAATTTTTTACAGTACAATTTTTGGTAGTTGTGTATTGATGTAATAATGAGGAAACACTTGAGATGTAAATATAAACTTGTTGATTTAATGTAAGAAAAAAAGATGTTTTTACTTAATGCAATTAATGTGGAGGGAACTAAAAAATGATGTTTTTACTTAATACTAACACCAAACTTGCACTATGCCCAATGCCAAAAACTTGAACAAGCTAAAAAATAATTTTTTTAATTAATACTAACCCTAGTGACACCCTTGTTCTAACCATAAAGAGCCTACAATGTTCATGGCCACCCTATACTGAACAGTCTTCAAAATACTCTAAGTGCATTTTGAGATCGATATTCTGAGGGTCATAACTTAGATACCATGGGGGATATCAATGAAAAATAAAATGGTATAAACTAGTGATGTTGAGGTCTACCATAACCTATCTAATTTCAGAGAGATCACATTCTATTTGAATTTGGCATAGCGATCTCGCTCGATGCCAAAACTTGTAGTGTGTCTTTGTTAATCGATGCATCACTATGTAACTTTAAAACCATTGATCATAGAATCCAATCGTTAGCACCATTAACTCTAGATGGGTGGGTGAACCCTAGTGATACCCTTTTTATGGCCATAGAGAGCCTACAACATCTGTGTCTAGCCTATACCAAAGAGTCTCCAAGATGCTCTAAGTACATTTGGAGATTGATATTTTGAGGGTCATAATTTAGATATCTTGGGAGTTATTAGAGAATCCTTGAATTCTATAGGATGGTGATGTCAAGGTCTACAATAACCTATCTCATTTTAGAGAGATCACATTCTATTTGGATTGGACACAACGATCTCACTCAATGACAAAAAATTTAATGTGCCTCGGTTCACCAGTGCATCACCACATAGTATTGAAATCAATGATCTTGGCATCAAATTGTTAGCTCCATTAGCTTCAGGTGGGTGGGTGAACCCTATTGACACCCTTGTTTTAGTTGCAGAGAGCCTACAATGTTCGTGGCTATCCATACTGAAGAGTCTCCAAGATGCTCTAAGTGCATTTGGATATCAATCTTCTGAGGGTCATAACTTAGAGCTTGTGGGGGCTATTGGTGAAATGTTTAATTCCACAAGATGATGATGTCAAGATCTATTGTAATGCCCCATTTGGGAATCCAAGATAAATAAACCTAACATGTTACAATGTTTACTGAACTATTTTTTTGAAAGTTTAAACAACACCAAGATAACATTAATGCAGAAGCAATATGAACATACACATAAGCAATTACAAATATAGTTTCACTTCCTTAAGGTTTCCTTCACACTAAATTATGTTAAGAAGTTCATATTAATTAGTTTATGTCTCAAGTATAATGTCTCATGATCATAAAGAAATAACAGATACATAATTGCATAAGAAAATGCATAACTCATACAATGAAAGTACATCCAATAAACAACATCCACTACACATATCATAGGGTATGTGAGAATAGATAGAATACATCAAAATACATGATATCATATATACATCAATTGAAAAGAAGTCTCTGAGATAATAAATAAGAATGATAAAGGTACATGTTCTGCAATGAACATCCAACAACTGGAAATGTGAGGGGGACCCAAAAGGTAAGAAGACACTACCTCCCAACCACGTGGTTACCTAATTAGGCTTCCACTCCCACCATGTAGGGAAGATAATGAACGATCCACAAATGACTAATCAAACATAAAGCATTCCTAGGATAGGAATCCTAAAAGCCAAAACTATCTCAAAGGTAACACATACTACTCAAGAAGATAAGATACTCCAAAAGAAAGAACACTCAATCCAATACCAAAACTACATAACAAAACATCATACATATACAAAGAATAGATCAAATCACAAAAACCATAAGATAAAGTCAAAAAAAGATATCAACCTCAAGTCAAGAACCACATAACAAAAGTACAATATCCATAAAACCACCAATCATCATCAATGAAAGTAAATAACCATAATAAATAGATCCAACAATAAGTACACCACCAGAGGTACAAACAAAATCTAAAAATGAGACTCAAGCTACATACTAGGGAGTGTCATCACATGGTCAAACTGCTTGAGTTACCCTGGACTGATCTCTCAATAGACCCCAGACCCTCAAGCATTGAATTACCCTGGACTAGTTACTCTGAACCTCAGACCCTCAACATGACACTTGTGGAACCTGAAAAGCCTCTCAAGAAGATAAGGAAAACTAGTCATACTATCATCCCATTCCCATCATTAGTCTATAAAAGCACTCAAGGCTTGGGTGAGGAAATATCTCTAACTTATCTTTTTAGTGTGTTTCCCAAAATATTAATTACTAGATTATCACTTATTACATAACTTAGAATAGGTTACCTTGGTATTGACCACTTTGGGTCCCAGAACCCTACTGCAAGCCACTCCCAAAGACATGTACCTAAACAACCCCTCTGAAGCACATAAAACATAGTTGTGTCCCATACCACAATACCCATAAAGATCAAACTCAGTTCCTTAATAGGTAACTTGAAAATAAGTTGATTCTCCCAACCCAAGTAAACATTAATGCACCACATAACAAAACTCATAAATTCTCTTTGAGATTTAAAAACATAAGCTCATCATAATATAAAAAATAGATATACATCATAAAAGAAATCACAAAGACAATCTCTAGTGTACCTCCTAGTTGGCCATCTAAACAACTCATAGAAAAACCATCACAATAAAATACTAAATCATCCTAGAAATAATTACCACAAAAGAAAACCCAAAATAATATAGAAAACTATAGGTTTCATTCGTATGATTTAATTCATTTACTTTATTTTTCATCAAATTTTTTTGGCCATAAGATTGTGTAAAAAAAAATAACATAACCCTTTAATATTATTAATGTTAATTTTAATTTTAATTCTGTTTAGTCAAAATAAATTATTATTTAAACTATATAAATTTCTAACAAACAAATTTATAAATAAGACCCATTTAACTTACTCAATTTACAAAATTCTATGTAAGTTACCATAAATTAACTATAGATTAAATAAACTATATTTAATATAGAGACAATATAAATTAAATTGAAATTCAATTAAATCGACTTTAAACCAATTATATAAAAGTCAATTTAAAAAAAATTAAAACATAAACTAATTAAATAAACTAAATAATACTAAAACTATATAAAGACAAGGACACATTGCATCTAGGTCCTGCCATAAGTTCTTTATTGTTTTTCATACGTAGGTGTTGTAGCAAGTAGTTTTTTTGTTGTTTTTCATAGGAAGGTGTTGTAGCAATAATATGGAATATAGTTGAGTAATGTGCTTGTCCCATGGATATTCATTGTATTATATGGACATATAATTGTAACAATACATAATTTAATTTTTATGATTTTGAAGAAAATGAGGGCATAGAAAAAGACCATGTGTTTGAATTAGCATCTATTGCACCAATAAGCAATTTCACTGAAATTAAACTCTAAGCAAAAGATTATGAATATAATGATTAGGTAAATGAGGCAAGCAAGATCTGCAACTTCCTTCAAAAACTTTAGAAAATAAATATGTAGCAGTATTACATCAAACAATTAAACTGATTAGCAGTCACATGGTACTTAAATATGAAATTGGTAGGTTGTTTTAATCTGAGAGTTTCTAATTTGTCATTCATAAAGAAAAATAGTACCCTCACACTTTAATTGTAACTATTATGCATGTAAAATAAAATTTCTTCCATAAAGAAAAATTGTAGCCAATTCCTAGCAAGATCTACTACTTCCTTCACAATTGTTTGAAGTAAATATGAAGTGGTATTACATCAAACAACTAAAATGGTTTGCACTGTTGAAATTGTAATCTGAGAGTTTCTAATTTGTAACTTGTAAAGTGGATAAGAGTACCCTCTCATTGTAAGGTAACTATTATGTGAGTAAAAAAAATTCCTAAGAGAAAAATTAGAGCTAACCAAGATCTGCAATTTCCTTCACAAATTTTACAACATGGAGCAGTATTACCTCAAACAACCAAATTGATTAGTAGTCACAATTCTTGATATTTGAAATTGAAATGTTATTTTGATATAAGACCTTTTGTTTTAAATTTTGATCACAAATTTTAGAAATTAAAGATAAAGCGGTATTAATTCAAACAACTAAATGAATTCACAACCACATAGGACCTAAAATTTGAAATTGAAAGTTTTGTTTTGATTTGATTGCTTCTGGTTTAAATTTGATGGCAAAATAAACACATAGTTTAAATTAGCATGCAAATGAATGACTATGGACTATATTGGAAACATCATATGCCTAATTTAAAGATTTCTCTAAAAGAAAGCAAAATCGACACCTGTACTTCAATTTCTGGGGTTAACAACTTTCAAGTTAATCAAATCTCAATTTTTCCATCAAGTATTGGTAAAAATAAAATGTGCGGAAACAAAATGCTAGAAAAAAACTTTTCATAGCTCAAATGAAACTAAACAAAGCCAAGAGGAACTTCCTCAGCATTCCACAAAATAACTTTACACAACACAACATATTGTCCCCCATTAATGTCCAAGTCTGAAAATGGAACACTATAAAGAATAAGCAATAATAGTCAGTGAAACATTCCTTCTTAAATAAAGAATATGTGTATAACCAAGAAAATTTTTCAAAATCTTGAGGATAAAAAAGAACACAACCTTTTCTCTTTGCACAAAATGAAGTTCCAGTTGAGCTTTTTCTAACTTGCTTTCTAGCATGAAATGTATTTAGATTTTTCCAGACTAAGATTTTTCTAGAAGAAGTTGAGATTTTTCTAGAAATTTCTATTGTGAAAAAGGAAAAATCCTAAAATTGAAGGGAGAAAGATAAGATATGTTAGAATATGAGAAGATATTGTTACATATTGTCAAACAAAATTATTGGAGTTGTCTAATCATATTAATAGTAGCTATAAAGTTTGGAAAAAAAAAAAAAAAATTTAAGTAGAAAATTAAAAGGCAACTCATGACTGTAGCAAGGCTACAACCAATAAGACTAGAAATAAATATTTTTTTGAAATTCGTAAAATAACAAAATATATGAGAACTATATAAAATAGAAAGTTTTTGAAAAATAGAAGATTTTGATTGGAAAAATTAATTAAAAAGTAGCATGCACTGAATGCTATAATATTGCACCTATGGCAGGAACATAAAAGAGCCTTCTTACTTTTCCTTTCTAAAACTAGTAGATAGGGGGGTCCCACCTCTCCTTTCTCCTCTTACCTCATGTGGAATAAGGAGTACATATGATTCCTTTTTAAAGTAAAGTAAATAAATGTTAGTGCTCCCCTTTCATAAGTTTATTGTCCATTATAGTAGAGCACGTTTTTGACGATGTCCCTACTTATATATTTATAGTTGATTTGATTTTTAATTTAGTTTTATTATTATGTATAGAAACTTTGCAGCAACCTACTATTTATTTTTAATCAAATTTATAAATATCTATAAACTAATATATGTGTATATATATAATAAGAAGATTACAACCTAATTGTAGATTAAATCTATATAATTATTTTAAAACAAAAAAGAAGAATTCCAAAACAAATTGTAAATTCAATTCAATCAATTTCAACCAAACCCTAGCTCACAATTTCATTTTCTCTTTGAATTTCTTTCATAAAACAATGAGAAACTAATTTCAGTCAATCATATCTGGGATACAATCAAGATGATAAACATAATTTCAACCACCCAATCAAGCATAAAGCATACCGATCTTTTTCAATTGAAAAATGCATTCACGTGATTTCAAACCCAACCTCATGTTGATGCTAAATTCTGACAACTAGTGAAATTCCTATTGCAACCAAAATCCTTCAAGCCACAAAAATTCCTTTCTTTTCCAAAATCCAGAGTTGCTCTCTAAAACCTGTGTGTGCAATAATGATCCGAAAACCCTCTAATATATAACTCTAATTACCTTTTAGGGTTTATGTCTCCACAAGCTCTAAAATTGTAATTATTTAATTTAATTATCCCTTTCACGCACACTTAATTCACTTTTTAATTAAAATATTTGTTTATTGTCTTTTTATTTATTTCTCGACATTACATTTTAAGTAATTTTATAAAAAGACATTTATTCATTATTTAATTAATAAAGATAACTTAAGTGTATTATTTAAATGCCCCAATATTTTAGATCTTTATTAATTAAATAATAATGCTACACAATATTTAATATTTAATTCCTAAATCCTTTTAATGTAGTTTTCCTAAAATCAGACTTTTAAATTAAATCTTTTAATTTAACTAAAAATCCAATTAATTCCAAAAATGCAAGATCATCCTATTTTAACATTTTTTTCTTTTTTAAATTAAATAAGATTTAATAAATCAATATCAACTATTGATCCAAGAATCATAAATAACTAGTCTATCAAGCAATTCACCATGTCAAACCTCAAGAAATGCATAAGGAAAATTAACCCAAACAAGAATTAAACCACATACACACAAAAGAATCATTGGTTTAAAAAAGGTAGACAGCTTATTATGAGTCCTCCTTGTAGGACAAGTATTTTAAGCTATGTCTGGAATTGGACCTGATCATTATCTTCCCATTCTCACCATTTGAGTATTTTTAATAGGGCGCGCTCATCCTAGCAATTTAGGGAAGTTGATGCCTGATACCTACATCTTGCATAGAAGATGAGCATGTACATGTATATAAATATATCTAAACTAAATAGGCAATGGCAGGGAGTGGTACATTGTGTAGATCCCGATTAGTAGGTGACTATGACTCCTTCCCTTAACCACATCAAACATGTCAGACAGAAAGATAAAATAGAGATGTGCACCATACACATGCAAATATGGGGTAAGTATTATAATAATCACAAGTCAAAAATCAAATGCTCAAGTATAACAATGCATTATTAAAAATATGAAATAGTCATCATTAAAAACATCATCTCACATTGCTATGAAAGAAATCTCATTTATTAACTATGAATCATTAAATCATCATTAATTCACTAGTAACCACAATCATTAAACAACATGTGAAATATAGCCAACCAAGTAATCATCACTGATATATCACTAATCCAAGCCATCAAATAATAACATAATATTGTAAATCTAGTATCTCTAAAACTAATCAATGCATAAAATTGGCCTAAAAGAGTTTGGAAATCATAATAGAAAAGAAAACTATGGGTAGAAATTACATCTACAGTAACCTATCTCATTTTAGAGAGATCACATTCTGTGTGGATTTGACATAGCGATCTCACTCAATGCCAAAACTTGGAGTGTCCCTCATTTCATTGTTGCATCAATGCGTAACTTTAAAACCCCTAATCTTGGCATCAAATCATCAGTTCCATTAGCTTCAGATGGGAGAGTGAACCATAGTGACACCCTATTTCTATCCATAGAGATCCTACAACATTTGCAGCCACCCTGTACCGAAGAGTCTCCAAGATTCTCTAAGTGTGTTTGGAGATCAATCTTCCAAGGATCATAACTTAGGGCTCATGGGGGCTATTGATAAAATGTTAAATGATATAGGATATTGATATTGAGGTCGATAGTAACCTATCTCACTTTGGAGAGATCACATTCTTTCTAGATTTGGCACAATGATCTTGCTCGATGCCAAAACTTGTAATGTGCCTCAGTTCATTGGTGCATCATTGCATAACTTTGAAACCACTAATCTTGGAATTGAATCATTATGCCATTAACTCTAGATGGTTGGGTGAACCCTAGTGACACCCTTGTTCTAGCCATGGAGAGCCTAAAACACTCGTGACCACCTCATACTGAAGAGTCTCCAAGATGTTGTAAGTATGTTTAGAGATTAATCTTCTAAGGGTCATACCTCAAAGCTTGTGGGGGCTATCAGTGAAACATCAAATGTGACAAGATGGTGATGCTAAGGTCTACAATAACCTATCTCATTTTGGAGAAATCACATCTCATTTGGATTTGGCACAACAATCTCACTTGATGCCAAAACTTGCAGTATGCCTCACTTCATTGATGCATCACTACATAACATTGAAACCACTAACCTTGGTATCAAATCATTAGCATCATTACCTTCAGATGGGAGGGTGGACCCTTATGAAACCCTTTTTCTAGCCATGGAGATCCTACAACATTCACGTCCACCCCATACCAAAGATTCTCCAAGATGCTCTACGTGTGTTTGGAGATTGATCTTTCGAGGGTCGTAAGTTAGAGCTCATGGGGGCTATTGATGAAATGTTGAATGCTACAAGATAGTGATGTCAAAGTCTAATATAACCTATCTCATTTCTAAGAGATCACATTCTATTTGGATTTGGCACAACAATATTGCTCAATGCCAAAACTTGCAATGTGCCTTAGTTCATTGGTAGATCATTGCATAACTTTGAAACCACTGATCTTGGCATTGAATCACCAGTGCCAGTAGCTCTGGATGGGTGGGTGAACCCTAGTGACACTCTTTTTCTGGCCATGAAGATCCTATAATATTCATGGCACCCTGTACTGAAGAGTCTCCAAGATTCTCTAAGTGCATTTGCAGATTGATCTTCTAAGGCTTGTAACTTAGAGCTCATGGGGGCTACCAGTGAAATGTTGAATGCTACTAATGCAAAGTGATCCCACCAAAAGCTTGGTAAAACCCCAACCTCAGAACTTAAGGTAATCTTACCTTCTTCAACCTCCTAGAGTCCTTAAAGACTCCTTCCAATAGGTTTCAGCATAGTGGCTATCTTCCAAACAACCCTTCAAGTCTTTAAGATATGGTTCCCTATTTGAAATTCTAGTGCTTAATAATGGTAAAAATGACTAAAATTGAGAAATGGTCTCCAACCTGTTCCTTAGGTCAAACTCACACCTAAGACAGTTCAAGGAACACCCAAGGATGAAACTTTCACTATTGATTTACTTCCTCAACTTCTACCTTGCAAATTTTCTCAAAATATGCCTAATTCTCCTTTTAGCCCTTTTTGAGGTTTTAGGATAGCAACTTGGTTTTTCTCCACTAGACTTGGTAAAAAAACTAGGGTTTTGGATATCCTTTTTAAAGTTACACAAATTCACAAAACACTAACTCTCCAACCTGCTCCATTACCTCTGAACCTACGCGAGCCTCATAGGCCTAATTGGCCAAATCAAGCCTAGATCACTTGGAAATGTGCAAGGATGGGTACATAGGGATGGTTTGTTATTGTAGAGGGTCTTACCTAACCTATTCCACCAATAAATGTCCACTTTCCAAGTTTCACAACTTCATTCCAAGCCCTATCCATAAAATCAGCATTTTTAAGGCTAAAACACAATAATTTTAGTCTAGGGCACATTCATTTACCCTTGGATCATCTAAAAAAAATATATAACTTAGGAATCTTAAAATACATATCCTATTGTAAATCCTAGAATATCATTTGAAACCAACCATGGAAATGAAAGTTAGGGACACATCTTGCTTGAAACCCTCAATTTAAGGGTTTTTAAACCTACTTGTAAAGAAAATGCTCTAACTTGCTTCAAATTGAACCAATCACCCTAAAATCAAATTGAATGTAAACTAGACTAAGAATAATTTCAAATAAAGAAAATTATCTAACTTGCTTCAAACTAAACCAATCACCCCGAAATAAAATGCAATGTAAACTAGACTAAGAATACTTTCAAATCATCTAGTTAGATTTGGTCTCCCAATATGTACAACAATAAATTGCTCAAAAAATCCATGTATTAGGTATCAAAAACTTGTTGAATATTCACCTTACTACACCTCTAACTTCATATAGGGTATATGCATCAAAATAAATCATTCCCAACTAATAACTAGTTGGTTTGAGTAGTTACAAGACTAGTTGTAATGTTTTGCAAAAAAATGTCAACATTGACAAAAAGTTGTTAGCAACTTTTCTTGTAAAATGAAAATTTTGCACTATTTCTTCCTAGGACTTAACCACTTGGTAATTTGCAACACTTAGGACCTAAATAATGTGTAAAAAATAACAAAACACTTCTAGAGTCCATTTTTTAACCAAAAACATCAAAAAGAAAAATCCTTAGGACTAAGGCAACTTGGGCTTATATGGCAACTCAAGTTCCTTGACCTTACAAACAAGGATCAATTTATTACAATAAGAAAAACTATCATGTTTAAATGAGGTGGATCATCACCCCTTGTCTTTCATCATGAATCCCCTTCCATTTGTAAAGATGACCTATGATGTCATCTAGTTGCCTTGCACCAGCTACAAGATGGTGATATTGATTTCTATAGTAACCTATCTCATTTTGGAGAGATCACATTTCGTTTGGATTTGGAACAATGATCTTGCTATATGCCAAAACTTGCAGTGTCCCTCAGTTCATTGGTGCATCACTTTGTAACTATGAAACCACTAATCTTGGTATCAAATCATCGATGCAATTAGTTCCAGATAGGTGGGTGAACCCTAGTGACACCCTTGTATTGGCCATAGAGAGCCAACAACATTCATGACCACCCCATACCAAACAATCTCTTAGATGCTCTAAGTGCATTCAGAGATTGATCTTTCAAGAGTCCTAACTCAAAGCTTGTTGGTGCTGTCAGTGAAATGTTAAATGCTACAAGATGGTCATGTTGAGGTATATAATAACCTATCTCATTTTGGAGAGATCACATTCCATTTGGATTTGGCACAATGATCTCACTTGATGCCAAAACTTGCAGTGTGCTTCAGTTCATTGGTGCATCACTATGTAACTTTGAAAATATTAATCTTGGCATCAAATTTCTAGTGCTATTATCTTTGAATGGGAGGTTGAACTCTAGTGACACCCTTGTTGTAGCCATAGAGATCCTACAACATTCAGGGCCACCCCATACCGAAGAGTCTCTAAGATGCTCTAAGTGCATTTGGAGATCAATAATCAAAGGGTTGTAATTTGGAGCTTGTGTGGGCTATTGTTGAAATGTTGAATGCTGCAATATTCTGATTTCAAGTTCTATAATAACCTATCTCATTTTAGAGAGATTACATTCCATTTTGATTTGATACAATGATCTTGTTTGATGCCAAAACTTGCAGTATGTCTTAGTTCATTGGTGCATCACTTTGTAACTTTGATACTATTAATCTTTCCATCCAATCATTAGTTCCATTAGCTCTAGATTGATCAATGAACCCTTGTGATACCCTTGTTCCATCCACAGACAACCTACAATGTTTGCAACCAATATGCACTGAAGAGTCTTCAAGATGCTCTAAGTGCATTTGGAGATTGATCTTCTAAGGGTCGAAACATGAAGCTCATGGTGGCTATTAGTGAAATGTTGAATGCTAAAGGATGATGGTGTCAAGGTCTATAGCAACCTATCTCATTTCTAAGAGATCACATTCCATTTAGATTCTACACAATGATCTTGCTCGATGCCAAAATTTGCAATGTGCCTTAGTTCATTGGTGCATCATTGTGTAACTTTGAAACTATTGATCTTGGCATCAATTCAATACTGCCATTATATTTAGATGGGTAGGTGAACCCTAGAAATACCCTTGTTATAGCCATGGAGAGCCTACAACATTCATGGCCACCCCATAATGAAGAGTCTCCAAGATGCTCTAAGTGTGTTTGGAGATCGATCTTCTTGAGGGTCATAACTTAGACCTTGTGGGGGCTATCAATGAAATATCAAATGCTACAAGATGGTCATGTCAAGGTCTACAATAACCTAGTGATACCTAGTGACACACCTATTTTTACCATAGCGCCCCTATAATGTTTGTGACTAATATATACTAAAACATCTCATAAGACTCCTAAGACTAAATTGGCCATGGATTTGGCTAATTGTAGGCATCTTAAGGGATTAGAGAGATTATTTAATATTAAACATATATGATATAATTTCAAATTAAAAATTGCAACAAAATTTGATAATAAAGTTTGTTAAAATGGTCTTCACAGATCATTGCATTTCAATCGAATATAACAAACATGATCAAAATGAATGATATTCCATAAACATGAACAATACACATGATCCACGATAAATTGAATAGTAATATACTAAATTAATATGTATATCCTTGTGCCCATAAATGACAAAATAATATATCAAAATACATGTATCCATAGAAAATTATGCAAATATATATCAAAGGTCATGTATCCATAGAAAAATTATACAAATATATATCAAAATACATATATCCATATAGAAAATATGGCTGATCATGCCATTGAAATGTGTATAATATCAATATTTTTGTATACAATGTGGCATATGCAATCTCAAAATTTCTCATGATGCTTCCTATGACAACTATATTATCCTATGCTTCTAGTGGATCATCAAAATGCAACCTCTTCATTGAACTAGGTGGATCGGTTGCTTCCTACATAAACAAAAAAGGAAAACCCAAAGTTAGACTACTAAATTTATATGATTGTATGTATCTAATATTGATTTAATCAAATGCATAATGATCCCTTTTTAATGAAGATTTATAGTTGTAAGCTTTCATCATAAATACTGTTAGCCATATTTTCCCTCCTACCAAATATTGTAATTCAAAGCTAAAACATGGCTAACAATCATATATTCAAATTTTAAAATGTTATAGGGATACATAATAAATCTTGGCTTATCCTTTTATCCCCAAGTTTCAAGCATTTCATGATATATGTGAGGCCTCGCCCTGACCCATTGTAGCATAGTGATACATTATTATTATTTTGATACTCACAACTCAAGATGTCAGGACATTTTCTAATGCTTTGAACATATTATATTATTTCATGTTGTGTGATGTTTACTTTCAGATATTTGAGTTCGTCATTTAATGCTTTATGAACATGTATGTTGACAAAATAAGTAAATGTGAGATTAACACTTTGATTAAGAGATTTTAATGATTAAGAATATGAGTAGGATGAGAGAAACCTTGATTGATTTGGAAGATGTATGTTTTAACTTATGTGACTTCCTGATATGTATATACATATGTGCATGTGATTTTTTGGGACTACTAATGTGTGCAATGAGTGTGCAAGATATTTTAGTCAAGAAACATGATGGAGGAACATAACTGATCCCTATGTGCCATTTGTGGAAACCTTTTTGTTTGTAACTTAATTATTTTGTGAGATTTATAAATGTATCTTTCCATGATCAGTAAATGTTATGTTTTGTAACTATGTTCTTTAGTGTCGCTTGACACTCATGAATTTGCATATGCATTCCAACAAGCTAGTTAGGGTTATTTGTGTAACCTTTGAACCTAAGTCAGATTTAGTTAGTGTCTTTTTGCTAATTTTTTTCTTAATCGAGTTTAGTCGCCCCTAATTCAGATTAGTGCTTAATCTGCATTTTGGGAGTTGTTAGATGTTCCTAAATATTTCCTAACTTTTGTTTGGTTCCAAACCTTTTCCTAAGGCTTTAAAACATGAAATATTTATACCCAAGGGGTATGGGTATGGGTTGGGGGTATTTTCCACCCCCTAAGCCCCTTTTATTGACTTTTGAGATCACTCAAAAAGTCTATTTTTTCTTTTGTGCGAAAATTGAAAGTGAGTTGCATAACCTCAACTCCACTTAGTGGTTAACCTTAGGATTGGTTGAGTTAGAAACTTCTAGATTTTTAGGTGAGTGAGGGAAGTTACTGCCCTTTTTGGTGGTTGAGTTTGAACTTATTTAGAGGTCCTTCTTGGAGTAGTTTTGGTTGTTACCCAATCTCTACTTTTAGAGAGGAGTCTTGGAAGATTGAAGGAAGGGAAAAACTCTACTCAAATTGTTCATTTGCCATTACCTCTTTGTGAAGGTAGGAGTTCTTCATCTCCCTTATTCAGATTTGTATGCTTATTTCATGCTTCAATGCTATGGTGTTGTTTTTTGGATGCTTGTATGTATGTTGGGTATGTTGGGAAGGATTGAAAACCATGTTCTTGAATGCTTTTCTTTCATGTTTATGTTTGAATTTTTCAGGTTTTCTTGTATGGGTGTTTTGGTATTACTCACCCTTGGATAGGGTAGAAGTGACCAATTTTGGGAAAGGTCCTTTTAGTTGGACTCCAATAGTGTAGAGTCTCTTCTTAGGATGAGAAGAGGGAGAGAGGTTAGGGTGTTATGGGCCCCTACCTATCAGCACAAATCACGTATGAGTTTTGGCATGTAAGAATGGAAGAACAGAAGTTCTTGATTTATAGCCTCGATTGGGCACCTGGTTTGGTGTTGTGTCTGACATCTCCTGTTGGAAAAATCCACCTTTCCCTAGTTTTGATTCATTGTGAATCCTATTGTGAAAACCTAGTATGAATATGCATATTTGATTTTGTCTCTTGGTCATGCTTGTTTGACACCTGATCAGATTCTGTTCTCTCCACGATCTTAGCAATGTGTTGCAGAAAATGATGTTGATCCCTTGATAAGAGACTTGAAGGAAATTTATTTGATTTTTTAAAATTTGGGATTGGAATCCTATGTAATTTGTATTTCAAAACTTTGTTGTAATGGCAACGACACTGGGTTTTCTTCCTGGTTCTTTCCTGGCTGAGCCTTTGAATCAAGTTTGCCAATAAAATAGTGGTTGAGTAAAAAAAGAAAACATTGTGTGTGTTTTTTCCCTCGTGTTTTTGGGCATGACAATATATCCATGTGAATGTTTTGAATTGTGACTTTGTAACTACTCTTCCATTGCCTAATCCTTGTAGTCAATGCTCTACCATCAAACAAGCTACGAAGGTGTGAGCCGGTCAGAGATAGCAGTTGATGTAGCTTCATAGTATTTTATGTGACATCCCATTTTAAGTAACAAAGTTGCATTTCATCCTTGTCACATGATCGCATGATATATCTACAAGAAGGTTCTAATAAAAGGGCCCACTATTTCCTAGTCATTAGATGAAGGTAGATCAATGCTCAATGTATCTTCACATTATGAAGATGAATGAACTTTAACCAAAGCAAAGAAATTCCTGTGTGACATATGTTAGGTGGGCTAGTGCATCTCAATTCCTATTGTCACAACATTGTAAGGATGAATTTTCCATGTTGTATGAAGACTAAGCGATTCATTCAATTCTCCTCCTTCAAAGTGTGTTTTGTGTTTCAAGTCATGAAGCTGCGGTAGACTCTAGATCACTCAGTCACAAGGAGTTATTAGTTAATCATGATTAAAGCTATGAAGTCATGCTTCTTTTCTTCCACATGGTTGTAGGGTTAAATGACAAAACTAGGGTTAAGGTCATGATTGGGTGGTAAAGGTTAAATATGTTCAGTTGGCACAGTGTCACAACTTGAATCTAGTAGGTAGTGAAAGCATATGCAGTTCTATGGTTTGATCTTGACTATCGAATCCCAGATGATCAATGAATAATGTATTCCCTCTTTGAGAAGATCGATGAACTTTAATGAATGTGAGAAAATGCCTAGATGCTAAATGGATTCATGGGTCTAGTTCCATGGTATAAGTCACCAAAAGCTGAGGAGTGTATCATAATTTTCCAGATGTACATCTTCTATTGGCCAAATGTAATGTTTTCATTAAGGTTTTTCAATTCTCCAAGTATTATTGATTTTATCATGATCTACGATAGTCATTTTCTTGCATTTCCAAAATGTATGAGCTTTAACGAATGTGGGGAAATGATATTCTGCCTTGTGTCTAGGTTGGCCAGGTTTAAGGGTTTCTATTGATTGCTTCATCGTAGGCTTTGCAATATATCTTTTTTAGATGAAGGATAAATCTATTCAAATGATGTTTTTCTTCATTAAAGCTTCAAGATTTTAGGTTGCAATCATGTGATGGTTAGCTGGCCACAACGAATTTCATTTTTTGCATCATCAAAGTGTTTGAGCCATAGCCAATAAGAAATTTTTTGATCAAGCAATGTACTTAAGTCTATTAATGTGTGTAGCTTTGCAAAAATTAATCCTTAATTCCATGTCAAAGTGGTGACAATGTGTGTCAGTAGTGCAAGTGTTGAAGGGTCAAAGGTCACATCATTGCAAAGTATAAATGTTAATGGTTAATCTATTTTTGGAGGAATCATTCATCAAATGAAGAAAAAGGATTCAATTGGTAGATTCCTTCGAAAAGGATGCCAAGGCTCAAGATGTGACCCTATGACAAGCAGAGGTAGTTCTAGTATTAATCTTCACTGCAAGATCTTCCTAGATTGATGGCCAGCATATACATGCTTTTTGAAAGTGCATGGTGCTTAACCAATGCATGATTATGATAGTTGGATGCATGTCCTTGCGAGCTTAGTTGGTGAAGCCAAAGTAGAACAAGGTACAAATCAAGAGTTGACACATGGTAGACTCCAAGGAGGATCGAAGCTCAATAGTAATGCTAGGGCCATTTTTCAAATGAGTTTCTTATATTAATCAATAAAGCAAAGAATGTGTTCATTTGACATATCTCTTTTGAGGGAGCTAATGGTTTTCAAGTGGAAATGTTGCACTCACCCTTTGGATTGCACAGTCACAATGGATTAAGGGATAATCATGGTTAGGGCTACAACACTATGAATACCTTTGTTTGCATGTTCATAGGGTTAAAGGCTCAACCCTAGGTTAAGGTGGTGAAGCCACAAAAGCTCATGGATCTCTTAGTCATGAGGTTAGTCACCAAGGTTAAAAAATTAAGCTGTAATCATGCAGAGGGTCAATAGTTTAGTCAATTTTCAGTGTTCACTTCATCACAAGTTTAAAATCATAAACTATGGTTCAAGCTATGAAGCTATGAACACCTTATCACATGGCCACTAGGGTTTATGGCCATTTAAAGAATCAAGCTACAAGGTAATGATAACATGAAATGAATAGACCAGATGGTTGTCATAGTTTCACTAGAGTTATGGCTTGAACCACAGTTAGTGTTGCAATCAAGAATCTCTTCTTGTTCACATGGTCTTAATGAGTTATAGATAATCTAGGGTTAAGGTGATGACTAAGGGATGGAAATTTGGATGATAGTCTTTGTAGGGTTGCAAGCATTTGATGCTAGCTAGAAAATAAGTTGTGAAAGGGTGACAAAGAAAAGACTCATGCATCATAGTATCACAGGAAAAATGAATGTTAGGTTCTTCACTATGGTGATGATGCAAAGGCCGAACTTCATATAGTTGTTGAGTAACAACAATTAGTCGAAAATGTTAAAGATAAGCTATGAAGTAGTGATAATGGTTTGATCATGGATATGCAAGAGTAAATAGTTAATGAATGTAAAGAGTTGCGAAGCCACAATCGATTGTAGTCAAAGGTAAAACATGAAAGATAGAAGAGTGGCAGCGTGGTGGAATGTTATAATATGATTGGTCCACATGGTGAAGCTTGAGGCTTGACTCTAGTTGACTATTGATTTTTTGACTTGGCATGCTGATAACAAAACATGAACAATTTTCTAATGGTGGATCTGATCTTCTCGATCATCTACTGGCTAATTTTAATGTTCCCCATGCTTGTTAAGTGAAAAGTGACACTCCATCATTGTCTAGTTATCCATTTACTTGGTTTAGGCATTAATGACCACTATTTCTATCTTCTCAAGGATATTCTTTTGGTCAAATATATGACTTTCCTGCATCTAGATGTGTACCATGATCAGATCCTTACTAGATTTGTAGTGATTGTTCTCTACAACCTTAAATGTAGTTGTTGTGCATTGCCTTAGGGTAGAAGCTATTTGAGTTATGCTTGACATATAAAAAAAAAATTTGTAACTGTTCTATCACTCTCAGAAAGGTTTTAACATTTGAGTGCCAATACACTTAACCACTTTCTACATTGAAGCCGAGTACACTATGTATGCCAAGTCAAAATTCCAATAGGTGCTGAATGATCTTCAAGTGCTGAGCAATCTTTACGTGCCGAGTGAAGATCAAATGTTGAGTGATTGCAAGTTCCAAGCATGATACAAGTGCCGAGTAATATTTAGGTGCCGAGTCATAGATGATGTCGAGTAGGATAGAATCACTACAGGAGCCGAGTGAGCTAGTTTCTTATATGTGTCGAGCATCAGGAATTAGTAAGTGTTGAGTAACACAGAATGCGTATATGAGTTTGAAAAGACACAAACTCAGATGTAAACAATTTTTATGGCTGACATATGATGAATCTCGAAGGATCTAAGTGATAAGATTGAATCTTTTATATTTCCTATGCAATCTACATGCAGCCAATAAGAAAAATGGAGAAGGCATGCAAGCAATAATAAAAGTTCAAGGAATGAGTGGGAAATAAAGATTCAATATGGATTGTAGATCCATACCTAACCCTAAGTCTTTGAAAGAATTTATAAGGAAGACAAAATCTCATTGTGAAAAAAGAGAAAAGAAAAATATGGAAAGCTATAGTTAAATTCAGAGCAAAGAGTGAAAAGACTTAGAGGAAAAGAGCAGCAATTAAATATTCAGTTGATCATAACAAAGCAAGGAATATGAATAGATATCAGATTTCAAAGAATCAAGATCAGAGAGAGTAGATCAAGTGCTTGAATTAAAAAATCAAGGATTGTAAGCTATTAGGTTTATTATACCTAATATTCTCTAGCAATTGTATTAGAAAGGAAATCCTATGTTGATAGGTTAGCTTAACAGCTAGGTTGTAGATCCTTTTGAAGAGGTGATTAAATGCTTTAATAGGGTGACACTTAATGAAAAGTGTTTGTAAATCCTTTAACCAGGTCACTATTGATATAGTGTAAAGCCTTTAATATGGTAGGCCTTTCACAGGGCAGACCATCAAAAGTGGTCAAAACAATTATTGTTGCAGTGATTTTGTGGGTATCATCCCCACCCCAGTTTTACCTTCTTATTCCTAGAGGGTTTTTGGCTTACCAAAATCTAGTGTTATGTGTTGTTGATGCATGTGTTTACTTCATTTTTATTTCATATGTTTACATGCATGTAATATACTTTTAGTTAAAAAATTTAACGGAAAAAGTGTAATACTTCTGATTCACCCCCCCCCCCCCCCTCCTCAGAAGCATTCTTCCCATTTGAATATTCTAACAATTTGTATTAGAGCTAAAGTTCTCACAAGGAAAAGCCTAATAGCTTGGAGAAAAAGGTTAGAAGATGGAGGTCTTCAAACTTTGGAAGATAATAGAAAATCAAGTGATTGATGTTCAACTTGCTCTACACAAATTGGAGGAAGCCAAAGAAGAATTACAAAAATCTTTGAAAAGAAGGAAGGATATAGCCATAGCTAAAAATGATATAAACTACAATGAAATTGATACCATAAAAGTATTTGCCAATGGTGATACTAAAGAGTTCAATGTGGCAATAGTAGAACTGATGGAAATGAATAAATCTCAAGTAGAAAAAATCAGAATCTTGAAGATTGAACAAAAATCACAAGCCATAATGCTTTGTGAAGTGACTAAACAAAAGAAAAGGGCTATTGAACAAAAAGCCATGATAGAAGATGAAAAGAGAAATCTTACAAATAGATTAGAGGATAAGACAGTTGAGTTTGAAAGAATCTCAAACATGTAGCTAGAAACCTTAAGCCAGATGATGAATGCACATCATGAGCTGAATATGAAGGACATTGAGATCTCTACACTAAAGATGCAAAATGAACAATTTCAGAATAATTTGAGAAAAGAAAAGGAAATTTTAGAGAGCTTCAATAAACCTAATGAAACCATCGATTACTTTGAGCAGTTACTAAAATCCCCAAGGTCCACCAATGACACTCAAGGATTAGGATATATCAGAACTGAAGAAGGAGAGTCATCTAAGACTACAGAAGAAAGGAACAACAAAGGTAAGTGTAGACACCTAAATCTAATTACACTGCTTCAATAATCTTATTTATCTATCTCTAAAGACATCATTAATTAAATTCTTATTTAATTAATCCTTTTGCCATCTGCTAGCTGATTAATTTAATTAATCATCTATAGTCCTAATTGATAAATCAAATAACCCATTATTTATCAATTAATCCTATTCTTCTATCTAATTCCAAAATCCCCATTTATTAAATAAATCCATTTGATAAATAAAGCCCTCAAATCTAATAACCCCTAAACTATCCTAAACCCCCTTTTTAGCCTAATCCACCCCATCCACCCATACTAACCTAGCTTAGCCACTAACTCACCCACCCTCATGAATGCCATCCACTTGCATATTTCTAAAAAGCTTAGTCTAATCTTAAATCACTTCTAATCCTCCACCTAACCTTGTCACATTCCCTAAGCAAGCTTAAGACTTTCCTAAGCCAAGCAAAGTCAACAATCTCAACTCTTTCCAAAATATCCCAACCACCCAACAATGAATTCTCTTACAAAGGCCATAAAGACTCTTACAAGCCCATTCATTGCTCTTACAAGACATTTATGAAAGGTCTTTATGAAGATATTATCCCTTGAGCCTCCTTTGTTGACTCATCCTTCCCCTTTCCTCCATCCACTCACCTTGTGACATGTGTCACTTCCTGATTGGCTGTAAGGAAGCACAATCCATGCGCTCTCCTCTCATGCAATCTAAGCCCTCCATAAGATTTTTCCTTTCCTTGCATCTTAGCCCTCAAACCCTCAAGCCCTTAGCCTATAAATTGGATCCCTTCCCAAGCCATATCATCACAATCTTTGAGTTAAAGCTATAATGCTAGTTTCAGAAACCAAAGCCCTTAACCATATCCTTAGGATGCCAACTTGAGAGCTCACAAAGCTACCAATTTTCCATTTTCCATCTCCATTGAAGCATAGTTTGACTATCTTGAGCATGCATCCCAAATCCCATCAAATAGACTCATCCCAAAAACAAGAAAGGTCTCATTGAGAGAACATCTTAATGGTTTATATTCTCAATTGAGGGCTTGTCTTAGTCTCTCATATATGTTATATTGATCTTGTTAGTTAATGCTTTGTTCTCTTAAATAGATTAGTGTTTCTTTCTAACATATTAGATTATACATTTTGGCATGCCTAGTGGGACCCCACTATGGGTCATTTAATCATCCATTTCTATTTATATGTTATTTTTTCTAATAATTTAATGTTTCTTGTTGTTTGAGTAAGTTGTAGGGTGTTTCACTTGTTTTTGCAAGTTGAAGAACGCACTTGGGAAGAAAACATACCCTCTAAAACTCAAAAATAATAATAATAATAAAAATTTTGAAAAATTTGTGCATTTCAATTTTGTTCATGCAGTGTGGTCTCCGTAGATCAGCGTCTCTGTAGATTGGCATCTATGCCTGGTGAACTATCGTCTGCGCTTGGTGAACTGTCGTCTCCAAAACCTCAACTGTCTTCTCTGTAGATTGGCATCTACGCTTGCAAACTGTCGTCTCCACCAACGCCTCTAATATTTTTTCGTCTTTGCTACCGCCTCTAATATTTTGTTGTCTCTGCCGCTACCAACCTAAACAGTCGTCTCTGCCAACCTAAACTATCATCTCTGCCACCACTAACCTAATCTGTCATCTTTGCAGATCAGTGTCTCCATAGCTCAGCATCTCCACCCAATTTCTTTTTTTTTGTGCCACCAAAGAAAACTATCATCTCCGCCTCTTTCTCTGTCGTAGCTTTGCAGGTTGGAGCATCAAGATGGCTTTTGTTACTAATCATGTTTCTTGCAAGTTTGCCTTACATGGTTTAATGCTCTTGAAAAAATGAACTTGAATTCTTAAACACATTTTTCTTTGAATGAATGTTGCTCAAACACAATCTTGAGTGTAAAAAATCAATTAACCATTGCAATATCTCACACTTCAATTTTTGGGTATAAAAAGAACCTAACTCCACATTTTATAAATTTTCTAAGTTATAAAAACTATTAAAGATGCTTTGAGTGAGTTTGTAGTTGGACTCACCATCTTTAATCACCCATCAATTTAACCATTGGTTGCAATCTCAGCGCCATCTATGGGGATGGGTCTACCTAGGAAGGTGTTAAGTGCTCCATGCAAATCAAACTCCACTCACTGAGGTTTTTAGTGGTTTTTCTAAGTTAGAAATTCTCTTGAATGAAAGTTAATCTTGCTAACACTTCATTTGGGCATTAAAATTGGACAAATCTTGACGTGGAGGGCCTTCGGACATGCGCTTGACAATCGAGTCTCACACATCTTTGTTTTGGGTTTAAAACAAACAAACACTCAATCTTGAATGCCTTAAAGAAAATCAATCGACACTTGACATAGAGGGCCTCCGAGCACGCGAGTTTACTTTTGTTGATCCTAACTCTTATTCTTGTTTGCATTCTTCAATCCATTTTGCTTTGTTGGCACATTTCAAAGTTGGAATTGAACATTTGCATCCTAAACATGAGTACTTGCAAAGTCTAGATCAGCACACATAAGAGTCAGTTGGTAAAGGAACAAGCTTATTTTTTAGCCCAAGGTCATCCAAGTCTTCTCTCCCCTTGTCATCTTTTGAGGCCATCTTGGGTGCATAATATTAGGATCCAAAACCTTGTTTCTCTTTTTAAGAGGCCTGCTTGAGGATTTCATCACCCCTTGGGATGACCTCAACTCCAGCATTCTGACAGAGTATAAAAATTGAGAGGTGAATCCAAAGACACCTCTCTTGGAATCAAGATTTTGTCACTCGGGCTAAGCCTCAAGGAACTTTATACCCTTGAGAAGTGAAAGAGGAGAAGTGGGTTACCACTCCTCTCAGCTGTGTGACATTTTTTGGTTTCATCTACGAATTTGGGCCTCATGTACCTTGGGTATATCGAGGACTCCCTAGCTAAACCAACTGTAAGCCTTGCAGACAACCATCTAGGGTGTTAATGTGTTTGAAGTGACTGATCAAAACATTTGTAAAACATACACACTCCTTGGCGCAAGTATCACATTCTAAGAATCAAAAACTTCTATTTGGTTGTTTCTATCTATTGCTTAATCTTTTACTTATTGAATGAATGTTTGCCAAACTTGGTCAATCCTAGCTTAGGGCATACTTACCGTAATCACTGCCTGTTCTAGAAGTTGAAGGAGTTGAAGCAAAATAGCTAAGATCTCTTAAAGCCAAGCAGATTCAGGAATTCATGTTAGAGCAACCCAAACCCAAACAGAAGTTTCACAAAGTCAAACTCAAGCCCTCGAATTGCAAAACTCCACAAAATAGAGGACAAAGCTGCCAACAAAGCCCTTCAAGATGCCTAGTTAGATTGTACTATCCAACTTAACCAACATCCAGGAGTTAACCCTGCTTATGCCTTACCAACTAGGCATGATTTCTATGATTAGACCCCCTTGTTTCTCCACATCTTCTTGCATAAGCTTCACTTTAGAGTCATCTTTGTAGGAAAGCCAGCCATCTTTAGCCCTCCCCTTAAGCATTTTAGCTCATCCATCTCATTTAGAACCAAACCATCTAGCCAACAATCCAAAAAACTTCACATCCAAGCCTTCAAAATTGTTGTCACTTTGCCAAAATTTTGTCTTTCCTAACATCTTCCAAATCCTCCAGCCTCACCAAGGTTATCCCTTTGACAGAGCTTTGTCTAGGGTAATCTAGCTTTGTCACTTGTTATCCCTAATTACCTTCAGCTAAAGGTTGGGATCCACAAGTGGTCAATCTCGTGTCCTTCCTAAAGGATCATCAGTCTATCCTTAAGTTGACACAATCACCACCAAGCTTGCACATAGGAAAGTAGACCTTTCGTGCTTTGGCAACATATCTTTGAAGTTAGAATCCCCAACTCAATCCTCCTTAGGTTTTGTCATATAGCTTTGCCTCAACCTAGGAAATCATTTGCATAGAAAAGCCTTCCTCTTTTACATCCATCGGCATCGTTGCATCTCATCCCTAGGAAACATTCTACATTTTCATGCCACTCGTCACTCACTTAGGCAAGAATAAGAAGGAAAAAATGGAGCCCTATCATTTGGATCAAATAGCTTCGCTCCCCTTGAGCAATCAACCATCCTTCAGCCCAGAGAACACTATACCATCACCTACTAACATGGAAGCTTTCATGAACCAACCAGGAAATGCAGTATTGGTGAACTCCATTATAGACAAAAACAAAGAAACAATCATGGCTAACTTTCGAAGGGACAACATAGGAGTCTTTGACTTTGGAAGACCTCCTCCCTTATCATAACCATCTCACACATTGTTTGGGCAACTACCACTCCCAATAGGCTCTTATGATTCAAATTATCCTCAATATGAGCCAAAAGAAGAGCCTCAAACCAGTCCTTATGATCTAACTGACCCAAACATACCAGCCTCCACTCAAGTTGAAATCTCCCTTCCGCAAGCCAATCCAGCCACCACCACTCCACCATTGGTCCATACCACTCCATCCCAAACCCCCTTTTCCCAAAACACTTCATCATTCACTCCCTTCACTATTTCTACTGCTGCTCCCCAACCCAGCCTTCCAAATCCACTCATCTCCCAAATTAGTACTAGTATCTTTGGCCAACCTTAGCAATATACAATCGGGATGCCACCCATGGGGCCAAGTAATCAACCTTTCATCACCCCCAACTTTTTTACCTCAGCTCAAAAAACAATTCCATAATTTCCACTAGGTCCTTGGAGCTCAGTGCCATTAGCCACAAATCCACAAGCTACTACCCTCACTCCACAAAGCTATCAAACCCCACAAGCTACTACCAATGTTTTGTCATGCTCTCAAGTGACCCAAGTTCCTACCACCCCTCTACCAAGCTTTCAAATCCAGCCACCAAGCTATCAAACCCCATCAGTTCCATTTCCAAGCTTTCAATTCCCACCACCTCCACCACCAACTAATCCATTATCTCCTATTACTAACTATTTTTCTATGCCACTTCTAGGAGGAAATCCACCACCACCAACCACCAATTACTTGGTCTCTTTTGCCATGCAGACACCTTCCCAAATGGAGGCACAACCCACATATATTGGTCAAACTTCTCAAATCCAAAGTCAAGTTCCACAAGCTCCCCGATCCTTTCCCAAAGCTTCACAACCATCTTATACCTTACCTCCATAAAGCAATCCATTTATCCCACATCCAGCTTATGTTCCTCAATCCCAACCTCAAATCCAATATCAACACCAAGCCTCACAACACATGCAACAATATGTGCCACCTCCACCTCAGCAACCCATCATCCACCATTTAGTTGCCCAATCCATGTACAATCCCTACCAGCCCATACCTCAAAGCCATCCATATTCCATTGCCCCATCTAGCACATACCTACCTCAGGGCACTCCTACATTGGGGGCACCCCAGCCATCACCCATTAATTCAAAATGGGAAGCCATGAAAATAGCTTTGAAGAACATCCAAGAGGGAAATGATCCAAAAACCTTCAAATTTGAGAATGTGTGTCATTATCCATTTGACAAAGCCATTACCATGACACCATTTCCCAAGCATTTTGAGACACCCAAATTTGACAAATTTAGGGGAAAAGGAGACCCTATCACACATATCAAAGAATTTTACATGCACTGCCAAGAAGTGGCATACGATGACGTCTTCCTCTTGCATCTCTTTCCCAAAAGCTTGGCTAGACCAGCTCTTGAATGGTTTTATAGAATCTCCTATGGCACAATTAAAATTTTTGCTGAATTATCTGAGGCATTTGTAGCCCAATATGCCTATCTTGTTGAAACAGAGCTATTAGTAGTTGATCTTGTCTACACTAAACAAAAAGGTGGAGAAAGCCTTCTCAAATATCTACAAAGATGGAAAACCCTTACCACCCGCATATCTTGCACCTTACCAGAGCGCCATTTGGTGAAATTTTTTATTGATAATTCCCATCCCATCTTGTCTCACCACATGACCATGAACTATTTGCAGACCTACAAAGATATCAAAGAGAAAGGAATGATCCTTGAGTAAGGACTCATTAAAGATGGTGAAGTCAAGATTTACAAGGAAGCCAACCAAAATCAATCACATTCCAATGAAAAGTCTAGGTATTGGAACAAAAACAAGCATGTTGCAACAGATGGCATCACTAACACCAGACATGTGAATATTGTTGGTCCTTCTCAAAACCAGTCCAACCCACCATATCAACCAAACAATTAGCAAGCTATCAACTACCAACAGTAGAATAACCAAAGCTATCAAAACCACAATACAAGACCCAACTTTCAAGGCTCTAGCAATCAAGCTAATGCCATCAATGTAGCTACAAGGCAAAAGCCTAGATTCCAACCTGCACCTAGAAACTATACACCCCTTGGTGAGCCATTCAATGTCATTTTTGAGAAATTAGTCAAGGAAAACCTCATCAAATTTCCTTCTACCCAACAAATCGACCCAAGACAATCCAAAGATGCATGGTACAAAGACAATGAGTACTGCAAATTTCATAGGGTAAAAGGTCACACCACCCTCAGATGCATGAAACTGAAAGATTATGTGTAGGACCTCATTGATTGGAAAGAAATCACCATTGGTGACCAAACCTCTCCCAATGTAGGCTTATAGATCTATCAAAATGTTTTTCCTCCTCACAACAATCAAAATCCTGGAAAAGCTCCTATCCAAAACAACAACAACTACCAGCCAAACCAACAACATGGGAAGAACAATGACTAGACTTCATCCTACATAGACTATGGTAGCCTCATCAGTTGTATATCTAAAAAAGAGCCTTCTGTCAATGTTATCAATATCCAAGGCCCAAACAATGAGTGTGTAGTCACCACTCAAAGAGTGCAGTTTAACATCACAGGCCCACCAGTTTCACCAGCACCATCAACTCCATCAAAAAGCTAGTACAATTTTTTGAAACACCTTGGGAACATGCCAGCCCAAATCTCCATTTTAGATCTTCTCTGTACTAGTCCTGTGTACAAAAACATCCTTGATAGTGCTCTTATAGAATCTCATGTCCCTTTAGATATCAATGCTACTGATTTTCATAATCTTGTTGGACACCTATCCTCCTCATGTGCCCTATCATTCAAACCCACTGGCATACCCATGGTCGAGCCAGATCACACCCTTCCACTTTGCATAGCCATCATGGTATCCAATTTTGCTGTAAAAAGAGTAATGATAGATAATGGATCAGCCTTGAATATTTGCACCCTAAAATTCATAAAACAAGCTGGGTATATTGAGGCAAATATCATTAGTAATGTTATCACCATCAAAGCTTATGACAACTTGGAAAGAACCATAGAAGGAACTATTTTGCTACCAATCAAGGTTGGGCCAGTCATCCAAGAAACACTCTGCCATGTTATTGATCTAAACCTACCATTCAACATCCTCCTCGATCACCCATGGATTCATGCCATGAAAGCCATTCCATCCACTTACCATCAGTGCATCAAATTTTTGCATCAAGGCACTAAGGTAATCATCCATGCCGATCTAGAACCCTTTGCTTACTGTAATGCAGTTGAAGCTTCATATACAAACCATTGCCCTAGAAAGTATATTGGCACATCCATCACCAGCTCATCCCACACTTGTAATGACCCAAAAACCATCCTCGCCTCCACCCTATCTATCATGAAGATCAATAACAAAGGCTATGGAGAGTATAGTCTATTGGATGCATTTGTTGTCGGGGAACTCCCACTTGATCCACACGCCCATGGATGATCAAAATATCACAAAGCTAAGGAGATTCCACCTCCTTGATACAAACAATTTGGCCCAACAACCTTTGTATCCTCAAAAATCCCTCTTCATGAGGAGCTCACTCCAAATATCAACAATTGGTTACATAAGGATACACCTCCAAGAAATCAAGCACACCTTGATTACTTCAGCCAAAAGTATCCCCAAGAACATAAGCTCATCACTGATAAATGGAACTATCAAGGTGGATTTCTAGGACCAGAAGAAAGAGGCATGCAGTGCCCCATCGATGCACACAAGTGAGAATTGAAGTCAGGTCATGGCTTTGGCATACCCACAACTGGGGGCACCAATACAGACTATCATGCTTTTTCGAACATTCACCGTGACCTTGTCAAAATCAAAGACATTCTTGAGGAAGTTGAAAAGAGAGCCTACGACAATATTGTAGACCAAATCTTCCTTGGAAACTCTATTCTTCAAGAACTATCCATCCACCTCATTGATCTACCACTCGCCCATCCATAACTCATAGATTGGGACCAACCAAGCATCATACACATTGATGAGTTCACATCAGAGGAAGCACTTCTGAGATTCATGGGAGCTGGAACACCTCACAAGAAAACAAAGCCAGATTTTGCTTATATCTATAAGCTAGATCCCAAGGGATATTTTGGAGAAAATCCCCAACCTAGTTCTGATACACCCAAAATTGGAACTAAGGTTAATCTAAGACTAGCTAAGGCAGTGAAGAGAACCCCTCAGCAAGAAAATCTAGAGTCACAAGAAGAACATGAGGATTTAGCATTGCCTCCTCAATATAATCAACTAGAGATATCTTCTATTCTAATTGAGGATACTAGAGAAGTCAACATCAGTTCTTCAGAGATCCCCAAACTTGTTCACATTGTTGCATCCCTATCACAAGACCAAGCTGATCTCCTCTTTGAGGTCTTAAGAGAGAACATTGGCCGATTTGCATGGTCATATCAGGACATGCTAGGACTTGATCCAAAGCTTGTAGTTCATCATCTTGTAGTCGATCCAAAGATCAAGCCCATCAGACAAAAGCTTAGAAAAATGCACCCCAAGGTGGCATTACTGGTCAAAGCTGAATTAGAAAGAATGTTAGCTGCTAAGGTTATCTGACCTATCGAGTACTCAGAGTGGATCTCCAACATGGTCCCCATCACTAAGCCTTCCAGTGACATCAAAATCTGCACTGATTTCAGAGATTTTAACAAAGCTTGTCCAAAAGATGATTTTCCCTTACCCAACATAGATATGATTGTAGACCTTACAATTGGACATGAAATTCTATCCCTCATGGAATCAAATCAAGATTGTAGAAGAGGATCAGCATAAGACAACATTAACTACCCCTTGGGGAACCTTTTGTTACAACATGATGCCTTTTGGCCTAAAGAATGTTGGGGCTACCTATCAAAGAGCTATGACAGCCATTTTTCATGATCTCATCCATAGAATTTTGGAGGATTATGTGGATGATATCTTGGTCAAATCTCATACCTTCATGGATCATCTTGCTGACCTACAAAAATTCTTTGATAGGTTAGCCAAATATCATCTCATGTTGAATCCCAAGAAGTGTGTCTTTGGGGTCACATTGGGAAAGCTTCTAGGCTTTATAGTGTCTAAACGAGGTATAAAGATCGACCCCAAGAAGGTCAAGGCTATCTTAGATATGGCTCCTCCCTAGACACTGTGATAGCTTCACTCTCTTCAAGGAAAGCTTCAATTCATTTGGCACTTCATCTCCCAGCTTGCAGATAAGTGTACACCATTTACACATTTACTGAAGAAGGATGAAAACTTCAAGTGTGATCCTTTATGTCAATGTAGCTTCAATCAGCTCAACTAGTATCTTGCCAATCCCCCTATCTTGGTTTCACCAATTCCTAGTCATCCCTTGATCTTGTACATATCAGCAACACCTACTGCTCTAGGGGCACTTCTAGCATAGATCGATGACTACGACAAAGAAAGATCCATCTACTACATCAGTAGAACCCTAGTTGGTTATGAACTCAATTATACTCCTATGGAAAAAGCTTGTTTGGCAGTTGTTTTCTCAACTCAAAAGCTTCGCCATTACATGGTAAGTCATACCATCCAACTAGTTTCCAAGATTGACCCTCTCAAGTATATGCTCTCCAGAACATCACTTATAGTGTGTTTGGCCAAATGGGTTATGCTCCTTAGCGAATTTGACATCCAGTATGTGGACATTAAGGCAATCAAAGGGTAAGCTATAGCAGATCACCTAGCTGATGCACCTCTAATAGATGCTTATCCTTTGATCATAGAATTTCCAGATGAACATGTTTGTCTAATTGAAGAACAACCCCCATGGAAACTTTATTTCGATGGCTCATACACATCTCATGGATCAGGGGCAAGAATATTGTTGGTCACACCTCAAGGAGATTACATTCCAAAAGCCTTCAAGCTACAATTCCCTAGCACCAACAATATAGCTGAATATGAGGCTCTCATAGCAAGATTAAAGATAGCTACAGAATGGAACATCACTGAGTAACAAATCTTTGGTGATTCTTAGCTCATCATTAAGTAAGCCCTAAATGAATATCAAACCAAAGATGAAAAGCTATTACCCTACAAAGAGCTAGTTGATCAGCTACCCAGCCTTTTACGAAGCTTCAATTTACACAAGTGCCTTGAATATAGTACAAAGCAGCAGATGCTATGGCTACTATCGGCTCGCTCTTGGAAATTTCCCAAGCAGCTACACAATATGAGTTTTTAGTCGAGTAGCTCCTCACACCTACCTATGCGAATGAGGATTCAAACCGTGTTTACATCTTGGTTGGTCCTCAATCCCCTTGGTACCATGAGATTTACGCTTACCTTAACAATGGTATCATATCCCCTCACTTCACACATACCCAATGCCAGAATCTCATCCAAAAATCATCCTGCTATGTTATCATAGCAAATACCCTATATCGTCGAGGTTATTACGATACTCTCTCTCGATGTTTAGATGAAAATGAGGCTGTGATGACATTAAAAGAAGTACACTCTGGACTTTGCAGTGCCCACACGAGTGGTATTGTCCTAGCATGAAAAATCCTTAGAGCAGGCTACTATTGGCCTACCATTGAAGAAGACTCCTGTGACTTTGTCAGAAAGTGTCTCCCATGTTAGCAACATGCAAATCTCATGCACGCTCCAGCACAGGATCTACAACCTATTGCACCACCTTGGCCTTTCACTTGTTGGGGCCTTGATCTAGTTGTAACTATCACACCTCTCTCATCTGATGGACATAAATGGATAATAATAGATACAGAATATTTCACTAAGTGGGTGGAAGCAGGCCCCCTAGTCTCAGCTACAGGAGTTTAGGTCTCCAAGTTCATCTTGTACCACATTATTTGCCGCTTTGGCATCCCATCCACCATCTTCATCGACCACGGAGGTAACTTTGAAAATCTCAACATGGAATAATTATGCACTTCCCTCCGCATCCATCACCGCTTTTCTAGCCCATATTTCCCACAAGGTAACAGTTAGGCAGAGGCAACTAATAAAACCCTCCTCAAAATCCTAAAGAAAGTTGTCAATGATTCCCGCCATGATTGGCACCTACAAATAAATCCAGCCCTATGGGCCTATCGAACCTCCTTTCATACATCCATAGAAACAACTCCATACTCCCTAGTCTATGGTGCTGAAGTGGTACTACCCATAGAGGTTGAACTTCCCTCCTTGTGCATATCTTTGTAGGGGCAAATATCAGATGAAGAATACAAAGTAGCTCAGCTCACCCAGCTAGATCTCTTAGACGAGAAGTGATAACAAGCCTATGATCATCTCACAGTCTCTGAAACTCATCTCAAAAGGAATTTTAACAAGAGGGTGCTCCCATGACACTTTTAGTTAGGCGGCATGGTCCTCAAAGAAAACATGAAAGTCCAAATAGATCGAGAAAAGAAAGGCAAGTTTGAACCTACACGGCTTGGTCCTTATGTTATCACTACCTCCTTTGGCTCTGGAGCCTATCAGCTATCTACACCAGAAGGAGAACTCTTGAATGATCCTACTAACATCATTCATCTCAAGAAGTTCTATGCTTGAATATGCTTGGTATATCCAGCTTTTGAAAAATACAAAAAAATAGTAAAGAGAAATAAGTGTCCAATGGTGAAAACTTGGCAATTCAAGCGCCTTGGATAGGTACTTTGGTGAAAACCTGGTAATTCAGGCGCCTTGTGTACTAATACTAATCCATTATCTATCACTATCCTATCCCTCATCCAACCACCCACCATCCCATAACACACCTACTTGTTCCTTTGGTGTTCCAACCAAATATCAAAAATCTGATGAAGCTTGTAAATACCTCCTGTACAGCTTGTAAATCTTGTACCTCAGCTTGTAAATCTTGTACCCCAGCTTGTAAATCTTGCACCATCCCTTGTATCATAGCTTGTATATCCAAATCTTATCCAAAGCTTGTACCATATTTTAGCTTGTATTATATGCCAAATCTTGTATCCTAGCTTGTATCCTATCACATGCACACAACGAATCTCATTTTCACTTAAGCTTTTCGCAAACTATCTACCTATCCACCTATCAACTATTACAGACACCCCACCCTTCACAAACATTTCCATCTCATAAAAAACCCAAACATGAACAACCTTGTACATCCTCCTTAGCTTAGTACCATTGTATCTATCCAGCTTTCCTGTCAGTTCCTCCTTGATCAACATCTTGCACACATCGCACAACCCTTGGTTAGCTATTCCAATGCATCCTTTAGTTAAATCTCCTATCACCAAAGTGTTATCCTCTTAGTTCAGCTTGCTAGATGAATCACTCATCCAGATCCATCAACTTAGGTGCTCTCCGATAGATCCTTGTAGGATATAGATTTCCTCATGTCTGATCTTGGTCCGTTAGTACCTCGTCCCACCCATCTCGTTGGCAAATGGTTCTCTTTTGGATTTTCGCTTTCTTTTCACTTGGAATCTTCCCTTTTGGGTCTTGAAGTATCTTTTCCAAGCAATCTTTTTGTTCCCTCCTCAAAGTTTCCATGATCTTCCATATCATGGTATGCTAAAAATGGGGCAATCTAGGTGTAAGGTCTTGATCAGGTCTTTTGTTTGTTTTTCTTTTCTACTTGAGGGTAACCCAGTGTCAGTTCTGCTCTAATTCTTTTGAGATTCATGTGTGATGCTGGGACAATCCTTGTGTGTCTATTTTGAGTCAGTTCATCAGTCCTCTGGATAGTTGGTGAAAAGGCCTTGATGTTCTTGGTAACCTTGGCAATTAACCAACAGTCCTATATCAAATCTAGTGCTCAACTACATGGTGGTACTTCTCTTTGAAGTATCGCCCTGCTCAAAAAGCTTCAATGGATTCCCTTCATCTTCATTATCCCCCATCCATATCCAACACCTATCCTAGCTTATGCATCAGTATCTCTTTGAATCAATCTTCACTTTTAGCTTTAGGGATCCACAATCCTAGTCTTAGGGATCCACCAATCAAATCAATCCACCAAGCCTCATCTTTCGAGATCCACAATCCTAGTCCTAGAGATCTCCGAAACCCATCTTCTGCCAAGCCGACTCTTTGACATCCGGTTGCATCAGCTTTTATAATCCCATCATCCCTTCTCCCTATCCTGGATTCCTTTTTATAGCACTCCGATCCTTCATCCTCCCCCCAATCCTGAAACATCTTAAGCTTGCTTCCTTTTTAGCATTTGATCCTCCCTTTATCATTCTCCCTTAGTAAGAGTTTGAGCTAATTCAGCCCCTTCTCTTTGCCACTCTGAGTCTCCTTGCTTATCCCAGATTCTTGTATTTTTCAAGAAGCCATTGAGCCTCATTTTCTCTCCCCGCTGCCTTCTTGAGGGGGCATCTCTAAGTCTAGTCTCTCCTCTTCTTATCTAAGACTGGGACAACCTTGTTGCTAAAATATCTTCCTTGTGTCATCTCCATTCGAACTTCTTTGAAATAGTGTTGTCTCAACACTTTGTCAAAGAGGGGCAAAATGTTGACACCTAAATCTGATTACACCACTTCAGTAATCTTATTTAGCTATCTCTAAAGGAATCATTAATTAAATTCTTATTTAATTAATCCTTTTTCCATCCCCTAGCTGATTAATTTAATTAATCATCTATTGTCCTAATTGATAAATCAAATAACCCATTATTTATCAATTAATCCTATTCTTCTATCTAATTCCAAAATCCCCATTTATTAAATAAATCTATTTGATAAATAAAGCCCTCATATCTAATAACCCCTAAACTATCCTAAACCCCCTTTTTAGCCTAATCCACCCCATCCACCCTAATCCACCCCATCCACCCATACTAACCTAGCTTAGCCACTAACTCACCCACCCTCATGAATGCCATCCACTTGCATATCTCTAACAAGCTTAGTCTAATCCTAAATCACCTCTAATCCCCCTCTAACGTTGTCACATTCCCTAAGAAAGCTTAAGACTTTCCTAAGCCAAGAAAAGTCAAAAATCTCAACTCTCTCCAAAATATCCCAACCACCCAACAATGAATGCTCTTACAAATGCCATAAAGACTCTTACAAGCCATTTATGAAGGGTCTTTATGAAGATATTATCCCTTGAGCCTCCTTTGTTGACTCATCCTTCCCCTTTCCTCCATTCACTCACCCTGTGACATGTGTCACTTCTTGATTGACTGTAAGGAAGCACAATCCATGTGCTCTCCTCTCATGCAATCTAAGCCCTCCATAAGCTTTTTCCTTTCCTTGAATCTTAGCCCTCAAACCCTCAAGCTCTTAGCTTATAAATTGGATCCCCTCCCAAGCCATATCATCACAATCCTTAAGTTAAAGTTATAATGCTAGTTTGAGAAACCAAAGCCCTTAACCATATCCTTATGATGCCAAATTGAGAGCTCACAAAGCTACCAATTTGCCATTTTTCATCTCTATTGAAGCATAGTTTGAGTATCTTGAGCATACATCCCAAATCCCATCAAATAGACTCATCCCAAAAATAAGAAAGGTCTCATTGAGAGAACCTCTTAATGGTTCATATTCTCAATTGAGGGCTTGTCTTAGTCTCTCATATATGTTATATTGATCTTGTTAGTTAATGCTTTATTCTCTTAAATAGATTAGTGTTTCTTGCTAACATATTAGTGTATACAGTAAGAACACCAAATCTACCTATCATTTCTATGGTAAGAAGGGACACACTTCTAATGTGTGTAGGTGTAATAATTCCCATCAGCTTGATAACCCTAAGAGTTCAAGCTATTGTCATAAGTGCAAGAAGCAAGGAAATCAAGCACATAAATGCAAAACTAGGATTATCAAGAGACCAAGATTTGAAGGTCACTGCTACAATTACAAGAAGTATGCACATAGAGCCTTTGAATGTAGATCAAAGCCCACTTGGACATTAAATCAACTAGCAAATACAAAAGGCAATGAAAATCACTACTATTGGGATTACAACACCAGGTATAGCTATCATTACTATCAAGAATATGGACATGTTCCTGAAAATTGCATAAGGAAACATTTCAGAGGAAACTATAGTAGATGGTTGAGTCAAACCACATGTTTTAGTTGCTTGAAGACTCGTCATATCAGTAGGAATTTCCCAACAAGGTCCAAGGCACCAAGTTCTAAGTTCAACAAATGGAAGTCAAAGGTAGGCATTGAACACATAAGAGAAGAGATGAATGAGACATGGAAGAAGAAAAATGAGTGCAGCACATCAAGTGAAGGGATCACTTCACCCAATGGGTCAAGTGATCACACTTCATTAAACTAAGTAGGAGAAAGGTGTATGGGATTGATATACAAATTTATATCATACATCAGTCCCAAGACAAAGAAGTATTACAAAGAAGAAATTAGCATAGGCAAAGATGCCAAGTCAAAATTTGAAGTTCTTGCAAATACTATTGAGTCATCCTCAGATGTCGAGTAAAGCCCCAATGCATGTCGAGTTGCTAATAGCGATCAAGTTGATGGTTGATGACAAGTTGAGAAATGTCAATTGATGTCGAGTCATGTTGAAACCTTCAAGTGCCGAGTTTACAGATGTACAAGCACTAAGCATTTAATGCTATGTTTTGAAGGGTATAAGGTTGATTTTTGATCATTTCTTGCCATTCAAATGCAGAGCAAAGACGAGAAGAGTGTAGGTGGGATCAAAGAACTACATCAAAGCCATTTACATAGATTTCAACAATGATTCAACATAAAATTTGTCAATCAAAGGTAGTTATCAAGTGCTGAGCTACTTAGTGTTGAAATTTTTTAATCTTTAAAACCCTAGATCGGAATAATGGCCTCTAGTTCTAAGAACCCCAAGGGAAAAGAAGGTCATGAGGTTCAGCTGGTTAGTAATGAGGTTAAACAACCTAAATTTAGGCCAATTCCAGAAGTTGCCTACAGAAACGACCCTACTGGCACATTATCCATTGTTCCATCCAAAGTAGTCATGGTGCAGGATGTATGAAAGTGTTATAAATGTAAAATTGGTGCCATAGGTGATCTTGAAATATTCCAAGCCTATGAAAAACTATGTGAGAACAAGATTGTGAAGGATGAATTCCAGATAGTCGAGAGAAAGGGTTTGACCAATGCCCTAGTTTACCCTATAAGATTCAAAACTGAATGGATATGAATTGTTTAAAGTAGAATTCACGATGGATGCTTTTGGTTGGAAAAAGGTCCCGTAAAGATTACAAAAAGGATAGTATATAGGGTTATGGGTTTTCCAACCCTAGATCAAACTAAGACCCTGCGCAGTGATTCCAAAGAGATCATTGAAAAGAATATAGGTGCAAAATGGAATAAGAGGGGTATGACTATTGATACTATCACTGATCCTCTTCTAGATTTTTCTATAAGAATAATATCCCACAAATTCTATCAATCTAGCAGATTGAATAGCATGCCATGCATAGCTATTAATGTGGCCTACAAACTAGTAAAGATAGATCACACATATGATCTGTCAGAACTTTTGCTACAACATATAATTGAAAACCTAGGAGCAATAAGGAGAACAAAAGGTGCTCAATGCAAATTTGGTTTAGTTCTTATGTGTATATTCTTCTATATAATGGAAGAGTTTCCTTCTATAGGAAAGGTAAATTGGAATCCTAAAAAAACTATAATTACACAAATTAATGAGTTCATTGATCAGATGGGTGACAACTTTGAAGCCCATATGACAAGCTATTTTGAGGATTTCAAGAAATCCATGAAGCAAAGGGTAAGAATACCAGTTTCCTTAGTGGAAAGACATATCAATGATATATGCTTCTTAGTTCATATTGATTTCACCTATATCCAAGTAGCAGTTCCAAGGGTGAGATGGCTAAGGCCATTTGGTTATGAAGTAGATGTGGATGAAGCATCAACAACAATCACTACATTGCTTGTAGAAGAAATAGACAAGTCTTCCAATCCTTTTGGCACATATGATGTTGTTAAATCCAAAGTTGTAACAAAGTTAAAGACTACCTCCATAATGAAGAAGAAAGATAAATTGGTGAAGAAAATAAAGAAGAAATTTGGTGAAGGAATTGAGGCTGAAGCAAAAGAAGAAGAAGATGATGATGATGATGATGAGGATGAGGATGAACAAGGGGAAAGCCAAATGGAATTGACTCAAGGCCTAGGTGAAGATAAGGAGGAAGGTGTTGAGGAAGAAGAAGCTAAGGAAGCACCAACCCAAGTTGAGCTAAAGAAAAGAGAGGCAACAGTACAGCCTCCAACCCAGCCCAAAACAAAGAAGGATGCTAAGCCATAGATACCAGTCACAAGGGCTACCAAAAGGGAATCTTCACAAAAGGATAAGGAAAAAATCAAAGAGAAGAAGAAGGCTATTAAACAGACTGGTGAAGTGTTGAGGAAAAGAAGAAAATATGTAGCACAACTAGATTCTAATGAGGAGGAGAAAATAGAGTCAGAAAATATTAGCCAATTCAGAGTGGTCAGTCATCCTCCCAAATCAGCCATAGATAAAATTTGTGAAAATATTAAGAATGTAGATTTTACTGATTTGAAAAGCATTGATTTCAACAAGCTAAGTAAAGAAGAGAAAAACAAAATAGAAGAATCAATATATGCCATGATGGCTGAATTCAAGTATACACCTCTAGAGCTAGACAATACCATGCCTAGAGAATTATATGAGATAATTGAAAACAAATGGCATTATTGTCTAAAAATTGAAAAGGAGATAAGAGAATCTACCTTAGCATAGGTGATGTTTGACCTAACAAAAGGTCAAATAACAAAGGCTAATAAGAAATATAGTGGCAATTTCACACCAAAGTATAGAGCCTTTGGTATCTTACAATACAAGATTGAAGATGTTGTTAGTAAGTCAACAAAAATATGGAAGTTGGTATATGGTTTGACTACTACCAAGGATGGAGAAGAAGATCCCCTTGAGGGACAAAACACTGAACATGAAGATAAGGTAGAGCCTAGTGAGAAAGAGGAGGAAGAAGTTAAGGATATAGAAAAAGGAGAAGAAGAAAAGAAAGATAGAGAGGAGAAAGAAAAAGGTGAGGAGGAGGAGACACAAAAGCAAGATGAAATGGCAATAGCTAAGCAGGAGCAACAACAAGACCAAACTATGCAAGACACACAATTGCCACCTTCTAGCCCTCCTCATGTACCCATCACACCTACACACACTATAAATATAAAGGATGTTCTTGACACTTCTACTTAGAACAACACTCCTTTAACTATAAAGGATCTCAAAAGAATCCTTGACCAATCCACACAACAAGAAAAATCATGTACAGATCTAGTATTGGTCAGTGTGGATGAATTACAAAAGTTAGTAGAAGACACAGTTAGAGATAAGGTGAATCCAAAAGAACCACCTTCCATCATCTCTATAGCTGCTAGTGGTCAACTTTAAATGCAAATATTTGTTTCATCGAGAATAGTTGACACCATAGTGTAGAAGCCGAGTGCAGCAGGAGACAAAGAATTAGAACAAACATGATAGACTGTTACATCTGATCCTACAACACAAACACAAGGTGTACTTCCTCACATTTCTATAATTGATCAAGGTAGTAGACAGAAGGAGAAGGAAGCAGAGAAAACCCCTAAAGAGCAGGAGGCAATACAAACATTGATAAATTTGCCTACCTCGGGAACTCCTTCGAAAAAGCCAAGCAATGATGCAATGCCACTACAAATTTCAGCACCAGGATCAAGTACTACAAAAGTTGCAAGGGTGCTTCACTATGGAGACCTTGAATTAGATAAGGAGATAATGATACCTAGTTATGACTCAAAAACAATAAGCATTGATCAAATCACTGAGGTGTAGGAAGCATTGAATAGAAGAAAGAGGTAGGAGGTACTCAGGAAGGAGTATAAACAAAAGCAAACATTACATGAGATTAAGGACATCTTTATGGATGCCTTCAATTTGTAGTCACCAGATGACACAAAGCATATAATGGAACAATTATCAGATATTGTTGACCAGGTGACAAATGAAGACCAAGAAACTAATGTAAAACTTATGGAATGGTTTGAATGGAATTCCAAAGGAAAGTAAATGAGAAAATATCTAGTGAAATTGCAGTTTCCCAGGTTGAATTGGCAAAGATGATTGAAAAAGTGAAAAATGTACTTGAGAATATATTCTCATTGTATAAAAAGTTGTGTGACTTTTCATACTTCACACAAGAGACAAGCTAAAGAATAATAAGCCTGGAGAGGAATCTGAGGATTTCAAGCATGCAAGTACCAAAAGATCCAGCTCAAAGTGAGAAGCACTTTAATCAAACACTTCACACCCAGGGAGAAGTAGCCATGTTGATAGCAAAAGAGGCCACCATCAAGGCCAAACTAATATAGCTCCAATCTTCCATTACCCCACATTTGCAAGTACTCCATAAAGAACAGGTCTATGCTGAAACTGTTCTTAAGAAAGATCCTAATCTTTCTACTTTAGATGGATTGTTCACCTTGCTGCAGAGATTTCCATCCAACACAAGTCATTGGAAATTGCTTTGCATAATTGGGATGCAGCTCTCAAGATGATTATGGAGGTAAATAGCACATTTTTGGCAAAATATGGTCTTAACCCTTAGTACCCTTTCACATTTATGTCAAAAAGGGGGATATAAACAAAAACAGGGAGATATAATAAGGGAGATATACTATATAAAAAAGGTATAGATTACAGAAACAACTAGAGAGTATCAAATTTATCAGAATTTTGGTTACAGGAATTTTGGCACAATTAGCTTAGGGGGAGTTATAAGAATTTTAAGGTATAATGTTCCTTGCAAAAATTTTGAACAAGTTTTTGAGATTTTGTGCATACGTTGAATAGAATGAATTATGTACCTATAAGTTCAGACAAATAATCCTTAGTTAAGTGTTTTTGACACTCATATCAAAGGGGGAGATTGTTAGTCTCAGAATGGTTTTGACATTTGAGTGCCAACACACTTAACCACTTTCTACATTGAAGCCGAGTACACTATGTATGCCAAGAAAAAATACTAATAGGTGCCAAATGATCTTTAGGTGTCGAGAAATCTTTAAGTGTTGAGCAAAGATCAAGTGCCAAGAATGATACAAGTGTCGAGTAATATTTAGGTGTCGAGTCATAGATGATGCCAAGTTGGATAGAATCACTACAGGAGCTGAGTGAGCTAGTTTCTTAAATGTTTCGAGCATCAAGAATTAGTAAGTGTTGAGTAATATAAAATGTGTATATGAGTTTGAAAAGGCACAAACTCAGATGTAAACAATTTTTATGGCTAACATATGATGAATCTTGAAGGATCTAAGTGATAAGATCGAATCTTTTGTATTTCCCATGCAATCTACATGCAACCAATAAGAAAAATGGAGAAGGCATGCAACCAATAATAAAAGTGCAAGGAATGAGTGAGAAATAAAGATTCAATATGGATTGTAGATCCATACCTAACCCTAAGTCTTTGAAAGCCTTTATAAGGAAGACAAAATCTCATTGTGAAAAAAGAGAAAAGAAAAATATGGAAAGCTATTGAAAAACTCAGAGCAAAGAGTGAAAAGACTTAGAGGAAAAGAGCAGCAATTAGATATTCAGTTGATCAGAACAAAGCAAGGAATACGAATAGATATTAGATTTCAGATAATCAAGATCAGAGAGATCAGATCAAGTGCTTGAATTCAGCAATCAAGGATTGTAAGCTATCAGGTTTATTATACCTAATATTCTCTAGCAATTGTATTAGAAAGGAAATCCTCTGTTGATAGGTTAGCTTAACAACTAGGATGTAGATCCTTTTGAAGAGGTGATTAAATCCTTTAATAGGGTGACACTTAATGAAAAGTGTTTGTAAATCTTTTAGCCAGGTCACTATTGATATAGTGTAAAGCCTTTAACAAGGCGTGCCTTTCACATGGCAAACCATCATAAGTGGTCAAAACAATTATTGCTATAGTGATTTTGTGGGTATCATCCCCACCCTAGTTTTACCTTCTTATTCCTAGAGGGTTTTTGGGTTACCAAAATCTAGTGTTATGTGTTGTTGATGCATGTGTTTACTTCATGTTTATTTCATATGTTTACATGCATGTAATATACTTTCAGTTAAAAGTTTTAAGGGAAAAAGTTGTAATACTTCTGATTAACCCCCCCTCTTAGAAGCATTCTTCCCATTTTAATATTCTAACATGTTCTTAGGGTTGGCCTTTTTTCTGATTCATTAGTTTGCATTTATGCTCTACTACTATAATTTCCTTTTGTCTATGAATGAATATAACTCTCTACTATACGTCATTCTCCCATCAATATTAGTGAAAACTTTCCTTGCCTCTGTTGGTCTTTTGTCTTCATTCTTCAATTTGCATAACACTCTCTACTCTTATCTGTGAATGTTATAGAGTGAAGTTCCTTCCTTATAGCATCCATCTAGTTTATGATCTATATTTGTTTTATTGAAATTAATGCAAGAGTGAATTAGTGTATTTTGAGGTTATGTTAATGAATAGTGCATTGTTAGGCACAAATAAGGCTGAAAAAACTATTTTGGTGTATCACCTCCTTTAGATTATAGTAGGTAATTTACTTTCATGCATTCCTTCTTGCTTTTCCTCTCAAAGAGTAGTTACATGCACCCTGGTAGTAAGGAAGTCAACCTTCTCCAGAGACTCAATCTCATAGTTCAAGTCCCATAGCTTGGAGATTGTTTCCATGTTTGACAAGGTTTCCTTTAGGTAAAAACTTTAGGAAAGGGTGCAAGCTTTTGAGACAACAAATAGCTCTCTCATTGACCTCCTGCAGCAGTCTAAAGTCCTCTCATATGTCAAGATTCCTAGAACTTAGTTGGTTGAAGCTTGTATATGTTCAAGTATGTTTTTCAAATGGATATACAACTTAAACTATAATATTATAATTGATAAAATACTAAATTTATAATATATAATCAAGAATTCATACTAAAACTTATGTCCATTGACTCCTCCTCTAGATATAATGGTTGCGTGAGCAAAGATACAAAACTCAAATGTCTAACCTCCTATGCACTAGGTGTTTCCTGTGAGATAAAAAATCTTAGTTGTTAATATCATGGAAATAATTTTTGAATTTTTTTATGAAAATAAGGAGGAAAAAAAATGATACTTATACATATGATGGGGCTCTTGCTATGAATTGAAATTCCATAGGGTTTATGATGGTGAGTCTACCTGGACTCATCACTAGTAGCCACACCCTATCCAATAAAGAATGTAATTAAATTTCTAAAGCATAAACATTTTACAAGAATGCATCAATATCTAATCACTTTAAAATAACCTAATTATCTTTCCCTTGTCAATTGGTTGTGCCTCACCCCCCATACTCTACCCCCCACTGACAGGTGATACATGCAAGAGAAAAGAAAGATTAGAAACCATATATATTCTAATATAAAATATAAAAAGAATGCAAACACAACATAATGTACCATAGATGTCTCAAGGCCAAATGAAATAGCTGAGAGTTCAACCTATCTAAGCTCCTCCTCAGTCATCAACTAAACATGAATGAGGATCACATACATTTATAAGTTAGTATGGGTTAAAATTACTCTATTATAAAGATTAACTTTAAATCACATATGTTGTAACAAAAAAATCTATACACGTACTGACATAAAAGGATCCCATGGCTCAACATGCCCCTCCTCTCTCACGTCAAGGTGTATAGTCTAGGTAGGTGTGTCTATTGTATCATCCTCCTCAAATAGAAATTTATACTAAAAATTATCACCTATGGGACCCAAACAAATATTCTTGCACATTATGCAAATATTAGGCACACAAACATGTGATGAGCTCGCTAATGATGAACTCGCACCAGTATCGTCAACATAGGGAGGAAACACTGACCTAGCCTAGGATATCAATAAGCTTCTCAATCAATGAGTGACTCTAATAGTCTAAGAGCTAGCCTCTATAATGATATCAAGATGGTGCACTGGAGGAGGGGGGAGACATCAGTAGGGGGTAAAAATGTGCCAACTTTCTTCCACTAGGGAAAAGGTCTATCATGAGGAGCTCCTCCTCCTATATCCATGTTGGGCCTCATGCTATAATAGTTCACCTTGAGGCCCAATATAGATTCAACATGCAATTTTTTAATGAAATATAATGGCACCTCTAAATTTCTCTATGGAGGTTTGTCAAAAATCATCAACCAATGATCCCAAAAGTTAACATGCATAACCTCATTTGTGCACCATTTAATTGATAATTTAGGCTTTTTGTGGTCTACTATTTTACCAGTTTTTGGATCTTCAAAAAGGTTAACCATATCATCTTTACTTATGTTTAGGGCCAAAACCTCATGATAGTCCAACCCATCATCAAACGTGGCATGCATTTGGTCATGCCAATGAAGAGCAACATTTTTTTCATTGGTAAGTGGTTGAATATTATCCACTATGGTGTTTAATATGGATAACATAAGAGCAAATGCATGTACAGTGTTATATGTGGTTTGCAAACCCCTCAGTTTGATAAGATTTTCTTGTATCAAATCTTCAATTTGACGAGGGTTTTGAGGGAGTAGGAGATCATTTGGTGGACGATTTTGAGGTGTAATGCCCCGCCAAGGGATCCAAAGAATTTTACTAAGTTTTCCAAACAATTTTTTTTTTTTTTAAACATGAAAGATAAATCCATTCATAACATTTGTGGAAGCAATAGCAACAATTAAAATTAAAATAAACATAACATATATACATATCAGGCTACATTCTTTAAAGATCCCTTAACGTTGTATCACATCTAAATTAACTATTCATCTAACATCCCATCCTTATGAAATAACAATGATACATCCAATGTACTTAAGCAATATACAAGTGTCCTTTTGTAATTATATTTTAGTTTAGCTCAATCATCCACTGTACATATCACAGGGTATGAAAAGCTTAAAATAATAAACATCCATATAAATAAAGTACATCATCATCCAATATTAATCCATGATGCAATTAAAGTAAATGAAACCACATATCATACATGATACATCATCATAGAAGATATAAACATCCATCATAAACGTTAACTATATATTACAAACATAAATAACTAAGTGCATGGTTCCTCCCAACCGTAAATAGCATCATTAGACCATCATGGATCCTAGCCATCCCTCCGTGTGTGAAGCACCAAAGAGATCATCGATATTAACATAGTAGGAATGTCACTCCTAAAACATCCTACTAACATGCAAAGTAAAGCAAATCATCAATATAAGAAACATACTAGTAAATACATCCATCATAAGGTATATTATCTATCATAATTCTCCAAGAACATAATGAAGAATAAATATCAACCAAGGATACTCCAGCCACGGTGTCTAGGACGGATCTCAAATGATAAGAGTGAAAATACACTACCACCCGACCGCGTGGAACCTAAGTGGTCCACTCCCACCATGTTGAGGAGATAATCTCAAGTCCCAAACAGGCTATCCAAAACACATAGCACAAATCTCTATAGTCCAAGAATCCTAAAAGTATACTACTCAAAGGTTTCATCACACAAAACCGACATCTAATTCCCAGAGGCACAAAATGACATGTAGGAAACCTACTCTGCAAGAGAAAAAGTGTCATCACATTTATCACATACAAGTTACCCTGAAAGTTAGCTAAACTCCACAGGTCCATACTGATCTCATGCAGCCACTAGTATCTTCTCATACTGACGAGGCATACTATGGAATGCATGGTCGCAACCATGCATTCTCACTATTCCCATACTAGCCTGTACAAGCACTCAAGGCATGGGTGAGAACATCAACAATTATCTTTTTAGGTTCATTTAATCTCCATTTAGTGTGTAAATGTTATCACTTATTAACCAAACTTACAATGAGTTACCTTGGCAGCCACTTAGGGCCCCGGCCCCGATTGCAAGCCACTTTTCGACACTACAAGTAGATTACCTACCCTAAGCTCATGGAATCATAAATCTCAAAATCATAAAAGATAATCTATAATAAAATTATCAAATATGCATAAAAGCATCAAATATCCATAATAAGAATCATCAAATCTCCAAGATAAGAATCATCAAGTCTCCATGAGCATCTGAAAAAGTATCCATAGAAAATTATGACCACAACAGTTCTCTATTGGCAACTGAAGGCATCACTGATAATCATAAGTATCAATTGGCTCTCAATAACTAAAATGTATCTCTAAATAGATCACAATATCCATTGGTTCTCAATAAGCAACCAAGAATATCTCAAAATTATACTGATCGAAGACTCCAAAATGGTTGAGTCAAAACATGTCACAATATGACATCATCAAGAAATAAATCAACATTTCAGTCCCATCATGGCGACTAGAAAGTAATCCAAAGATAACTAATCGATGACTCAAAAATAATTAGCCCAAGCATCTCAGATATATATACATCTCAGCTTCACACATGAAGGTTGAAGAACAAATACAAACATTTCATAGAGCATACAATCACATAACCATGGTAGGGCTTATAAAGATCAAGACCAAATAAGATCAACATACCATCACATCTTATAACCTCTAAGCCTCTAGTAACAACCTAGGACTGGTCAACACTAGTCAACCCAAAACTCAAAATAAGAAGCATATAGAATACACGATGCAAACACATGTTTTGGTTTACTAAATTCACATAGTTGAATAATGTGTAGGGGTTTCTAGTTTTCTGTTTGCAAGTTTACTTCAAGTGTTTTAAGTTTCATCATTTGACCTACAAGTCAATCCATTTGTTCCTCGATAGCATTATCCTTCCATTATTAAGAAATTACATTCTAACAATAACTTAAGGATAAATATTTACTCATTAAATCATTTTCTTTATTCGCTAAGATTCATAGTACTAATTGATCAACTCTTCCTTAATGTTACTTCTACATTTCAACATAATCAAAAGATCATATCAATTAAATCTTTATTACATAACATAATTATTGATTAAATCCAACTAACTTTAGTTAATTTATTTAATTAATAATTTCACAACCAGACTATCAACCCAATGAATATTAGTTGACTAATAACTAAAAGTCAACCATACACAAATGTTCATATTAATAATTCAATAATAATAATCTCCACTAGATTAACTCTAATCAAATTTTTTGATATCTATTTAAACCATTATTTATTAATAGTTTTCTAGTCCTTACAAATATTAATAAATAATAAACTCCTCAAACTATACATACTCGATCTATATAATCCTTCCATAAACTCATTAGTTAATATTTGGCTAACTCTGAACTTCATTAAAGTATTCAAACATATTAACCAATAACATAATAATTCAGTCTTAATCCAATATCATTCAGAGTTTCTAAATTTAAATCAAAATAATATAAATTATCATCTTACAATTATTTAATCAATATTAAAATCAACCATTAGACTCCATTTTCTAATTGTTCTAATAATATTTTGTCTATATAAATGTTGTTTGAAAGAGATCCCTATTACAAACCAATAAGACTCATTGTAGATTTTAACATGAATAATCTCCAAATTCTTAACATTATCATCTTCATTAAACAACTCTAAAATTTTTTAATATATATTAAATAGTATTCAATATACATTATAAAAAGTCCACTATATAAACTATATTAAAATCTCTTTTCTTTTAATTTTCTCTCATCCATTTACTTAGATTGACTAGTAATTAATTACACTTCTTCTACTATTAATTAATCTTAATTAAATTTGATTTAATTAGATTAGATAATAAACCATATAAAACTAATGCATATTAATAAGATTCTAATAAGGGAAGATTGCAATAATATCTTTAATTCATTCCATGCTTTGATATATTATTTTTGTGAAGTTTAAGCATAAAGAACTCTTGGTTATGGAAAATGGAGAAATATCTATCTTTGAATAAAATAGTCTCAGTACGACGATCATATCTCCCTAATGAATCGTTGGATCGAGTTGAAATTTAAATATGTTGGAGACGGCCAAGTTGCGCCAATTCTGACTGGAGCGATCGAATAAATTCGATCACGATAAAAAGTTATGAATAAATAAGTTTGGGTCTATCCAAAGGACAGTGACAGAACAATTAAAATTTTTTTTCTTAAAAGGTAATTGTTCTCTAAATTTATCCAATAATTTCACTAATGGATTTGGCCATAAATCTTGAAACCATTTTCAAATCTATTTCAATTTGATTCTAATTCGAACCCAAACCCATTTTCTCTTTTTTTAAATCCATGCATATAAAATTCTCAAATAAATTTAATTGTCCAAATTGAAAATGCATACAATAAAAATATGAAATTCTTTAGAAGACATATGGAAGACACGAAGAAGATAGGAATGCATGATGCAAAAATAGCATAAAAAAAATACAAGAATCTACCCGGATTCTGATGCTAATTCGCTCTTCCTCAGAAAATCCGTAGAGCAAGCTCCCTTCTTCAGAGTTCTTGAGTCCTCCAATGCTCCAATTGCTCTCCACCCCCTCTCTAAGCTTCTATGAATGCCTGAATATAAAGAGCTCTCAAGAAACCTTTGGAATGCTTCTTGAAATCGCTGAAATGTGTCACCAACTAAGCATGGGTCTTTTCCAACCTTTTGATGAGTCATAGAGTTGTAGACACCTTGTGCTTAATTGATGCACTAACCTCCATGTTGTTGACACATGTTAATTCCCATGCAAGCTTATAACTCCAATTTACTTTTTAAATAATCTCTATTTAAATTTTATAACTTTTATTTTTAATTTTTATAATTTTTATTATTATTATTTTATTTATTACTTTATTATTATTTTATAATTATTATTAATTTTAATTTCTAGTTTTCTTTTATTTAATTCATTTTTTCCAATAATTTACATTTAATTAATTACAATCAAAATATCAAAGATCATGATATTTTATTAATTTTTTCAAATAAATAATTTATTAATTAAATCTATTTATTAAGACTTAATTAATGGAAAATTCACCATAGACCTCCAAGATAAAATATAAAAACCCATCATAGAACAAATTATACAAAATAAATCTAAAGGGTTAAAAATTATGAAATATGTCATCTGACACATTCGGTGGGTATTCAACTCAGATACTTGTCCTAATTTTCCAATTAGGACAAATGGCTCAAAGGGTTGGGATTTGGACTTGAGAATTTATCTCCCCTCTCTTATCATCGAGATAATGTGATAGGGTACGCTCATCCTGGCAATTCAAGAAAGTCGATACCCGGCACCTGCAACCTGCATAAAAACTATGCATGTACAAACACAATATATACTAAACTAAACAAACAATGGTAGGAAGTGGTGCATCTTGTAGATCCCAACTAGCAAGTGACTACGACTCCCTTCCTTAACCACATCAGACATGCCATACAAAAGAAAACATGCAAGGCAAACATGCACACCATACACATGCAAGTATGGGGTAAGTATCCATAAGAAAGCACATATGATAATAAATTATCTTACTAATCATCATTAATAATTGAAAGCAATGTAATAATCATCATCAATAATTGTGAACACTAAAAATAATCATCATACATACATGAAATGTAGAGTCTAAGTAATCTCATCACATAATAAACTGAATCCATAGCATAATATCTGATAATCTCAAAAGAATGCTGCTAACCAACAACATAAAACTAGTTCTAAAAGAGTTCAACAATGATAACAAAATGTGAACCTGGGGCAGGCACTACATGAGGGGGTACTAGATCATTTGGTGGAAGGTTTCAAGGAACATTTTTTTGTGGTTTAGTGTCATCAATATCATTTGAGCCAGCCATACCTATTAAATTGCAAAACAACATTTTGAGTTTTTAATTAGAATAAAAGAAATCAATAATTTTTATTAAAAAAACTAATTTTAAATATAATTCATTGAAAACTATTAAATAAAACCTAATTTTAAATAAAACTCATTGAAAAACCATCAAAAATAAATAAAAATTACTTACGTCAATCGTATACCCATTTTTGTATTTGATACATGAAATGGGAGGAAAAATAATGATGCCCTATAAGGGTTGGCCTAACATTTTTATCTTAGTATCAGGATGGGTGGAAAAAAGTCAGAGCAGATTTTGAAACACTTTTAGATGTTTTAAAACTCCACTTTTTTCACATCACCACTTTTAGGCACACCATGATCTTGCACATACCCATGCAGTAGACTTCACTGAGGAAGCCCATGAAAAACTTAGGGAAATGCCTCTTTTTTATAATCTTAAATTTTTAATTTATATTTTGATTTCTAAACATCAAAAAGGAAGGATAAAAATGGGAGCTCTAAAATTGTTGATGACATTGAAAGCACTTGATACACCATTCAAAACTTATTTCATCTTATTATGAATGTAAAAGACAAAAAAACAATTCATTCTTGATGAACTTTCTTCCTTTTTGCCTATACACTAATTATCTATCATGACATTTAAATTTGAATAATTCCAATTATAGGATTTTAAGTCTTTTGGATCACTTTTAAGCCTTGGGATAAAAATATTGAATTGGGTATATTTTGGACAATATTTTGTTGTATATCCAATTTATAATTTTGGTAAGTTTTAAGTATGAGATTGTGATTGAATTTATTCAAGTTCTACATTATGGATGAATAGTTTTCTTATAGATAACTATGACAAATTTTTAAAAACCAATGTCCTCTATCAAATATTGGAAAATCAATCACAAACAAAAAAGCTTTATTTTTTGAAATTGCTTCTCCACTTTGAAATTAATAAAAGAAAATATTACATATTGGAATCTTAAAAATAGTTAATGAATAAGTAAAGGGTCTATAGGAAAGAAACTATATTGAAAATCATTTAATGTGATTTTTTTTTCAATTGATTGTTCATAATCTACTTGTTTGTTATACATTTTTAAAAAAAAATCATTTGCTCATATTTTATAAGTATGTTTAAAATATCTAAATGGTTTATCTCATTGTAGTTGTTGTTGTTTAATGTTTTTTTACTATCGATTTCATCTTCTCAAAATAAAAAACCTAAATTGAATTTGTTTTTGTCAAACTCTTCATTTTAAATTTTTAATATGCATTCAACATAGAAATTATTAATTTCTAATAGGGAGATAAAATTTATATAATATTTTGATCAAATAAATTATCTATTTTGTAATACTCAAAATTAATAATATCATTGTTCCATTTCCATCAAATTGAAACCATTAAATCTGTCTACAATGATTAAAATATAGTGTTATTATCATAACAAGTATCCTAGTTCTACTTTTTAAAAAAAAATTACTATCTCATTTAAAAGTTCTATTGTGGTTTATTTATAAAAATATATATATTTCTTTGAAATTTAATTTCTTGAAATTCAACTAAGACATTAAATGTTTAAAAGTACATGAGGCAAATAATGTTTGGTCTGCAAATTGAATATTATAACAATAAAATATATTTAGTTCTTAGCACTAGGAAAGAATGTATATTGACTTTCACTTGATAAAGATTTATTTATGGTTGCAGAATTTTTATTTAAAAATTGTATTTATTCGGGACTCATTTAAGACAATGAATCACTTGCCTTTTGAATTTGGACAATTGCTTTTGTTTCAAAATTCTAAATAAGTTGTTGCAAATTTAAATTTAAAATGACATTGAAACCTAATTCCACTTAAATACAATTAACCCTTTATTATCAATCTTGGAAAGTCCTTCAGTTTTTGTGTTCGTATATTATGACTTGTAGTAGTTGTCTCTCTTCTTGGTATTTGAAAAAATTATGTTTATTAATATGTATATTTTAAAATAAATACTAATTCTTGCTATAAAGTTATTCTTCAATAATGAAATGTTATGAATTCCACGTGAATCTTCTAGCTATAAGGAATGAGTACTTATAATGTTCTCCAATAATGAATTGTTATGAATTTCATGTAAATCTTCTAACTATAAGGAATGAGTACTTAAAATATCATTTGAGGTAGATATTTGCACAATGTCCTAATGTAGTTTTAATATTTTCCAAATTCCTATATTCATTTAACCTTATGGATTTTGAAAATAACTTTTTTCCCTAATTTAAATTTGTGGCAGATCTAGGATTTTGAGCATGTCTGATAGAATTTATATTCCAAGTCTGGGTCTCAAGTGGGATTATCCAATCATTGGTGTAATTTAATCTACAACTTTGGAACATTTATTTTTCCTAGAATGTGAAAATGTTGAAAGCACATTATGCACTATACTTGGTATAAAATTCTTGGAAAATAAATCTAGACCAATAGTATGTGCAAATATTGTCTCTAAATTCCTAACAAACTACATGGACCTTTTAGAAAATACTGAAATTGTAAAGAAATTGGCAAATGCATATGTGAAGCCATGCTTTAAACCTAATTAAGACTATGATGCATATATTATCGCATATGTGATAGAGATGAGTAATGCACTCATAGGTGGCTTGTTCTTTCTTGAATCTCTAAGCTCATGTGATGTAACGACTTGTGTCTATTATTCCCTAAAAATAGTAGTAAGTAGTAGGTACAAACCTATTGTGGATCATGCATTTCTTTCTCATTGTTCTCACTTTTCTTACCTTAGTGTATCAAGAATATCAGATATTTGCAAAGAACTGATATTCTTGCAAATACATATGTCTCCTTTTATACTTCCACATTATGTACCAACCACATTTTCCATGATAGTGATGTCTTGGAGGATATATAGGCATTTGAAGATTTTTCCATGGGGAGTTGATATGGACATCCATATAATACATATATGTAGATAGTAAATAACATATGGAAAAATATGGGCAAAGTCTGGAAAAAATTGGAAAAGGGCGGAGTTGCAATTTTTTTTGAGAAACTCCATGGTTTTGACCCTGAGGTCACCAACAACATGGTGAACTCATGGAACAATGGCAAGGTCAAGGTAAACGGGGTTTCTTTCCAAATCACAAAGGAGGTGGTTGCGGAGGTCACTGGTATCCCTATGGAGGGTTTCAATTTCTACAGGGACAAGAAACTTTTGTCCAATGAAGTCAAGGAGTTCATGAAAAATTTTGCAGAGATGAACAAGCTAGAAAAGAAAGAGTCTTTCTATGTGACAGAGACTATAAAGAAGACCTGGAGGTATGTTTTATATGCCCTCATTGATTATGTTACCTTGGACCCTAGGTTTGATCAGGTCAGAACTCACCATTTTGTGATTTTAAATCATTTTTTGCCATAAGAAAAGAATTTCCATTCCCTTTTACCTTCTCACTTCTATGGACAAGGAAATCTCTAGTTTCAAGAAGAAAGCCACTGTTAACCCTGCTTTGCATGAGGGATTATTGCTCCTCATCCATGAGCATTTTAAAGCTCAGTATATATGCAAGAACCCTCCTCATGTTGAGGATGTTGATGAAGGTAACTCTAACTCTTCTTTTGACTCTGAAGACATTGAGAGCATTAGCTCGGAGGAGGAGAATGTTTCCTTAGGAAAGAAGAAAAAAGGTCAAGCTAGGAAACTGTCCACTACTACAACTCCTAGCAGGAAAAGCCCTAGGGGTCATGACCAAGCTCAAGTAAAAGAGGGTTATGCTGAGGAGGAGGAGGAAATGGGTACGGAAGATTCTAACAAAGTGTTAGAGGAGGAGGTGGAAGAGGAGAAACCTAGGAAAAAATGGAAGAGGGAGGTTGTAAGAGTAGAGGAGACTAGAAATCAGAGGATGGATGCTATGCCTCTTCCCCTCTCCCCTGTCCAGTCTTAGCCTTCTTCGGAGGAAAAAGTGAATAACATCACTGGTGAGAACGAGGGGGAAGTCTAGGTCAAAAATAGGATAAAGGCCTGGAAAAATTTCAATGTGAGGACTGCTACTATGGGAATTTTTAGGGAAGCTATGAACCCTCAGATTCTGGTGGACAACCTGGAGCAACCTAGGCTCAATGAGCTCATAGACCTAGCTATCCTAGCCATCTTGGACAATGCAAGGGAGACTAAAATGAACCTTCTGAATAATGCCTACAGTAGTATGATTGACAACTTCAGATCAATCAAATGGCTCTTCCATGAGCTGGAGGAAGTTAGAGAAAGGGTATCTTAGATGGAAAGTATTAAGAACAAGACAGGTAATGATAGCCAGGAGGACCAGGAAAATAGTGAAAGCTTAAATGAAAGGAGATTAAGAAATCTTGAAAACTACAACCACAACTTGGCAAGTTAGATGATTTCTCTCCTGAGTTTGATGAATGACAACATCCAATCCCTTGCTGGTAAACTTAAGGATAGGGGCTTGCTGGTGGAGGAGGGAGGACAGAATAGGGATAAGGCCAGGTTAGATGATGACAAGGCCACAATCAGTACTCTCACCAGTATGGATTAGGGCATGGAGAAGGTCTAGGATAAAATGGCAAAGGAGTAGCAAAAGATAATCGAGGCAGCTCAGACTATGCAGGAAATGGAGAAGATAACTGAAGACTAGTTTTCTTGTCTTTTGTCTTTTTGTCTTCCTAGCTTTTGGATTTTTAATAGGCTTTCTGTAGTCTGGTTAAGTTTGTTTGGTTTCTGGCCTATCTATGGGCCTTTGTTTTGGGCTGGGCCTTCGGGCTTTTTTTCAGCTGTTAGACCTTTTTTTTGGCTAGGCTTCTTTGGCTTATTATCAGCCTTGTTTTTGTAAAACTTATGGGTTTCAGGATCCCTTAAAACCTATTTTTCTTATCAAAAACACATGGAAAAATAAATTAAAAAATTCATATTAGTTGCAACTAAAACAAGTATGAGTATGTCTATTTTCATGAAATGTGTTTATTTTCAATTCACTTATGATAATATATACATTGTAAATCAATTAAATCTATTTTCTTAATTGTCTATGTGTATCAAAACTCTTTACGATTGTGAGGATGTAAATTACGTAATTTAAATCACAAATTTATATTCACTTTTATTTTCAAATATTGTATAAAATATTATGTAACAAAAAATTGGATACGAGATTTATCATATTTATATTTTGTATAATTTTTCAAGATAAACATGACCTATCAAATTTGAACAAGATTAGTAGGGTGAATGCCCAAAGTTGGGTTGTAATTCTACGGAAGTCAAATCCACGGAATGAGACCTCTTAGAAATGGGTATCTAATTTTAAAAAAAGGGCACCCATTTTTGGCTTGGGTACCGACTTAAAAAATAAGCACCCGCTTTTTTAAAATCGGGTACCTATTTTTTATTTTCAAAAACTAGATACCCATTTCTCAAAAAATTAAAATTTTGAATTTTTTAGAAATAGGTACCCATTTTTTTAAAGTAAAAAATGGGTAACTGTTTTCTAAAGTAAAAATTGGGTACCCATTTCTAAAAAAATCATTTTTTTAAGTTTTGGGGGTATCTCACATGCCACTTTTAGTTTTTCAAAATGGGTACCCATTTTTTGAATTTCAAATAATAGGTGTTCGTTTCTTACAACATGAGGCAAGATTTTTTCCCTGCCTCAGATTTTGGTTTGGGACAGGCTTGGTGAGACCAAGCCTATGCCTTGGCTTCTCAAGATTTGGCTAAGGCATTGAATTCACAAATTCATGCCTTGCCATAATTTTTAGAGGATCTTCCTAATCAAACTTTTTTATGAAACAAAAATCCATTAGAGCTCTCACTGTCCTAACTTCGAAAATATAAATTTTATAGTGTTATGATTTTATTTACTATTTTTGTATTATTTTTAATCAAAGGTGGTACCTAAATATAAAATAGCGACGTTCACTAAAAATTTAATAACTTTTTTATTTATGATTTTTCTTAAATTAATTTATATGTCATCAATCTACATTTAATTCTTTTGAAGTTAAATTTTTTTTTGAAAAAAGTAAAATTTTAATCAAATTATGGTGTCTGTATACAAGAGGTTTTAAAATTTACCTTTATAGCCAATTAAAAATTAATAAATAAATAAATAAATAATTCATTAAAAAATTAAAGAAAAGTATTCTCATCAATCTTTGGTGTCTTACGTAACTCTGTTTAAAAGGATTCACAAAAAATCATTTAGTTGTGTCAAATTATGGTGTTCGTACATGAGCATGGTATGGTCCTGAAATAGACATTTTGAAAAAGTGGTTTTTAAAGATCCATACCAAAAACAAATCTATCATATGGGTATACAAATAAATTACATATTCAAAAAGAAGATCCGAGGCACTACAATTTTTCTTTCTAAAGTTTTTTTTTTATATTTAATCTCTAAATGGCTCAAATTTTGGCATTAATTGACAAAATATTTCAAAACAAGAAAAACACTTCCACTTTTTGGCCAAAAGTGAGACCCAACTTCTTGCATTGACCCAGTAAGGAATCATTATTTTTAATTATCAGATTATTTATTGGCCCCATCTATTATTTTGTATTCAACTCATAGGTTGTGGAAGGCTGGTTGAGAATTTAGAGCTTCAAATAACATCCCAAACACAATTCACAAATATCTAGCATATTTACATTCTTTTGGTCAAAAAAAGAAAACAAAAATTTTACTATTTACTTTTAATTATGAATAAATTTTCTATGATATCTTTGTATTGTGTATAGAAATATATTAATTTTGATCTACAGTTGACAGTTATAAAGAATTAACTGGTTTTCAAATCAAGTTATGAACAGAGTGGGGAAAATATGAATAAGTCTGAAAATAGAAACAGAATTTAATATAGTTTTCTCTAATCTTCCTATGCCATGATATAGAAGTGTTAGAAATAACTGGTCTATCTAAATTCAGCCTCCCTATATGAATAAATGATCTAACATTCCACCTCCTAAGTTGAACTTCCAATCATAGTTAAAATTAAATATGCATCACCGCTTCATGTCCTGGAGACACAGTCATGAAATCTTTAGAAATCTTTTTGTTTTATGAATTTGGTTTCACATTGTTAATATGTTTTATCATAGTTTGAAAACTTTTTTTACTCACATTTTGATTTTATTCTTTGAAGCATATAGGAAATGTATATGCAACAGAATGGTTATATCCTTCTTAACTGTTCTTGTATAAAAAATTACAAATGTCAATTGGAAGACTTATGCTCACTTTCATGAATTTTTTCTATACAATATGTTAGAACATGTGGAGACAAACCTTGGTTATAGATGTCTTTATATATAGAAGTCTACAAAGACCAAAAATATGATAACACATCTGCATTCATCAGTTTGTCAATCTTGTTTGTATATGATATGTTTACACACACAATCTTCTTCAAGGTAGATATTGAAGGTTGTGAACATGATTCTTTTGAGAAACATGAAAAAATTGACCACGTGATGCATATTGGTTTCTTAATCCTTTGAAAACTGTCTACATAATGTAACATGATATTATGAACTTTCATGATGACACTTTTTATAGAAATATGGAAGCCAACATAGAAATATTTTTAAAAATGATGCTAGTAACCAACATTTCTCTTTGCCTTGTGTCTTGAATCATTTTACAATATTTTACCTCAATTTATATGAATATGTTGTTTTGAAGGTTTAATTGAAATGAAGACATACAAAACTCAAAGTTGTTAATATCATGTTTAAATACATATGATGCAAGATGGTATTGCTTAACAACCATAAAAGTGATATTTCAATTTGAAGTTGACATCAAAATATATTTGTGATCATTGGAAGTGTTTTTCTAATTGTGTGATGACAATATGGTTTTACTTGAATCAATAATGCTTCTCAAGATTTGCATTCTCTTGGCACTTTATTGTATAATGAATCAAACATCTAATTTCATATTGTTGTTGGGTTGTAATGTAATAGTCTTGTATATAGTTTTGTACATAATTTAATTAGTTACGTAGTCCAATAAAAATTAGGTAAACTAGGTTACAAAGGATATAATGAATACTTTGAGACTACATCTTGTTATAAAATACATTGGATACCTATATTACTTTTTAAATCCTAATTTTCTTATCTATTAACTCAATAGTCTATAATTTGTAGTTTCTTATAGTAATTTACACTATTCTATTAAATGTTTGTATTGATTGATAGATTTGATTTGAAGAATGAGTAATAGTTTTCACAAACCATCATGAAAAGTGTGCAATGGGCACACTTGCAACTGTGGCATAAAATATATGTTCTCAAATAAATCATATGAACAATTGATCTACAAATAATATAAAGGTGTGAGAAGACATCCATGGGGTCACTTCGCTACAGAAATAAGAGACCCAAGGATGAAACCCAAATATTGGTTGACAACTTTTGTAACTACTAAAGAATTTTCCCTTACATATAGGAAAGTTGCATAATTTCTTATGTTGGAAAAAAAAGAAACTTCTCTTTCAAGGTCTTATAGTTTTTAGGTGTACAACTTTTCACATAAAGGTGAAAAAAATTGTCAATAAAAACCTAGAAAATCAGATTCCATTAAATTTTAGTACAAGTCCATCATGTGTTGCACAACTAGACCATGACAATTCAAACTTACCAAATTTCTCCTTTAAAGAAACTATTATTTCTGAGTCCGTTTCAAATGACAGTGATAAATATTTTACACCAAACTCATCTTGCACTACACTAGAAAGCCTTCTTAGCCAATGCATATCTACTCCAATCCATACTGTCACTAATAATAAGCAGCATGACAATAACAATGGACTTGAGTCAAGTTCTCCTACATGAGATAATGCCTTTAGAGACCCTAGTATGTTAGAAAATGTTATAGAAAGATATTTACCAAAGAAACACCAAAAAAAATCAAAAAGAAGGAATAGAAAGAGAATAGTAGTGTTGGTTCATTTCCAGTTGTTTAGAGTAAACAAAATTATTATGACAACTGTGATTTGTCAAAGACTAACCAAATTGTATCAAGTATGGGTATACTAAAGCATGCATCATCTAGTTCCCAACAATTACATCTTTGTAGTGGTATGTCTCATATGAAATTTTAGATGATGTTGTTTGCATATTTTCATTATTTGAACTAATGAATTATCTCTAGTACTAATAATCTATTATCTTTGCACTTACCCATAGGAAAGAGAGGGAAAATTGAAGGCCTTCCACATTCATGTCTCTCTCCCAAAATGAAAAAAATCACAAATACAAGTGTTTTTGCAATTAATGTTGAATATCAAATGAAGCATTTTATAGTATAGTCAGAAGTTGATGGTGCACCTCTGCCTACCAAAAATTGCAAAAATAAAGAAGACATGTCTATGAAAGGTCACTGTTTACATAGAAAAGAATTTAAAAAATGAAAAATGCCATCTACTTCTTAATGATGTTGTTAATTTGAAAGTAAAACTTCTAGAGGTGGAGCAAAGAGTCAATGCCATTGAAAATTGAACATCTAGATTCATGAGTAGAAGTGGCTAGTGAAAGATAAAGCATTTGTAAACATGTCATAATCTTTATATAGAATTTATAAATAACATTTTCTATATGCAACCATTAGTGGTCATTTTCTATTGCATTTATACCATTTGTTTGAGTTGAATTAGTCGAACATTGTTGTCATTTTTATAGTATTGTATTATATATTAAAACAACATTATAGAGGTTTTTTATTGCCCATTATAGTAATTGATCTCCTTGGTTAAGCACTTGAAATAATGGTCACAAGGTATATAGATTTTTAGTAGATTCACCTGAAGAAACTTCCATCAATGTCATAGTATATATGTAATGATAATGAAAGTGGACAATGAAATGTAAATGTTTAAAATAGTCATTAGTCCAATTGAATGAATGCCTAAGGAACATTTTTTTATCGTTCATTGTACAACTCTTGCAAATTTATTTGGTAACGTACTTTTTGAAAATAAAAATAAAAAATAATTCTAGTGCAACATATTTTGTAGAATTTGATTTCAATTCCATGGAAGTTTATAAAACTTTATAGTTCATGTGATCAAACTCTTTTATATTCCAATACAAACTCACACCATCTTAAAATTATCTATAATACCATGTCCTATTCTACAAGTTAAGAATCCATATTTAGATTTAGGAAAAAATTCATCTAACAAAAGTATTATATTGTAATGCAGATTGGTTGGATTTAAATAAAAAAACTAACAACATATTCAATTCTTAGTAATGCAGAGTGTAGAGAAATTGAAACTCATTATTATTTCTTGGTTTTCCATGTACTTTATCTATGTTGGTTCAATTAAAAGATCCAAGTCAAATATCTCCATGATCAAAAAGACACGATAGAAAAGAAACATTTTCAATACATCAAACCACCAAGTATAACAACCAAACTAACAAATACTCTAGTGATTATATCTAGAAATTGGCAATCCCCATCTCAAAAAGTAATGGAAGTGAACCAAAAGAATGAAAATCTTGTTACAAACATTGACTTTGACAAAACTCTTGAAAAGTATGGATTTTATAGGGTGATTGAATTCAAATACAATGATGGTGATTGTTTATTTGATACATTTGAATACTTACTCAAATTCTAGTATACATGAATTGAATTCCATAATAGAACAATAGATTTCTTCATTACTTGCCTCCAAAATGGTGATGAGGAAGCTAAAAATGCATATAACCATGAATTGCATCTAGAAATTTTAAAAGAGGTCCACAAGGTATAAGAATCTACTACTTCTTTACGAAGAATGTGCCTATCTGTAAAGAAAAGGAACAAACTTGCAAAAAAGGGTTTGTGGGGAGATATATTTTGCATACATTGGTTGTTGAAGTGGCTTAAGATTTGTATTATTATTTGGTCAATAACTTCAAGAAACATATGGAAACATATGTAAATTATTTAATGATAACTTGAAAAACAATCCAGTACCAAAATATGTTGTTCCAAACAACATATGGAAAAATAACCCACTAAACATTGTGACAATATTGACTCAACTAGAGGACCATTTGGTGTCATTAAGAATTGCATTTACACAAATTTGGGTACTACGATACAATAAATCTCAACTTGAGCCAATTGGTTCCATCATAAATTTTCCTATAAATATCTACAATATTCAAATTTCTCTCCCACTATTAGTATCAAACACTACAACAATTGTTGTGTCTCTAAAAATACATTTGCATTATACAAGTTCTTTTCAAAAAGGGATGGTACAACCTAGCGTTATAATGCAAGCTTTAATTGATTTGAGAAACACAAACCTTTAGAAAATAAAAAATGTATAAATAAAACATTACTGGATACAAACATTACACATCAACAATGATGGCGATGACCATCGAGATGACAACTCTTCTGATTCTAAACCTCAAAGAAATAATGAACTTGACAATCCAAGTGATTCTCTAATACATGGGTACATAGACTCAAGGTCTATTCATAATATGGTGGAAAAAATCATGGAAATTTCTCCTGTTGAATACTATTATCTTATCAAAATTTTCAAGGACAAATATGCAGAAGAGATGAATTTTCCAACAATCTTCTTTGGAGAGCCACGAAATTCTAACATAACAAAAAAATTTACTTATAAAAAATTGGCACAATGGGAACTACTTCATTATCATCAAGATTTTGCATTATATACAACAAATATTTTCTTCAAAAGAATAAAAATACTAATCCAACAAGTGTTATCAACAATATGGGTATGAATAAGAAAAGGACAATTGAAATGAATAAAGATGCTCAAAAAATATGTAAAACAAAAACCAAACTTAGAAAAAACATTGTAATCTGACATTGGATATGTAGATTTCAAAAGAATCTAAATATCCCCTAACTATGGGAATCAACTAAAAAAATAAATGTATTTGCTATGATATGAAAACTTGGACCACCTACATTTTCCTTCACTTTTACTATTGCTAAAGAGAATTGGGATCCTCTCATGACTACTCTTCAGTATTTTCACAATTTGTGACAAAAAAGAATGAATAAAAAAAACATTTGAATGCAATGATGTTGACAATGTATTACTTATTAGGAAAGATCCAATTACATGTGCTAAGTATTATTGACATAGGATTAATGCTTTGAGGAAACTAATATTCGTTGAAAATTCATTATTTGGAAAAGTAGCAAATTACTTTTTAGTGGTAGAATTGAAAATTAGGGAAATAACATGATCACTTTCTTATTTGGGTTTGAAATGCACCAATATATGAAAAAGAAACCAATGAAGAAATTATAAACTTTGTCAATATCCACATAACATGCAATACTAACCCCTTACACTCTCATTTGGCTAATTTTCACAAACACTATCACACTAGACAATGCAATAAAACTTCCAAAAAAAATGGAGATATAATTTCTCAATTCCTCAACCTCCATATACAATGATTTTGGATCCCTTGTCTTATGAGGAAACCTCAATTGAGACAATGTCTTCTAAAATTATTGTATGTAATGCCCACCTGTAGTTTTCTTTTCTACTCTATTTGTCAAACTCTTTTAGGCCTATTCCATACATGTGTTAGTTTAAGGGATATTTAATTTTCAATTATATGATATTATTTCATGACTCAGATTATATACATACATACATACATACATACATACATACATATGTATGTATGTATGTATGTATGTATGTATGTATGTATGTATATATATATATATATATATATATATATATGTATGTATGTATATATATATATATATGTATGTATGTATGTATATATATATGTATGCATATACATATATATATATATATGTATGTATATACATATATATATATATATATATATGTATGTATATATATATATACATATATATATATATGTATATGCATACATATATATATATACATACATACATATATATATATATATATATATATATATATATACATATACATACATATATATGTATGTATGTATATGTATATATATGTATGTATATATATATGTATGTATATGTGTGTATATATATATACACACATATACATATATGTTGGAATTATAGATGGAGTAACTGAGAGGGGGGTGAATCAGTTATTCCAAAAACAATTCTCAAATCTCTTAGATGTCTATAATGCTTACTTATTGTTGATACTCAGTAAACAATGCAGGAATGTTGTAACTCGGTAGATTAACTAGTTTAGCATTCATAGATACTAATATGCATGTAAAGGTTAAATAAATGAACACAAGAGACACTAGATTTAATGTGGAAACCCAATATGGGAAAAACCACCAAGTAAATAGTCACCAATTCTTCACTCTTCTGAAGTGAGCCCTGTTAGGAGCCAACCCTGTTAAAGGTTACAATACACACTGTTAGGTGTGACCTTGTTAGAGGATTTAATCACACTGTTAAGAGTGGCCTTGCTAGAGGTCTTTAGAATAGTTCAACTAAACTATCACCTTGTTAGAGGATTTACAAAATGGTTGTTAAACCAACTCTGTTAAGAGATTTGAAATCAGTGCTACAATGGTTAGAAAGAAACAATGAATTGACTTGAATAAGATGCAACTAAATTTGCTGGCTACAGGTCTCTGTTTAGCATCATTAGATCCTCCTTGATCAAATATGGCTCTACTTCTCCTTAATGATCTCTAATCATCTTTCAAATTTGCTTCCACAATAATCAGTCCTCATATCTCATTAATTCCACACTTTCTTCTTGCACACACTTAGAATTCACAACTTGACCTTTTACTTATACCATTCAGATGGTTAAGTTGGCTCATTTACATGTTACTTTTACCAACAAACCATTCATCAGTCAACTACAGATATTATTCTTAAACAAATAAACGTCCTTTACTAGTTGACCCTGCTCGATAAATACTACTTCTAGGAATTTCTAGAGTTATCCTTCTTGACTCGGTTAACATTACAATATCTTAAAATCCTTTAGCTGCTAAGTTTACTCGGTAAGAACTGCTTTTACCAAATTACCTTTGATGATCGAGTGGACTTGGTAAGAACCAAATTTCTTTAATTACCTTGAATGCTCGGTAGGAACTGTATCTTCCAATTTTTCTTTGATGACCAAGTGAACTCGATAAAAACTGCTTCTTCCATATTATCTTTCATTATCGAGTGAACTCAATAAGAATTGCATCTTTGCTTGGCTAATCTTCTGAGCTCAGTAGACACTGTTCTTTGCCTTGCTGACCTTCTGAGCTTGGTAGACACTATCTGATAACTAATATGACATTTGTGTGACATCAAAGACAACACACAATTGAACAATTGTATTCCAACAATATATACATATACATGTAGATGTAGATGTAGATGTAGATGTATATGTATATACATACATACATATAGATATATAGATATACATATATATATATATACATACATATATACATATACATATATATATATATATATACATATATACACACACACATATATACATATATATATACATATATATACATATCTATATATCTATATATATGTATCTATATAGTTACACACACACACACACACACACACACACACACACATATATATATATACATATATGTGTGTGTGTGTGTGTGTGTGTGTGTGTGTGTGTGTGTGTGTGTGTGTGAAGAATGACTTAGTTGATTATATTGCATGTAATAATTGATGATTATGATTACTAGCACATTAATGATGCTTTAATGGTTCTCTAGTAAATGTGGTTTCTCTCATGATGATATCAAAAAAATGATTATTTTATATTCATAGTGATGCATTGTTTTATCTAAGAATTCAATGATTTGACTTGTGATTTATTGTTATACTAACCCCATACTTTTATGTGTATTGGGTGTGTGTGTGTGTCTATTTTACATTTGTGATTAATATTCCTGATATGGTTGAGGGAGGGAGTTGTAGTCACTTGCTAGTCAAGATCTACATGATTTACCACTCCCCACCATTATTTGTTTATCTTAGATATATACATGCTCATCTTTTATATAGGTTTGTAGGTATCAAGCATTGACTTCCCTGAATTGCTAGGATAAGTGTGCCCTATCACAATAACTCAATGGTAAGAATGGGGAGATAATGTTAAGGTTCAATCTCAGCCATAGCCTAAATACTTGTCCTGTAAGGAGGACTCGTAATTGACTTTCCACCCTTTTTAAACTCATGAGTTATCTTTGTCTATGTTGTTTAATTTTGAGTTTTGGTAATGTTGTTTTTTTGTGGATTTGACTATGTGATCTATTTGGTAAATAATTTAATTATAATATTTAGGTCAATCATATAATATTGAGAATTAATAAATATTATTTGATTAAAAAGAAAATATTAGAATATTTAACTAAGTAAAAACTAATTAAATATGTGCCTTGATTTAAAGGACTTAATTTAGAAGTCTAAATTTAGAAAATTCGTTAAAAAGACATTAGAATATGATGATATTTAATCAATTAGAAATTAATTAAATATGCACTTCAGTTCAAAAAACTTAATTAAAATAGAATTAAAATATTAAAATATTAATATTTTTTAATTCTAATTATTTAATTAATAATAGTTAAATTAGAGTTGCATTTAAATAATAAACTTTAATTATTATTATTAATTTAAATAATAAACTACACTTTCAATAGTGCTTGCACTAATTAATAAAGTGGAGGAAAATAAAATAAAATAAAAAATTAATTTAAAAGTTATTTAAGTGTGCATGAAAGGATTAAATAATAAAATTTTATTTTAAGGAGAGGCCTTTGCATGTTCGAAAAACAAAAACCCTAGGTAGAGGTAAACTCTTTATTAAGAGATTCGAGCTAATTTCTACACACATAGGTTTTGGGAACAAAATTTTGGAATTGGATCAAAAGAATTGTTGAAAACTTCAAAGGGTTTGGATTTGTATGTGTTTAGAGATTGTTTGAGATTTTAGTTATGGTTTTGAGGTAGGGTTTGAAAACCTAGTGTAGAATTTTATTGAAAGATTTGTCTATTTTGTGTCTTCCTAGGTGCTTGCATAATGCTTATTAATTTATTGTATTAATCTTTGGATAAAAGATTATGTTGTAGACTTTGAAAAAGGAAAATTTATTAATCAAGAAAATGTAACTAAGGTGAATATTGTGATTTATCTATTAGGTGCTTCTAGTTTCTTATATAGGTCTGAGGTGAATAGTGTGATTTATCTATTAGGTGCTTTCCAGTTGCTTGTATAGGTCTAAGGTGAATATTGTGATTTATCTATAGGTTCTTTCCAGTTACTTGTATAGGACTGAGGTGAATATTTTAATTTTATGAGATAAATTTTGATGAGCTTAGGGTAGTTTATCTATGTGTATGCTAGGAAGTGGCTTGCAATAAAGGCCTGAGCCCTAAAGAGGCTACTTAGGTAACCCATTGTAAGTTGTATTAATAAGTGATAACATTTCATTAATGGGGTTAAAATGAATTAAAAAGAGTCAATATTTTCCTTCACACATGCCTTGAGTGCTAGTATAGGCTAGGTTGGGAGTAGAGAGGATTCTTGGTTGCAACCATGCCTCATTAGTATGCATTGTTTGTAAGAGAGGATACTAATGCCGCATAGAGTCACTAGGGGACCAGTGTCCAAAGAGGCTACCAGGGTAACCTCAAAGTTGACTCATGTGATGACACTTGCCCACATGCATATTAGGTTTCCTATGTGTCTTTGTTACCTCTAGGATTAGAAGTATTTGTGTACTTGGTACCTTTGAGATAGATTTCTATAAGGATTCCTTGCCTAGGATTATTTTATGATTTGATTATCTGTGCGTGGATCGTACATTATCTCTCATGCACAGTGGAAGTGGGAGCTTGATTAGGTGACCACACAATCAGGAGGTAGTTTCTTCTTACCATTTGGGTCCCCCTTAGGTTTACAAATGTTGGATGCTCATTAATATAGGTGTATCATTATCATTCTTATCCTTATCTTGGAGACTTCTATTCATTTGATGTATCTATGTTTCATGTGTTTTGAGATCCTACAAGATATTGTATTGTATATTTGATGTACTTGTATCTATTTTCGCATACCATGTGAAATGTATAGTGGATGTTATTCATTACAGGTGCTTTCATATTATTAGTTATACTTATGCATTTTCTTATGTGATAATGTATCTGCTATTTCTTTATGATCAGGAGACTTTGTACTTGAGACTTAAACAAATAATTATAAACTTCTTAAATGTGACTTAGTGTGAAGGAATCCTTGAGGAATGGAAATTTTATATTTAATTTTCTTATGTGAACTTGATCTGTATGTATATATTTATTCAACATTATTGTTACTTTGATGTTGTTTAAACTTATTATTAAAAAAAAAAAATAGTTCAGTAAACTTTGTAACATATTAGATTTATTTCTTTTGGGTTCCCAAGTGGGGCATTACATTGCAACTTTGGAAAATAAGCAATACAAAAATTTCTTCACATTTGAAATGTTCCTAGATGAATTGAAGATATTAGAGACTGAGTACATCATTTCATTATGATCAACAATAGAAAAGCCAATGTGATTCCTTCAAAGGAAATAATCATAAATATGGAACAACAGTTTATGCAGACAAATGATAGAACTATGGAGAGAAAATGCAAATGCACAATTTTTTTAAAATGTGTATGATGCAACCATGTACTGTAGCTCTTATAGAAAAGGTTAAAAAGTCAATGAAACATGCATTCAAAAGAATACGAGATGACCATCAAAGTGAAAATATAGATGCAATAAAGATGATAAGTAGACAAGGTTTCACTTTACTAAATTTATAGCAAATGTCAGCACAACAAGTTGCTCATTTAGTTCTATCACTTCCCATCAATCAAAGTTCATAGAGATGTATATTCATTGATACAAGAGTAGAAAATGATAAGATATTTGTACTCAAATCAGAAATAGAATCAAACTCAAAGCCAGATGAATTAGAAAATGTAATAGAAAAATCCCTAATAGACTACTACAAAAATTACCCAAAAATTATGCACCACCTATGCTTATCTTATTTTGTCTCAAAATATAACATAAGAGGAAATAAGAGAAAGAAAAAAGAAAAAGAAAGTACGATATGTTTCATTAACTACAATAGACATAGTGATTTGGAAAACTTTTGTGGAGATCAATTACTTCTTTTCATACCTTTCATATGAAATGAAAAAAAGAATCAAAACTTGGGCATCAACATTTTCTTTTCATGAGGATATGATAAGACAAAACAATTCTAAATTCTACTACAAAATGAATTGTACATGGGGTGATATTGATAAAGAAGCTAGTGAAATTAATATCTGAATATTGGAAAACAATTACAATAATAAAACAACAAAAACATCAATGGAAAATGATGTATATGACATTCATAGTGACATTCAAGCAATGACATGTAACAGAATGCCAAACACAACATATTTAGGATTTGAAATAGTGAAGCACTGATAAATACTTGATAATGTTAAATACTTTAAATTAGAGAAATGTTAAATAATGAATAACAAGCAATAGTCAAAGATATTGTCATGAAAAAATCAAAGATAATAAAAGTCCAATTCACTTATTCCTAACTGGTGGAGCAGTGATTGGTAAAACCTTTATACAAAGGTCATTTATCAAGAACTTTTGCACTTATATAACAACATTGTCAACAACAACCCTAATAAACCAAAGGGAATACTTACATCATATATATAGGAAAAGAAAAATACTACATTGGTCATATGGAAATACATTCAACATTCCATATCCCTTTCAATAAATTAGAATTCCTACCACTCAATAGTGACACAATTGACAAAATGTCAATACATTATGACCAACTTAGAGTTATATTCATTGATGAAATCTCTTTAGTAGGTTCGAATTTCTCATGCTACATAGACAAATGATTGTGAGAAATTATGTGCACACCAACTTCTTATTTTGGAAATCTGGACATAATCTTCTGTGGTGACCTATATCAAGCCCAACTAGTACTAGACTCTATTGCATTTGAAAATAGGACTATAGAGAAAGAATTCTTGGCTCACAAATTTTGGAAAGATAATGTCAAATATTACACTTTACATATGGCAATGTGTAAAAAATATGAACATTTTATTCAAATTTAAAATAGAGTCTGTATGGTAAACCACACTATGGATGACATAAATTTTTTCAACCAACAATGCTTGCGACCAATACCAAATGACCCAACACTTCGTTTCATTTTCTATAGGAAAAGTGATGTGGATGCCCACAACAAAATAATGCTAATGATAATGTGTGGAAAATTAATTTTTCTAAAGGCCATAAATGAATATGAGGACAACATTGATGGCATAAGACTCTACCCCCATGCAACAACTCTTCCACTTGAAATACATGTCAAAAGAAATATGTTGATAGAATTATACTCTAGAAACTATAATACTAATGTTGGTTTAGTGAATGGTTCTGTTGGTATCTTCAAAGATTACACAATGCATGCCATTTTTGACATTGTGTGGATCAAATTTAGCAATCCTAATGTTGGTCAACAAGAGAAAATAAAATATGCATCATATTACAACCAATACATCAATAAAGAATGGATCCCAAGTGCACAAATTACTAGACCAATCCAAAAAATCACAACAAGAAATTTTTTTTATTAGGAAATAATTTCCAATACAACTAGCATGTGCATGCATAATCACAGATCCTAGGGACTGACAATGGAAGCATTAGCATTTGATCCAACAGCTATAAGACAACATGGAATAGAATATACAACATTATCATGTATAAAATCAATAGAAATTCTATTTCTTGTAAGTCCTCTGACAACAAAAATAATTTGAGTAAAGAAAAAAATATTGAAATGGAGCGTTTGCAATCAACAACATGCTAGAAACTTGATAATGAAGCTACATGTAGAAATTGTACACCACATTTGGTCATGTGCACATTAAACACATGAAGTCTACATTCTCATGCAAATGATTGATTGAATGACACTAAAATTATTTCATTGGACATATTGTGCTTGCAAGAACTTCACATGAATTTATGCTCCAAAAACTTCCCTTCTATAGAGTTCATTGTTTATTTCATCCATGGAATACATGGAATAGTTACACTAATAAGAAATACCATCAAAGTAAGAACAAAAACATTTCAAACCTCACAACATGTAGAGGGAAAAACATTGACCATAGAAAAATTGAACAATATATTAAACATTTGCAATATCTATGCAAGGCCAAATACTCCCTTCATAGAGCCAAATGAGCCAAATGGAGCCAAATGCAATGAGCTATACTACAAGAGATTTCAACATAAGCATGACATCTACTAAAAAAAACAAAAAAGAATTAACAACTCATATGAAACATCTTTAGTTCAATTTCTTGTTGGATTATACACATAGCCTGAATAAGCCACTAATTGATCACATTTGGTCAAATACAACATCAAATGTATGCTTTATCTATAGAAATGAAGCTTATTGGTCAGACCATTACTCTACATTCCTTTGAATACATTTACCACCAACAACTACCCTCTTAAAATATTCACATTAAGTTGACATAACTACAAAACATAATAAGTTCTTCTACCATTTGTTGTTTCCAAAAACTATTGTACTACAACAAACAAATTACACAATATTACAACATTTTAAAGAAAAACTCTACCCACTATTCCATGTCAATCAATTTAAAATAAAAATAGTTATTCACTATTGTTTGAATATTAAACTTTAAAATTTAATAAGTGAATTCTACAAATTACAAAATATTTCCATGGTCACAAGAATTGTGATGCAATAAACCAATTTGTCCTAACCATAATTTATGAACAGGAATCAATGGATGCAAACAAAAGAACAAGAAAGGCTACACAAATGAGGCAAGAACAATTAACAAAAAGGTAACCTCCATTCACTTTCATGAATTCTTTCATCTTTCATATTCATATAGAAAATGCATTAACATACATGCCAGTGCAGGACAAAAGTTAAAAATGTTGGCTACACTTCTATAGAAGAGTTGAATGCAAGAAAATGAGGTAACACATTTGAAGGAGATTTTTTAGTTGTCTACAAAGTCAAAAAAACATGTGAAGTGATACGAGCAGATTTAATAGATCATAAAGCAGAGATGACAATAACATTGAGTGTCAATGCAAACTTAGTAAACCAATATGCAGAAAAAATAATCCCATGGATGGGTGTCTCTATAACTGGATTTGACATTGCACCAAAATTAGACTATGATAGAGGTGATTATGATTGCATTCGTGTACTAAAGGAGACAAGTACAGTGCAAACAATCAATTGCATAAGCAATGACTATAATTTTATTGCCAGCACTACAATAAAGAACCTGCTAAAAAGCACAAGCAACTACCCTATTGGAAAGATAGGTGTATTGGTGGTTGCGATACAAAAGCAAGGAAATCTCAACAATCTATAAATAAAGGATGGTCATTCTAAGGATGATAGAGCATAGGTAATAAGTAATGGCTATTACTTCTTAAATTAGGCTTATTGTAATCAATAGAGCATTTATTATGCAAATATTCCTTGCAATATTTCCAACTTTTTATTTGTATATTTTAAGCAGCTAGACATCCATCCAAAAAAAATTCAACACTAAATCTCAGTAGAAGAACATCCCACTCGAAATGAAACACCAAAATTGCTTTTTAGAAATATTATAACAAAGAGTGACAAAAAATGAACACTTCATATAGGCCTCTCCATATTTATTTGAAATTTAAATGGAAAAAAATGAAATTGCAAATGTTACACGAGATAATGCAAAAGAATTAAGAGATAATATAAAACTATTGTTAAAATGTAAACAATCATCATTATCAAATGTAACTGATACTTACAGGATGCACTTTGCAATAGGTACATTGGAAATTGAAGATTGCAAATCCATTCTCCAGTCCATTTGTTACATTTTGTCCACACCGCCAACAAAAAATTTGAACGATATGGAATCCTTAATTAATAAATTGCTCACTACATTGGATGTAAGAAGGATGTCAACTATGTGCACAAGTTACACCTGAAGACATTACTTTTTATTGAAAATAAAAAGCCAATCCAATGTTTCATTGACAACACATTGATTGACCAATTGATCCCATGACTCCACACCATCAAGTATGAGGAATATATGTAGCAAAAATCCAATGTTGTATTCACACTTAGAGAGACTTTCATTGAAGGAACTTTCACACTGACCCAAGCCAATGCAATTATGCATGTGAATCTACTTTAGACCACTCAAACAGGTCAAAAAGTAAGCTAAACAATACATTGTAGGAAGCATTAGAAACAAGAATTATTGGAGAAATGTTTAATATGTGAGAAACAACTATGTAACACGATTCTTAGGCTAAAGAAGAATAGTTAAATTGTAGATTACCTCATTAGAAGAACCTCTATTAGAAAATGCTTTGAAGCTTGGGAAACCATATTTCTATATTATTGATATGCTTAGAGAAATAGTCTACTAATAGCTTAGGTTAAATACTATAGCATACATTACTATCATATCTAAACAAAATCTTATTTGTAAAACAAAAATCTACTTCCAGTGACGATAGACCATTGGATTGGCTATGACAATATATTAAATATTTTTTCAAACATGTTTTTAAATGGTTACTCAGGTTTCATTTCTTTCTAATCTCCTATCATATTAAAAATATAAAATTAGTTTATATGGTGTGAAGTAGATTCCAAAATGAGACAACTATAAGAAATAATAAATCTAAACTGAACAATAGAAGGATTGTTTTCACCAATATTTAATTTGGGTAACCTATGAAACAATTCAATCTTATTAAAAGAAAAATGTAATTGCTATTCTTAATTTATGAGCTATCTCTTCCAGCAATATGTTCTTACTATTATTTTACTTCATATATATTGTTCGAATCACTAGCTCTAAAATGAATGCCTATAATCTCCAACTGACTCTACACACTTATTTCATTGTACCGGGAGGAGAAATAGTTATGTCATTTTTGAAGGTGCAAGTGTGACACATATGTTTGGAGTTATCTATGTTTACATGGAACACATCTTCTTAGGAATTTTTACACCATTAACTTCACATGTTCCTTACATTAAAAGTGAAGGTATCCCATTTATTCGATGGTATCACTTTCTAAGTCCATCAAGTTGCAAAATGGGGAGGTTTCGCATATAAATCTCATTAATACGAGAATAGACGTTGTTGCTAAATGTTCACCAAACAATATGTCAATGTTGTGAATCACTCATTTATTTTCATGTCCCCCCAACAATGCTATGTTGATTTTGTTGGTGCTCAAAAGTGCGTTCTCATTTTGAGCGTCCATTTAAAATTTTGAGTATATTCAAGCTATTTGAATGCCCATAAATGCATATGTGCCTAGCTATACCTTTGAGGCCCCTGAGGTGTTTAATTTTTCTAACACCCTCCATTCATCTTGTTTATGCATTCCATGAAGTTCAATTGTCATTTTGAGTCATTTGGCAAAGTTCTATTTTGAGCTAGTATCAATTTTACATTTTCACCTAAGTGTCAGACAACGATAAGAGGCCTTGTTTGCAAGTGAATATCTCGCACCCAGAAATGGTTTGTGATTCACCACTTTGGGAATGTCTAGTCTCCATATCCAAGAACCTATTTTTCAATTTTCAAGTCATTTCAAATCTGTTTGACTAGGTTTTGAATCCCTCAAAGTTGGTCTTTTAAATTTGTCATGCTAATTGCATTACACATAATTCTGGGAAGCCCTATTTGACGAGTAATAACTTTTGACCAGTTGACCAAAATGAGAAAATTCCTTTTGCGTTGCATTGTAAATGTCAGAGACTCATTATGTTTCAAGTTTCAGCTCTTGACAAATCCGTTTGATTAGATTTTGAACGTGATTCTAAACACAATTTATAACTTGTTCACTAGTGTCAGCACTTCCAGATTTGTCAGTACCCCTGTTCCTGGCGTTATAACTTGAAATCCATGATTATCAAGATTGAATGGATTGTACTATTGTGTTGTCCAATGAAAATACTCCAAGTGTGTCAGTTTGCAAGTCCTGACAAATCCATTTGCACACTTTTCCAAGGTCAATCCATTTGTAAAAATTGTTATCTTGTCATTCTTTCCTATCCTACAAATCCAAGTTGCCAATTTCAGACGCCCACAAAATTTGCCCTGTGATTCATCATGAACCTAAATCGCAAAGTTATACTCTCCTCATGACAATCTACCAGTGCCCCAAGTTTCAGAACTTCATGTGCCCATCTGCCCAATTCCCCACGCCATTTCCAAATGCAATTTTTAGTTTTCTGAAGTGTTCATCTGTAGGTAAATTTAAAGAGGCAACTTCAGAGGTCGATATCTTTTGACTCCAATTTCATCATGAGATGAGATCTGATGAGCCTATTGATGATGTCAGAGAGAATAAAGATCCCGAGTTTCAGAGCTTTTCCAGATGTTCTAGTCAATTTTTAAAGCCAGGCAATAGGTTTCCTGACAGAGATTTCACAATGGTGCGAAAGTCATTAAAATGTATTTTCAGCGATCAATCAGTGATCAATTTGATTTCATTCAGTTTGAAGATCTTAGTGGATCGGTTTGCCATATCAATCGATCGAAAAAAAAAATTGTTTTTAGCCGAACTCACTTTGGGGGTCCGACTGATTACTCCAGATTAATAAAGTGAGTGATTAAAAGAATGTCATTTTTCCTGTCAGTATCCATGTTATGAGAAGAAGACTTTGTTGGTCATATCTTGGATGGTATACAATTTGAAGACACCTCAACTTCCTTCCAAATGTAGTTCCTTATGCTAGTAAATGCAGAGATTGAGGTGTGAAGATTTTCCCCAATCCATGTAATGGTTTTGCACTAAAAAATGAAGATGAAATTATGGTTACTGCCTAACACAATGGTGACAAATACTTTTAAGTGGTTGGAGAAGTTACGCTCGATAAGCATCTTACAAAATTTGTAAAACATGGTATTTTAATGAAAATAAAGTTTAGGCAAACTGGATAGCTGCAGGTCCTTAGTGTTCATCACCTTTTAAAAGGAAAAGGGAGCATCTAAGGTTGTAGACTTAAAGCATCTAAGTAAAATTTTAAAGTTTTCCACAATTTATATTGTCCATCTAGCAAAAGCTGCCGACAGAAAAAGGGCATCTTCATGTGTAAAAGGAAGTTGCTTTAAAGGCAGGGCAGACCTTTTAAAAATATATATGTTTCTTTACATAGAAATGAAACTAATACCAGTAAAAGAATGAAAAATAAAAATTGGTGAAGCTCGTTCTTAAGCAAGATGGAAACCTCGCACTATGCAAAGAAGCCATTCATGCCCATGAAGTCCAGTAGCAATAGGAAGGCATAGTAGAAGAGGCCCTCAAAACATCCCAGTGCATGCAGTGAAAAGACCAACCCATGCAAATCAATAAGGAGCAATATCACAATAGCAACCAAGCTTGAAACCACAAGCTAGCAGATGCTCTAGCTCTGGAAAAAGGAGTAGAGTTGCAGCTATGCATAACCAATCTGAAAGGAGACACCAAAGACAGCATAAACAAGTAGCAACATGCATTTAAAAGGACTCGACTCAAGCATGGACGTCAGCAAATGGCACCCATAGGTAGAAATTTAAAAAAAAAGGGAATTGGAATAATAACAACCGTTGTAGGATGAAGAAACCCACAGAATGAAAATAGAGAGCCGCCCAAGCTCCCTATACCTAAAGTAGTTGAAGTCAAAGAAATTCAGGCAGTCGAATGCAAATAAAAAGGGGCAAAATCTGCAGCTCCATACAATAGCGTAGGGTCAAGTAAAGTAAATGTTTGAAGGAAGACAAAAACCAAACCCTGTGCTAAAAGAAAATCTACATACAAGAGAATCTGCCAGCAAGAAGACACTCCACATTGTAAAGAGGAAAACTTATTGTTAGGAAGTGCCATATCAAAGCACACGCACAATGATGAAGAAGAGCCACTTGGAAATTCATGCCAAGAAAATCAAGCCGCAGATCCATGACACAGTGAACACCATTAGCAGAGGAGTTTTAAACAATAAAAAAGTCGCCCAATCAAATAATACTTGATGCCAGTTTCAAAGGAACATGTCATACTAGAAGAAGCAACTGGTTACCAGGGGGCAGTCAACGCCAATTAGGAAGAAGTATATATTGAAAGCCTTACACATAAAGAAATATGCATGGTTCAAAGCGACAACAGAGTGAGGGTTAATATATATCCCACATTGCCCATGGGTGATAATCTGAAGTGCTTAAATCCATTTGCACACTCACCCTTAGTGTGAACAAGATGAAGGCTTTTGTAAGCACAAGGTTCATGTGCTGAGGGACACGCTATGGATGATGTCAGTGTGATGTGGGGTAAGTTTTAATCAAAAGTGCACCAGTGATGACTTGGCACCTAGACTAGAGATTGCAGCAGATGTAGACAAGTGGTGCATCAGATGGATTCCACATTCCTGCAAAAATAAGTTTCACACTAGTTACATAATGTGAGAATGCATATTTTTGCCAAGTGGCACCATGAGTCCCACGGATGATGAGATGGCATCGTAAAGCATTTCAAGTGGGAGGCACTCAGATTGTGACATGTGTCACAATCTGACGGATGATGCAATCTCACATTATGAAGATGCGATGTAGATAAATAATGCAAGAAAGTGGGCTCAAGACACGTGGCAACGAGCCCGCCCAGTAATGACGTGGTGGATGCATGTTCGAGCAACCAATCAAATAATGCCATGTGGAAGTTGGTCAAATTGAAGTTTGACCTCAGATTCAAAGGGCCAAGGTAATATTGAAGAGTTAAAAATAATAATATTTTATTATTACTTTTGTTGAAAATGCCCACGTCAAGTTTTTAAAATCAAATGGGATTTTTCTAAAGTTTGACTTTAGAATATTTAAAATTTTTCAAAAATTTAAAGACATAGATGTGCATACCAAGGTTTATACTAGAGGGGGCAATTTTTCAAACTTAGATTCTAGGAGTTTTCAGTATTGAAAATGGGCACTTCAATATACCATCGAAACCAGAATGAGACAAAATTTCTGATTTTAGAGTCAGTTTTTGCACAGGTAGCAGTCTGTTTGAGCTACAAGAGGTTTTCTTCCAGATTCCTATTGTGCAACTGAATTCAGGTATCAAAGCTTAAAACTGATTCCTAGCATAGAAATAACGTAAATGTGGTTAAAATGCAGTAAAAATTCAGTTTGGGTCAAAATCTGTTCAGAATTTATTTAGTAAAAAACTCAATTTCACTAGCATTTTATAAGGCAAATCAAATATTTTGGTGACCCAAAAAGGTTTCATCATTTCAACAGAGATATTTTGTAAGTCAGTAACAAAAATGATGAAACAAGATTAGATCAGAATGAGAGATGGAAGGAAGAAGTTATTCAGTTACAGAGGATTGCATTTCAAATGGACACCTATCAAGCAAGGATTCAATCCAAGAATTCACCTTTGTCTATATTTTTCTTTCTTTCTATCATTTGAAGGGTTCCAATTTTTGTTATCGAGAGACCATTATTGGTAGGAAATTTGCAGTCATTCTGTGAGACCATTTCTTTGGATCCAGAACTATGATTCCACCTCCATTCTTTAGCAATTTCTTCTTGTATGAATAGCAGTAGTGCAGATAATATAGATAGTTTTGAGATGTTAGGTTATTTCATGCTTTGATTTCATGCATTTGGTTGTATTATTTCAAGGAAATGAATACATATGAACAGTAATTTCACTAGTTTCATTCTAGTTCTTGTCTCCAGTCTCAGTAATCTATAGTCTTACATGGTCTTGGAATAAAGAGTTGAGATCCATTTGCTTCCCCTTCAGGTTGTATGTCTAATATATTTTGCTATTGGAAAAAAGTCCCAAGTAAATGCTTGATGTGTTTGACAAGGTTACTGGTTATGTTGAGAAGGATATTTTGTGAGAACAAGATCTGAATGAACACTGATGTTTGAATCATAAGGTGATTATATAGATCTGATGTCTGGGTATATAGAATATGTCCTAATGTCACAGATGTATGTTTTGAATTCATGGAATTGCCCAATGGATTGGGCACTAATCAGTTATAGGATCACTTGTTACATTGCTACATATTTGAAGATTTGTTGAAACTCAATATCAATAATCAAATGCTTTTCCCTTTTCATGTTGAAGAGCTATAATAGAATGCCCTCACTCAGCTTTTGAGATTCCTAGATCTACACTTAGCTACTGTAGATTGATGTTATTTCATGAGTTATTAGGAGAAATAAGGGTTTTATTTGCTTCATAATAGATTTAGTGTATGTTTTGATAACTGGTACCATATAAAGAATCTATGGGTCCAACTACTTAGGTTTTGCAGAGCTTGAAGAAGAAGAAGGGTCAAGCCTTATAGTTGGCCTGGTGTCTAAATGGGCATGTTGAAAATGGGACTTAGCTGCCCCTAGATGTGTTTTGTTCTCATCAGGGTAATTGAAAACTGGTAACATTATCAAACACCAACAAGATGGCGACTCTGCTAGGGACTGCATACAAAAGAAGCTAAAAATCTCTGGCATGAAACAGATTGGGTATAGCAGATATATAGCAAGAGGTGTTTCTTATTTCCTTGCTGAAGTTTCATGCACCCTAGTAAGTTTTTATCCATTTGTAGCAGTATTTTTCAAGGTCGAATATAGATTGTGTTGCTAATAGTGTTCATCTTTAGTCAAGTCAACTGGTTGTTGTTTTCAAAATACTATTATTATTTAGAGTCAGAATTGGTGAAAGATGTTTGCATTCTTTTAAGTGTTTTTAAAGATTTGCAAATCCTACAAGTTGGAATTTCAATTCAGATCTGCCATGTTGTAAATCATTTTCTAAAATCTTTCTCACAAATTGTGAGTGGCGACTCTTTCTAAAGGATCTCTGAACCAGTGTAGATCAGTTACTTATAAATGTTTTCAAGAGTTTTCAATTGAAGCAAGCAGATCTAAAAGTTGAGTCAAATTTTTGAATAAAAAAGAGGAGTATATAAGATTTTGACTGATAAGTTTTGAAATGTTGTTTCATCTATTTTCATAAGAATTTGTAATGATAAAGATGAATCACAACTGTGATTTCATTTCTCTCTTCAAGAAGATGGCAACTCTGTAAGGTTATGATCAATGGTGTAAAGAATTCATGTTAGCACCAAGCCAATTAGTAGATCAATGTTTTCAACAGCAACACTTGAGGTATTGTATACTTTCACGCAATTTTCTTTCCCATGAAAGTGAGTTCCACATATGTATTCTCCATCAAGTGAAGTTCAAGCACTAAGAAGAGAATAGTTTTGAGTTTTATACATTTCACTGGATTTGGTTTCAATTGTTGTTTTAAAGTTGTGAAGTGTATTTGAAGCATTCATTTGGTAGAAATTTGTTAAGCCTGCTACAAGTTACAAATTAGAATCTATTATGGGTGAATGGGTTTCATATTTCTGAAGAATGTTGAGGTTTATTTCACCTAGTATGCAACCTGTTAGTCAAAGTTTTAAATCTATTTCTACTAGTGGTATATGCCATTAAATTTTAATGGTATTCATGGTTTCCAAAATATTATGCCTTATGATCTCAAAAACTATTTACCTAAGTTTAGTGGGAACCATGAAAATTTAGCTAGTCATCATGTTTAGTTATTCAATGACTTGGTTGGTGATTTTGAAATTGCTCATGAAGATGTTCAGATGAAGTTGTTTGTTTAGACTTTAGAAGATGATGCTAGGGATTGGTTTTCATTTTTACCAGCATGTTCAATTTCATCCTGGGATGAATTACTATCAGCCTTCATGATGTAGTTCAAGGAAAGAGTAAGCATCTCTAATTATTTGATAAGTTTTTGAATATCCAAGTCAGGAATGGTAAATTAGTTCCTGAATTTAATATCAGATTTGCAAAGGTTTTAAATGAAATTCCTAAAAGTTACAAGCTAGATGATTAAATGTGTTTAGTGGTTTACCTCGGTGCATTTGATAAGAAGATGAGCTATCTGTTGAGAGATAAAGAACCTAAGACTTTGCATCAAGCATTCATGATAGTGATAGAGATTGAGAATAACATAAAATATGGCTTAACCAAGAGTCACTTCTCTAGGAATGTTTGCCGACAAGATGAAGTGCAAAGCACAAGTCAATGTAATAAGGAGTGTTTGATTTTAGATCAGAAAATAAGTACCCTTGCTATTGTAAATAGCTTTTTTGAAGATTCAAAAATAAAAAACATGTGAGCATGAAATCTCTTTGTTGCAAAGAAGAAATAATTCCATTCATGCTGAATTGAATGCACATTTTTATGGTATTACAACAACGAATGATAGAGTTGATTCACTTGATGAGTTATGCATGGAAGATATAAATCCAGTCATTCAATTTCCCATTGATGATTTGCATTATGTTGAAAACATAATGAATCAGGAAGAGGAAAGGTATTTATCTCAGTATGAGGATGGAGAACCTGGAAGTGATGTATCAAGTGATAAAGATGAAATTGCTGATCTGACATATTGTGAAGAAGCATCATGTGAAGACAATGGCAAGACTTTTTGCTCAAGTCAAGAAGAGGATTGTGATAGTACATATGCGTCTTCATGTGAATCAAATGCTGATTGGGAAGAAGAGAGCAATGACAGAAGTGAGTGCTCTTATGTTAGTAAACGTATGAATTCTTCTCTTAAATCTGAAAGTGAATCTCTAGTTCAGAATTGTGCGAATCAATTTCAGGTTGAAAGTTGTGAAGAAGAGTTGTCTACACAATATGAGGATAAAAGGATTATTTATAAAGAGGAATTGGTTAGTTGTGTAGATGAATGTCTTGAAGATACATGCAGTAGTAATCAACAGTATAGAAAAGTTTTTGAGGTTAATGCATGAGCACTTAAAGATGATTTGTTTGCAAGACATCTAAATCACCTTGATAGAGACTATGCAAATAATATTGATTGATATTTTGCATGCTTTGTTGATGGAGTTAATGGTTTTTGTTCGGGTGATGATTCTGATTTTTCTTCACATGCTAAAATTTTTCATGAAGATGAAATGGGTAGTGAATTTAAAGTATATACTAATGTTTTGTATGATGAAGATTGTGATAATGATCAGCCCATTTTTTGTCAGAACATTCAAAGAGAGTCATTGCATGGAGTTATCAATCCTTTGTTTGAAGAGCACATGGAAAATTCAGATTTAGTTGAGAATGAGTTTAATGTGTATATGAGAAATATGTTAGCAAGTAATACTAATCTATCAAAAGAACAAAGCATTAACTAGCATAAAAGACATAACATATATGAGAGACAAAGTGAAACCCTCAAATGAGAATATGAACCATGAAATGGCTCTCCCAATGAGGATGGTCACTTGATTTAGGGATGAGTCTATTTGATAGGATTTGGGATGTATGCTCAAGCTTCAAACTAGCTTCAATGGAGATTTTTTGAATTTTTGGTGTGGATGCATGCAAAAGTATGGATTTAGGGTTCAAAATGGCATTATAACTTTACTTGATGGATTGTGATTGAAAAGGCTTGGGAGGGGATCCAATTTATAGGCTAAGGGCTTGAGGGATGGAGGGCTAAGATGGAAGGAAAGTTGAAAGCTTAAGGAGGGCTAGGATGCACTCAAAAGGGAGCACATGGATTGTGCTTGTTTAGCACCAATCAGGGAGTGACACATGTCACAAGGTGAGTGGATGGAGGAAAGGGGAAGGATGAGTCAAAAAAGGAGGCTCAAAGGATAATATCTTCATAAAGACCCTTCATTATGGCTTGTAAGAGCTTGTAAGAGTCTTTATGGCTTTTGTAAGAGCATTCATTGTTGGGTGGTTGGGATATTTTGGAGGGAGTTGAGATTGTTGACTTTCCTTGTCTTAGGAAAGTCTTAATCTTGTTTAGGGAATGTGACAACATTAGGGGGTGGATTAGGCTTGGGTTTAGGATTAGACTAGGCTTGTTAGAGATTTGCAAGTGGATGGCATTCATGAGGGTGGGTGAGTTAGTGACTAAGCTTAGTTAGTATGGGTGGATGGGGTGGATTAGGCTAAAAAGAGGTTTCAGGAATAAGTTAGGGGCTTTTAGATTTGAGGGTTTTATTTATCAAATAGATTTATTTAATAAATGGGGATTTTGGATTTAGATAGAAGAATAGGATTTAATTGATAAATAATAGGTTATTTGATTTATCAATTAGGACTATAGATGATTAATTAAATTAATCAGCTAGGGGATGGCAAAGGATTAATTAACTAGGAATTTAATTAATGGTGCCTTTAGAGATAACTAAATAGGATTACCAAAGCAATGTAATCAAATTTAGGTGTCTACATAATGATGATACTTTATCCTACTACTGAGAGAAATCAAATTGTTCTTCTTTCAAGTATGATAGTAAAACTGATGATTATATTGCATTTGATGAGGTAAATGACACGACATTTGACAAAGTTGTTTTTGAAAATTAGTATGCACCTTGCAATGAGATTTATGATGAACTCTCTGATGTGAAGACTAATTTGTTTGCTGATTGTGAAGAACCATTTGAAGATTATCGATTAGTTTTAGATTCTAATGTGGATGACATATGTGAGTATCAGTCAGATTGTTCATTTTATTCCTATCTGGTTATGCAAAAGGATACACAATTTGAAGGTATGAGTGGTCTTTTTCCCCATGTTGAATATGATGCATTCATATTTGAAATTGATAGCATGCACAAGTCATTTGTTAGAGAAGGTTTTTAGTTTCAGTCTGATATTTTTGAGCATGCTAATCAAAAATTTCATAATAAGCAAGTGGTTGAAGATGAACATAGTTTTTATTTGCATTGTGAAAGTCAAGGTTTAGATTCAGTTTTGCTAAATGAGTTGATTTAGAATAATAATCTGATTGGTGAGACTGATATGAGTCAAAATTTCAGTTTACCTCATGAGATTTCAAATGAGAATTATGTTTATGATAGAGGTAAACAAATTTGTTGAAGTCCGATGGCCTGGGGCCATCGTATGTACATAATCTTGGTAGTTGTAGCTGTTTCCCTGCTTTCAATAAATTTGTTCAGGAGAGTTTTTGAAGTTTAGGTGTGTGGTCTACTTCTCCCAGAGATCTAAATCCTTGCCATGCCTGCAAGGGACATGCATCCCTAGACAGAGCCACTATTGGCACTCAAAAGTGGGTTCTCATTTTGAGCGTCTATTTAAAATTTTGAGTCAATTCAAGCTATTTGAATGCCCATAAATGCATATGTGCCTAGCTATACCTTTGAGGCCCCTGAGGTGTTTAATTTTTCTAACACCCTCCATTCAGCCTGTTTATGTGTTCCATGAAGTTCAATTGTCATTTTGAGTCATTTGGCAAAGTTCTATTTTGAGCTAGTATCAATTTTGCATTTTCACCAAAGTGTTAGACAACGATAAGAGGCCTTGTTTGCAAGTGAATATCTTGCACCTAGAAATGTTTTGTGATTCACCACTTTGGGAGTATCTAGTGTCCATATCCAAGAACCTATGTTTCAATTTTTAAGTCATTTCAAATCCGTTTGACTAGGTTTTGAATCCCTCAAAGTTGGTCTTTTAAATTTGTCATGCTAATTGCATTACAAATAATTTTGGGAAGCCCTGTTTGACGAGTAATAACTTTTGACCAATTGACCAAAATGAGAAAATTCCTTTTGCGTTGCATTGTAAATGTCAGAGACTCATTATGTTTCAAGTCCCCCAGCTCTTGAAAAATCTGTTTGATCAGTTTTTGAACGTGATTCTAAACGCAATTTATAACTTGTTAACTGGTGTCAGCACTTGTAGATTTGTCAGTACCCTTGTTCGTGGCATTATAAATTGAAATCTGTGATTAGAAAGATAGAATGGATTGTACCATTGTGTTGTCCGCTGAAAATACTCCAAGGGTGTTAGTTTGCAAGTCGTGACAAATCCATTTGCACACTTTTCCAAGGTCAATCCATTTGTAAAAATTGTTATCTTGTCATTGTTTCCTGTCCTGCGAATCCAAGATGCCAATTTCAGATGCCCACCAAATTTGCCCTGTGATTCGTCATTAACCTAAATCATAGAGTTATACTCTCCTCATGACAGTCTACCAGTGCCCCAAGTTTCAGAACTTCATGTGCCCATCTGCCCAAATAATCCCCTCACCCATGTGCATCATCCTTATAATCCCCTCATCCATCTCCCTATCTTGGATTCCTTTTTATAGCGCTCCGCTCCTTCATCCTGCACCTTCCGTAAAGTCTTAAGCTTGCTTCCTCTTGTGCATCTAATTCTCCTTTATCATTCTCCCATAGTGAGAGTTTGAGCTAATTCAGCCCCTTCTCTTTGCCAATTTGAGTCTCCTTGCTCATCCCAGATTCTTGTATTTTTCAAGAAGCCACCAAGCCTCGCTTTCTCTCCCCGCTGCCTTCTTGAGGGGGCATCTCATAGTCCATTCTCTCCTCTTCTGCTCTAGCCTTGGGCATCTTATTTTCTTATCTTTGATGCCATGCCACTTGCGGCATCACATCAAAGAGGGGCAAAATGTAGACACCTAAAAATCCTTTAGAAAATAAAGTATTTTTATTTTCTAAAAAAATCCCTGATGACATCATCATTTATTAATTAATTAATTATTTAATTAATTAATTAATTTTTATGCCATTAAATTCCTTTATCTTAATTAAAAATATTTAATTAAGGAATCCCTCCCAAAAATGTTTAAATCTTATTTAAACATTATTTTCTTATTTATTAATTATTTAATTAATAAATTGACCAAAAATCCTAAAATAAATAAAAAATTTATTTTTTGCCCAAAAACTTGGCCAATTTCCTTATGACCAATAACCTCTTCCAAAATCTTCTAATCCTTCTTTAATTTTGATTAAAGGCTAATCCCATCATTTCCTACCCCTAATCCCAACTCAAAATATTTAATTAAGATTAAATATTAATCCTCATGTTTATTAAAAAAGTTTTAATAAATATCCCCTCAACCCAAACCCTTGAAATAAATAAAACTTTATTTATTTCCTAAAAATATAATTTTATCCTCATCCTAAGAAGTTCTAGACTCTTCTAGAAAGTCTTCATCCTCATCCTAGGAAATTCTAGACTATTCTAGAATGTCTTTATCCTCATCCAAAGTCTAGACTCTTCTAGAAGATGTCTTTAGACCTAATCCTAATCCCCTCCTAACCTTGTCACATTCCCTAAACATGGGTTAAGACTTACTAACCCAAGCCAAAGCTAACAAATATCTCCTCCTTCACCCACCCTCATTAAATGCCATCCACTTGCCTATCCCTAAACTAATCCTAAACCATCCTAATCCATCCTCTAATCATTTGCACAAGCCTAAGCAAGCTTAAAATCTTCCTAATCAAGTCCAAGTCGAATTTTCTCTCATCACCCTCAAAATATCTCAACCATAAAACTTTATGAAGTCCACTAGGTCATAAATGACTCTTACAAGCCCTTTTATTGCTCTTACAAGTCATTATGAGGGTCTTTATGAAGATTTTATCCCTTGAGCCTCCTTTGTTGACTCATCCTTCCCCTTTCCTCCATCCTCTCACCATGTGACATGTGTCACTCCTTGATTGGTTGTAAGGAAGCACAATCCATGTGCTCTCCTCTCATGCAATCTGAGCCTTCTATAAGCTTTTTCACATCCTTGCATCCTAGCCCTTGATCCCTCAAGCCCTTTGCCTATTTAAGGAATCCTCTCCCAAGTCAAAATAACACAATCCATGAAGTAAAGTTATAATGCTATTTTGAGAGCCAAATCCATACTAAAGCCATCTATCCACACCAAAAATCCACAATCATCCATTGAAGCCTTTGGAAGCATATTGAGCATACATCCTATCTTTTTAGACAAAGCTACTCAACAAGAGAGCTTCTCATTGAGAGAGCCCATTAATGGCTCATATTTTCAATTGAGAGCTCATCTTAGTCTATCTTGAAGTTTATGAATTTTTTTTAGTTTGTAGAAGCTTTATTTAAATTTGGTTTCTATTAGCATACTAACATTGCTCATATACACATGTGCCCATCTACCCAATTCCCCAGGCCATTTCCAAATGCAATTTTTAGTTTTTTGAAGTGTTCATCTGCAGGTAAATTTAAAGAGGCAACTTCAGAGGTCGATATCTTTTCACTCCAATGTCTTCATGAGATGAGATCTGATGGGCTTATTGATGATATCAAAGAGAATAAAGATCCTGAGTTTCAGAGCTTTGCCAGATGTTCTAGTCAGTTTTTAAAGCCAGGCAACAGGTTTCCTGATAGAGATTTCACAATGGTGCGAAAGTGATTAAAATGTGTTTTCAGTGATCAATTTGATTTCATTCAGTTTGAAGATCTCAGTGGATTAGTTTTCCATATTAGTCGATTAGAAACAAATTTTTTTTTTAGCCGAACCCACTTTGGGGTTCCGACTGATTACTCCAGATTAACAAAGTGAGTGATTAAAAGGATGCCATTTTTCCTATCAGTGTCCATGTTATGAGAAGAAGATTTTGTTGGTCATATCTTGGATGGTATGCAATTTGAAGACACCTCAACTTCCTTCCAAATGTAGTTCCTTATGCAAGTAAATGCGGAGATTGAGGTGTGAAGATTTTCCCCAATCCATGTAATGGTTTTGCACTAAAAAAATGAAGATTAAATTATGGTTGTTGCCTAACACAATGGTGACAAATACTTTTAAATGATTGGAGAAGCTACACTCGATAAGCATCTTATGGAATTCAAAAAACATGGTATTTTAATGAAAGTAAAGTTTAGGCAAACTGGATAGCTGCAGGTCCTTAGTGTTCATCGCCTTTTAAAAGGAAAATGGAGCATCTAAGGTTGTAGACTTAAAGCATCTAAGTAAAAGTTTAAAGTTTACCACAATTTATATTGTCCATCCAGCAAAATCCACCCACACAAAAAGGGCATCCTCATGTGTAAAAGGAGGTCGCTTTAAAGGCAGGGTAGACCTTTTAAAAATATATATATATGTTTCTTTACATAGAAATGAAACTAATACCAATAAAAGCATAAAAAATAAAAATAGGGGAAGCTCGTTCTTAAGCAAGATGGCAACCTCACACTATGCAAAGAAGCCATTCATGCCCATGAAGTCCAGCAGTGACAAGAAGGCATAGTAGAAGAGGCCCTCAAAACATCCTAGTGCATGCGATGAAAAGACCAACCCACGCAGATCAATAAGGAGCAATTTCACAACAGCATCCAAGCTTGAAACTACAAGCTAGCAGATGCTCTAGCTCTGGGAAAAGGAGTAGAGTTGTAGCTGTGCATAATCAATTTGAAAGGAGACACCAAAGACAGCATAAATAAGTAGCAGCATGCATTTGAAAGGATTTGACTCAGGCATGGACATCAACAAATGGCACCAATAGGCAGACATTTTAAAAAGAAAGGGAATTAGAATAATAACAACCACTGCAGGATGAAGAAACCCACAGAATGAAAACAGAGAGTCATTGAAGCTTCTCATACCTAACGTAGCTGAAGTCAAAGTTATCTAGGTAGTCGAATGCAAATAAAAAGGGGCAAAATCTATAGCTCCATATAATAGCATAGGGGCAGGTGAAGTAAATGTTTGAAGGAAGATAAAAACCAAACCCTGCGCTAAAAGAAAATCCACATACAAGAGAATCTGGCAGCAAGAAGACACTCCACATTATAAAGAGGAAAACTCATTTTTAGGAAGTTCCATATCAAAGCACATGCACAATGATGAAGAAGAGCTGCCTAGAAATTCATGTCAAGCAAATCAAGTCGCAAATCCATGGCGCAGTGAATGCGATTAGCAAAGGAGTTTTAAACAATAAAAAAGCCACCTAGTCAAATAATACTTCATGCTAGTTTCAAAGGAACATGTCATACTAGAAGAAGTATTTGGTTACCAGGGGGCAGTCAAAACCAATTAGGAAGAAGTATATATTGAAAGCCTTAAACATAAAGAAATCCACATGGTTCAGAGCGACAGCAGAGTGAGGGTTAATATATATCCCATATTGCCTGTGGGTGATAATTTGAAGTGCTTAAATCCATTTGCACACTCACTCTTAGTGTGAACAAGATGAAGGCTTTTGTAAGTGCAAGGTTCATGCACTAAGGGACCCACTATGGATGACATCAGTGTGATGCAGGGTAAGTTTTAATTGAAAGTGCACCTGTAATGAGTTGGCACCCAGATTGGAGATCGCAGTAGATGCAAACACGTGGCACATCGGATGGATTCTACATTCCTAATAAAATAAGTTGCACACTGGTTAAATAATGCAAGAATGTAGATTTTTGCCAAGTGGCATCGCGAGTCCCATAGATGATGAGATGGCATCGTAAAGCATTTCAAGTGGGAGTCACTCAGATCATGACACGTGTCATGATCTAATGGATGACACAATCCTACATTATGAAGATGCAAGGTAGATAAATAATGTGAGAAAGTGAGCTCGCAACACGTGGCAGTGGGCTTGCTCAGTAATGACATGGCGGATGCATGTTCGAGCAACCAATCAGATAATGCCACATGGTAGTTGATCAAACTAAAGGTTGACCCCAGATTCAAAGGGCTAGGATAATATTGAAGAGTTAAAAATAATAATATTTTATTATTATTTTTGTTGAAAATGCCCATGTCAAGTTTTTAAAATTAAATGGGATTTTTCTAAAGTTTGACTTTAGAATATTTAAATTTTTTCAAAAATTTAAAGACAAAGATGTGCAGACCAAGGTTTATACTAGAGGGGAAAATTTTTCAAATTTAGATTCTAGGAGTTTTTGGTATCAAAAATGGGCACTTCAATATACCACCGAAACCAGAACGAGATGAAATTTTTGATTCCAAAGTCAGTTGTTGCACAGGTAGCAGTCTATTTGAGCTACAAGAGGTTTTCTTCCAGATTCCTATTGTGCAACCGAATTTAGGTATCAAAGCTCATAATTGATTCCTAGCATATAAATAACTTGAATGTGGCTAAAAGGCAGTAAAAATTTAGTTTGGGTCAAAATCTGTTTAGAATTCATTCATTAAAAAACCTAATTTCACTAGCATTTTATAAGGCAGATCAAATATTTTGGTGACTCAAAAAGGTTTCATCATTTCAACAAAGATATTTTCAAGTTAGTAACAAAAATGATGAAACAAGATTAGATAAGAATGGGAGATAGAAGGAAGAAGTTATTCAGTTACAGAGGATTGCATTTCAAATCGACACCTGTCAAGCAAGGATTCAATTTGGGAATTCACCTTTGTCTATATCTTTCTTTCTTTCTATCATTTGAAGGGTTCCAGTTTTTGTTACTGAGAGACCATTTTTGGTAGGAAATTTGCAGTCATTCTGTGAGACCATTTTTTTGGATCTAGAACTGTGATTCCACCTCCATTCTTCAGCAATTTCTTCTTGTATGAACAGCAGTAGTGTAGATAATACAGATAGTCGTTTGTAGGGTAATTTGCATCTACAATCATGGGAAAGAAAAAGAGAGGAACGATTGAAAAATAAGAGGCAAAAAAAGCAAAAACAAGGGAGTGTATGAGAAGATTATGTGAAGGTACATCATCAAATGCCTACAATGTAAGTGATGAAAATCTACTTATTGACATTGATTTTGCAAATGTACCTAATTTGATAAACAAAAATGTTCAACATACCCCAATTGAAATGATTATGACAAATACACTTATGTCACCTAATGCCCCTAATGTGACATCTCAAGTTGAAATGATGAATGCACATGATGTAAGTAATGAAAATATAGAGCATGCACATACATCATCTCCAAGAATAATTCATAGAAATCCAAAGTTTCAAATTGAAATTTATGAAAATATTTTGAAGCCAATCCATGATAAAATGTCAGAAAGAAATTGTACAAGAATTGTTTAAAATATTTGGAATAGCTATTTTGAAAATTTAAATCAAAGTGGAAGATGCCAACTCATTGTTGAAATGGTTAAAAATCTGAAATTTAGAGAGACAATGAGAATTTTGGGGTTATGAACATCTAAAAATAGTAATGAAAGAAGCATTGCTAGAAATCTCTTTGATGCATACCAATCCATTGGTTCAAAAGCACATACTAAAGATGCTAATACAAGTTGATGAGTCCTCACATCACCCATAATGGGAAAGGGAATGAAAAAAACTCATATGGTAACAAAAACAAGTAAATCATGAAGGATAAGTAGAGCAACACTAGTCAAAGCCTTCGTGAGGCAAGAGAAAATTGAGAATTCTAATGAGACTTTTTTTTCATCATTCCAAGGTAGACTTTCATGTGAGGATAAAATTATTGTTCATGCACTAAGAACATTAATGGAAAACTTTTGGCATAACAACAAAAGGGATTCATCAAACCAAAAAGATATTGTCAAAAGATGAATTGGAAAATAAAACCATAAGCCACATGTAAAACAATTTTTGGATATGAATCAAATAGAATTTTATAAAATGTTTTTGATAAGAAAAATAGGTTTTACAAGGACCCTGAAACACAATAGTTAAAACAAAAACAAAGGCTGATATTAAGCAGATAAAGCCCAACCAAACATAGACAAGTCACTAGGCTGACAATAAGAAAAAAGTTTAGCTAAACACAAAGGTCAACAAAAAGGCTAGTTCAACTTACATCCAAAAAGCCAACACAAGAAAAAGCCAGCTTGACAAAAAACAATAGTAAACTAATAGCAAAAGATGGGAAAAAATAAACCATGATTACTCTTTTGTCTTTCACTCGAGCTCCTGCATCATCTGAGCTACTTCATAGACTTTGTGAGTATCCTTAGCCAACTACTCTTGACTCTTCTGGGCTTCCCTATCTAGGCTATTGAAATTAATTTCTATCACTGCATCCTCTTCCACCCTCACTCTTTCTGTATCCTTGTCCTCACTCTTGTCCAACAGGTCTCTAACTTTTAACATTTCAGTAAGGGACAAAATGTTATCATTGATAGAATTGAGGATGGAGATAATCTAATTCACCAAATTATGATTATAGTTTTCCAAGTTTAGGATTCTCTTCTCAACTAAACTAATTCTATACTCCTTATTCTTATGATTTCCTAGACCTGGCTCCTTCCTATTGTTTTCCATTTGGCCAATTTTTTCCTTGACCTCTTCCAATTCATGGTAAAGCCATTTGATTGACCCAAAATTGTCAATCATGCTATTGCGAGCATTATTCAGTAGATTCATGCATGTTTCCCTAGCATTATCTATTATTACCACCATGGCTAGATTGATGAGTCTTTTGAGCTGGAGTTGGCCCTATTTTCTTCCTAAATTTGGGGATTTATTATCTCTCCGATAATCCCCATCTTGTATGTTCTAACATTAAAATTTCTCCATGCATTTTCCCTATCCTTAATAATCACTTCTCCACCCTCTTCTCCAATTTTCTCCTTCTCCTGCTGCTGGGGATGAATAGGGGAAAGAGGAATAGATAAGATATCTAACCATGACCCCAAAACCCCCTCAACATACATCTATTTTTCCCTCTTCCTTTTCTTAGCAATTGATTCCTCCCTCTTAATTTTTGTCTCCTCTTCATCATCATCATTAGATTTCATTTCCTCTACTTCCTTATTGTTTTCTTCATCACCATAGCATATAATTTTAGGCCCATGTCCTCTAGGGCTCTTCCTACTTTGGGTAATAGATGAGGGTGATTTTTTATCTAACTCTTTGGCCTTCTTTCCAAAGGAAACATTTTCCTCCCCCTCTAGGTTAATACTTTGAATATTCTCTGAATTAGAGAAAAAACTAGAGCAGCCTGAGTCCTCAGAGGCATCCACACCAAGTTGAGGAGATTTGCTTAAAGTATAGGCTTTAAAATGCTGATAAATTAACAATAATAATCCCTCATGTAGGGTGGGATTCATAGAGGGTTTTTTCTTATATCCTGTAATAGCCTTTCTCATAGAAGTAAATAAATAATAGGGGAAAGAAATATTGATGTCATGGTAGAAATGGTTGAGAAAAACAAAGTGATGGGTTCTCACCTGATCAAATCTAGTATCGAAAGAAACATATTCTATAATAGCTCATAAGACATACCTCCAAAGTTTTTTGATGGAATCCATTTCATAGTACATTTTGCATTTTACCAAATCATTCCTCTCCTCCATTTTCTTTGCAAAATTCTTGACTGCATTCACTGATAGCTTCTTGTCTCTATAAACTTTGAAGCCCTCCACCAAAATTTTAGACACAAGAGCAATGACTTCCTCTATAATAAAAAATGAAAATCCATTTACGTTAACTCTCCCATCCTTCCAAGAGTTTACCATACTATTAGTAACATCTGGGTCAAAGCCATGGAGTTTAGCAATGTAATTTTCTATACCTCCCTTCTCCAATTTCTTGCATACTTTTTCCCTTTCTTTCCATTTTTTCGCATCCCCTATAGGGTCCTTCCTACTCTATTCCCCCACTACTTATGTGCTCTCCACCCCTACAATTCTCATAAATGCCAACCTTTGCAAACCCTCCTCAAACTTTTGAAAGCTCTGGTTTTCATGTCTCTAAAAGGCACCAATATATTTTTCTATACCCCAGGGAAAAGGGTAGATGAAGAAATCAACCCACAAAATGTGTCGATTTGACACTGATAACCTCACCCCCTGACTATGTTTTTCATAAATGCCATTATTACAATAACTCACACCCCATCTTCCATTAATAATCATAATTACATTAAGATCTCCATCATACCTCCCTAGATTTTTTCTAGTTTGATAAGACTACTCACTTCTATCAGAATATTCCTGCCCGAATTTCAAGTCATCACCTTATCTTTCTGTTGGAAATATTCAAGATATGACAAGTTACTGAGAGGGGAGGGGTGAATCAATAACTTTTAAAATTTCAAACAATTGGTATCAGAGCAATAAGGTTCTCAAGATAAAAGTTTCACAGCTTGAGCAAAGATCAAGGACAATGGAGATATTCAGACTTGACAAATCTATTGAGAATGAAAAGCTAGATCTGAAAATGGCCATGGCTCAACTCAATGAAGCAAAAGAGCATCTTTCACAATCCTTGAAAAGAAGAAAAGAACTTTCAAGGAAAATGAATGACCATCAGTATGTTGAAGAAAAGATTGAAGATCTCTCACCATCAAGTAGTTCAGATGAAGCTGACAAAGAAATCAAAGAACTTTTAGAAAAGAATGGATCTCTGCAGGAAGAAGTAAGAAAGCTCAAAAGGGAACAAGAAATCTAGTCCATCAGGCTATGTGAAATCTTGGAGCAAAGGAACAAGGCAACTGAAGACTTAGAGGTAAGGAATAATCAATCCTCTCAGCTTGAAAATCTTGTAACTCAATTATCTAATGCAAATAAAGAAATTATGAATCTAAGATCTGAGAATGAGAATTTGAGAAATGACTTAATTACTGAAAGGCAAATCAATGCAAGCTTACAAAGTGATCTAATCTCTGAAAAACAAGTCAATGAGAGAATGGTAAAATCTCAAAAGGACATGGATCAATTGAATCTGCAAAATGAAGAAAACTTTCATAAACAAAATGGTAAAGCAGGCCTTGGATACAAGGAAGAAGGTGAATCTTCCAAACAGGGTACTCAAAAGAATCAAAGACCTACTTGCAGCCACTATGGTAAGTTAGGTCATACATCTAACAGATGTTGGAGCAATGGAAAAGGCAAATTTAATGGAAAGTGCTACAATTGCAATCAACATGGACACAAAGCCAATGAATGCAAAGAGAAACCAAAATTTGAAGGTAAATGTCACAAATGCCAAAAGCAAGGTCATAAGGCATCACAATGCAAATCCAAATCATTTAATCTAGCTGAACAACTTGTCAAAGCAATATTTGGTTGGGACTACAACACTTGGGTGCAGATGTCATTATTGTAGAGAATATGGTCATACTGGCATAAACTGTGCAAGGCATCACCTAAGAAAAAGGGATACCACTGTAAGATGTTATACATGTACAGAACTTGGTCATATATCTAAAAATTGCATGAACATAAAGAAAGTCAAGGATGAGAAGAAAATCAAAGTAGACAATATTCGGAAGCAAATGAAGTAGCAATAGATTCCTAAGTCTACCGAGCCAGATAATTCAAGTGATGGAATGGTCACTCAAGAAGTGAGTGACTCTACCATTTCCAATTAAGACTCATCAGGATAAGACCAGGACTGTATCTACAAAGCAATATCCTTAGTAGTCCTAGAATGAAAATATGATCAAATACATATTTCAGATACATCAGGATCATGGTCAGTACATGACCTTACCAAGCTCAGTCAGGTGCAATAAGGCTTCTTTCACCAAGTTGCACTTACCGAGCATGGTTGGTTCTTCTCCTACCGAGTTAAGGTCAGTTTAACCTATTTTCTTTTGGTCACCGAGTTGCGAAGTTTAAGCTGAGCTAGTGGATGACAGTCTGTTGATCGCAGCTACCTCCGTACTGAACATTAATGGTGAATTTTTCATCAAAAGGGCAGATTTCGACCTCATTTTTCACCGCGAATTCGAGATTTACACAGAAAAAAAAAGGCTTTCAAGAGAGTTCAAGCGATTTGAAGAGATTTTCCAGCGAAGTATTCTTACAAAACCTTTTCACTCACCAAGCAGCAATGGCATCCGCAAGCACCAGCAGCAACAAGGCGAAGAAGCGTTTCGAAATGCTTGTGAAGGGAACGAAATGGAAGGCACCTACGTTCAAGCTCGTTCCTGCCATCGCTGAATCGCTCGATCCCAATGGAGCTCAATCATAGATTCCACCCAAGGTACTCCTCGTGAAGGACATTCACACTCATTTTAAGTGTGCTATTCAAGAAATAGGGACATTGGACATGGATAATGCCCTAGCAGAGTTATGTGTAAATGGTTCTCTCAAAATCGAGCACAAGCATTTGGAAACTAAAGGTTTGACTCACATCGCGCATATGCCTAGAAACTTCCAAACCAAATGGATTAGGTATATCTTGAGTCGAGTGCATAATGGTCAGTTGTGGTTGGAACAACCTGTTTTGATAACCAAGAAGATGATTCACAAAATCACGGGTCTCCCGATGCTCAGCAAAGCCAAAACCACCAAAACCCTAGGACGGGATGAGTTACAGAGGCAAACCCTAGCCGAGTGGGATGGTAGAGGTTTGAAGGTTAACACTATAACAGATCTGGAACTAAGATTTGGCATACATATTATTGAATATAAGTTATATAGTTCCAGCAGGTTAAATAGTGTACCGTGTGAAGCTGTGGATTTGGCCCTGAAAATTGTAAAGAAGAATCTTGAGTTTGATCTGTCAGAAGTAATGTTGAAGTAGTTAAACAAGAACATGGACAGTATAAGGACATTGAAGAATAACCCCTGTAAATTTGGATCTTTGTTAATATGTTTACTATTTTATGTACAAAAATTCTTTCCATCAAAGGGAACCGTAGAATGGAGAAAAGATGTCCCAATTTTGTATCAGATTAAAGAGTTTATAGCAGAGATGGGAGAAAATTTTGATAGTATCATGGATAACTATTTTGAAGACTTTAAGGAGAGGATGAATAACCAATTCAGAATTCCTCCTAGGCTTGTTGAAGAATATAAAGATGACGTATGTTTTATGGTTGACTGTGACAAGGTGTACATACAAGCAGTTAGACCCCGAGTTGCATGGGTGAAACCTCTTCCATATGAGGTAAATATTGATGAAACAAGGGATATCATTGAAGCAAGGGTAAATGAGCCAGTAGACCAAAGGCAATGGATTTTTGGTACTTATGATGAAGCAAAGGCCAGAATTGAACTGGAAATCAAAATTCCACAGGCCATCAGCAAAGGTAAGAGGAAAGTGGCCAAACTGAAAACTGCAATGGGTCCTCTTATGCTCACCGAGGGAAAAGGTGAAGATAAAGAAAGTGAAGAAGAAGAAGGAGAAGAAGAATCAGAAGAAGAGCAACTAGCAAAGAAGAAAGGCAAGGTAATCATTACCAAGCCCAAGAAGCAGCCTACTGCAGTATTTACTCGGAGGACAAGAAAAGGTATTCAGGAACCTGTATTGGTCAAGCCTGCACCTACATTCGAGCAAAGGCTCAAATCATTGGAAGAAGGAGCTGGCATCACAAATTTCAAGGTATTGAAATTTGAAACAAGGACTGATGCTGAGAAAATGCAGATTGAAGAACTGGTACTTAAAAAAATGGGAAAATGGAAATACTCCCCGGACCAGATTGCTCCTCATATCTCTAAAGAACTACTGGAGAGAGTACACTCAAGATGGGAGTTAGCCACCAAAACGGTAAAAGATATATATGAGAAATCCCTGAAGAATCTTCGGCCTAGTCTCACTGGAGCAGAGGTAAAATCTGAATTGAAAACCTATGAAGGTAAAATGATGATCAGATTCCACACTTGTTTGATTTTAATCAAAGATATAGAGCATGTTGTAAATGATTCTACAAACATGTGGAAAAACATCTATCATCTACATAAGCCGAGTGTAGACCCAGTAGAAATAAAGGATGATGATAGCAGCAGCAGCAGTGATGAATCAGATAGTGCTCCATCCATCATAGTTACACCAGGAGAGTTGCATGCAATGATGGAAGAGAAAGAGGAAGAAGACAAAGAGGAAGAAGCTGAAGAGGAAGATAAGGAGGATGATCCGGTAAAAATTGCAGCAGCAGTTATTGCATCCCTTCCTCACTCCCCAGCTAAACCTGTGACATCATCAAGGTTGGAGTCAGCTTCAGCAGGTTCATCTACACTAGATTTACCATCTACACCTGTCATATCTCAGCTCCAGGTATCATTAGTGGAAGTGACTACCACTTCATCTACCGAGCTGCATCCTTCTTTGTCTACCGAGCTGCACCCCTCTTCATCTACCAAGTTGGCCTCCTCGACTCCATCATCATCAGTTGGTATTGCTATGAGTTCTCCAATTTTGACTACTCCAATTTGTTCTACAATTTTGTCACCATCTACTTCAGGCACAGTGAGCTTAGATACTATATTACCGAGTGTATCACCATTTTTGGCCAGTACTCAAATTTTTGACCCTGTACATACTCCTATTGGCACTCAACCCTTAAGCATCCCAGTTTTTACTACTAGTCCTTTTGTCTCTACTGTTGTGTCTATTCCAAAGGTCAAACTAGTCATCTCAGAAGTCAAACAAAAGCAACCATTAAGACTTATGATCACTGGAAAGGAAATTCCTGAAGACATTGACTTGGACACAGAGATAGTAATTCCAAAGATTGACTTTGATAATACTACCATTGAAGAAATGAGGTATGCTAGTCAACTTATTGAGAAAAAGGCTACTCAGATGTAGTTAAGATCGGAAAGGGATAAGGAATACATGATAATTGAGGATGCCCAGAACATAATTACTGAGGCTATAGGTGTTGATGTTGATACTTCTCAACACATTTTGATTCAATTGGAAGAGGCAGTTAATAAATTCAATGAAGATGCCTCCGGACAAGAAAAGCTGATTGAGCGTGCAACAAAGAAATTTGATAATAAGGTGTTGGGGCACATTGCCCAGAACATTGCAATAAATCAGGTTGTATTAACCTCGGTTTTTGCAGATATGGAAAATTCTTTTAATAATGTAACATCTCTTTTTGCTAAGCTTTGTGATGTTACCGAGTACACTAAGGGAATAAGAGAGAAACTAAATAAAATTGATGAGGATCTGAAGGTGAGCGCACAAAACTTGAAGCTTGACCCCAGTTCAAGCTCATATCATCACCTCAGGATCAAATTTTTGTCAGAGAAGCAGGCAGAGCTGTTGAGAGAAGAGGCAAGGATCCGATCTACATTGATAGATATCCAAAACATGATCCTTCCCATCATGGATTCAATGCAGAAGCACATTGCACATTCAAAGACATTAATCCATGATAATAACTTCTCCATTGCAGACCATGTGATTGAAATTTCGGCTGAAGTTCAAGTAGCTCTTTCCACCTGCAAAATTTTGCAAGAGAATTGGGATAAGACTCTCCAGCTTATTCTTTAGGTACATTCAGAGTTCATCTCTCATTTTGGTGTTTCTATTAAAGTATATATATTCTTTTATTCTTTGGCATTATTGTCAAAAAGGGGGAGATTATTGTTGGATATGTATACTATGGGTGAATAAGTGTTTTCAGAGAAATTGTACAAAGGAAGAGATATACAGCTCATGTAAATACTGTATGTACATTCTATGGGGGAGTTGTATATAACGAAGCTATGTATATTCAGAATCAGTCATCAGCATGTCAGATAAATTTTGTCTCATAAGTGTTTTTGTCACTAATGCCAAAGGGGGAGATTGTTGGCATTATGATACATTTTTGTCATTAGTTACAACACTTATTGGATTCTGAATGCTTACCGAGCAATCACCGGACATTCCTTTGTAAGCCAAGCTCTACCTAGTTCTCAGTGTTTACCGAGTGATCGAGGTGAACAAAGAAGTCAGTGTTTACCGAGTGACATCTCTTCTACCAAGTCTCCAGTGGTTACCGAGTTCAGAACTACTCGAAGTGTTTAGTATGGACCGTGCCTTCACTTCTACCGAGTGCATGATGATGCCGAGTAACGCAGTGGACGCCGAGTATCAGAAGGACACCGAGTCAGTTCAGTGAACCCGAGTTTTTACCTTGGGCCGACTTTGTATAGATATTTGCACTTGTTGTTTTGGCCGACCTTGCATGTATTGTTTATTTGAATGGTATATATATGCAATGTATTGTATCATTCAAATGTAATGGTAATGAATGAAAATGTGAAAGTGTGAAAGAAATACATGTGTGCGAAATTATGTGTGCTGAGTTGTGAAGGTATTCAGCAAGGTCAAGTTTTGGAGCAGAAAAGTTTTATCTATCACATCAAGGTGAATCAGAGCATAGCGGATCTTATCAGCAATCAGTTGTAATCAGATCCACTATTTCATTCTAATAGGTGAATCAGTTTTTATAAATCCTTTAACAAGGTAGACTTAACAGTCTTTTTTAAATCTCCTAACAGAGTGCATACTTTATTGTATGTTTGTAAATCCTCTAACAAGGTGGATCTAGCAATCCGTTGTGCTCCTAACAGGGCAGATCACCAAAAGTGGTCATTGTAAGCCTTAACCGACCAACTTCATACTGCAGTAACGAAGCTTTGTCGGTTTCATCCCCACCCCAGTTTTACTTTCTATTTGGAAGGTTTCTGGGTCACCAAATCTGTGTGTTCAAGTGTTGCAAATGATTTTGTTTCATGCTTACAGTAGGCTACTTGGATGAATGGTGAATATATCAGTATGCAGTTTTATTGTTTGAAATTTTAAAAGTTACTGATTCACCCCTCCCCTCTCAGTAACTTGTCATATCTTGAATATTTCCAACACTTTCTTGACTACTTCATTGGTGAATTGGTCTACTATGGGGTTAGCTTCCCTATAAACATGGGTGACATGGACACATTTAAAATTTTGAAGGAGATTTTGGGTCTCTTTAATTAAATTAGCAATAGACCATCAAGGTTGAGTGATTCCTTTAATACATCTTATAATTTTATTAGAATCCCCTCCAACCATAATTTTTTAATCCCCATGTCAAAGGCCAATTTAATTGTATAGCAAGTAGCATAGGCTTCTACAATAATGGTTAGTTTGGACACCCAATGGATGAGAAAAAGCTGCCACCCCTCCACCATAATTATTTCTTATGATTCATCCACAACCCAAAGGTTTAGGGTTACCTTTTGATGCACCATCAAAATTTTCTTTATGCCATCCCTCAAGGAGTAGCCATTTCACATCCCGTCTTTTTGTCCTCCTATCCTTTTCTTTGTCCTTCTTATTACCACCATTTTCAATATCTCCCCCTTCCTTACCTCATAGTTTTCCTTTATGTTTTGATAAATCTTCTATCCTAGAATATAAGAACATTCCTCTCTATCTTTAAAAATTCTATTGTATCTTTCCTTCTAGATTCCCCAACAAAAATGAGGCAAAGTCTAGGTACTTAAATCTAGCGAGTCTAAACCCTTGAACATGCTTATCCACTAGAAAAAGAAATCTAGAAGATTACCTGGTTTGCACTAGATTACCCCAAAAAAAAATTTTATGTTGTCCTAGGTATCCCTTGAGAAAGGATAATGTATAAACATATGATTGATCCATTCCATCTAATTCTTACACAGGATACATATATTAGGCATGATATGAACTCTTTTTATTAAAAAATCTTGTGTAAGAATTTTTTCTTGCAAGGCCAACCAGTAAAAAATATTGATCTTTGGGGTAAGACTAGGTAACCAAGATTTCGCCCAAGGGGGTTTCTCTTTTAGGCTTCAAAGAGTATTGTAGCCAAAAGCAACCGAGTAACAACCATTAGAATTATCACCCCATATAACTTCATCCCTCTTGTTACTAATAACCATAGAATTTAGCATAGTCATGATTGGCTTGAGATCCTCAGAGATGAAAGATAGGTCTTTCCATCCTTGGTCAGTTCTATAATCACTAACTTTCAAACCAAATTTCCTAATACAATCATTAGCCCATATTTCAAAAGTAGGATTATTAATAAGAAGTCCTTATAGCAACCAATGATCAGTCTAGAAGAGAATATCCTCCCCATTCCCCACTTTCCAAACTACCTTAGCCTTGGCTAGCTCTCTTGCTTTAAGAATACCAATCCAAATAACAGACTCACTCAAGATGTCCTCATTGTTTAGCAAAAACTAGATTGAAGGTCTTCTAAGATACTTATTAACAAAGACATCTCTTCGTTCCCTAGTACTATTAAAGATGCACCAAATCTATTTGGCTAGGAGAGCCTTATTAAGATGCTTTAGTTTCATAATACCCAATCCACCATAGCACTTTGGAAGACAAACATTATCTCAAGCCATAAGGGGATATCTATTCTTCCCTTCAAGACCTAACCAAAAAAAATCCTTCTGAATCTTTTCCATTTTCTTTGCAAATTTAATTGGAATCCAAAAAAGGCTCAAGTAATGCATAGGGAGGTTCTAAAGAGTAGATTTAACCAAAAGACATTTGCCTACCTAACTAAGAGAAGCCCCTTTCCAACACACTAGCTTCTTACTAAACTGTCAATGATCCCATTCCAGAAGGAATTAGGAGGCTTAGCACCCAAAGGGAGTCCAAGATAAGTAGAAGGTAGCTTTCCCACTCCACATCCAAGGGTCCTCGCAATTTTCCTCTACCTATCCTCTGGAGTATTAATAAAGAAGACTAGGCTTTTTTCCCAATTAATAAGTTGTCCAGATCCTCTAGTGTACAAATCTAGAATCTCCTTCATAACCTTACCCTCCTTGACTGAAGCTTGCCCTCCCATTATTGTATCATCCACAAACTATTGATGAGAAAAAGGATCACACCTAGAAGATGGTTTAAACCCTTTTTGCCTTCCTACTTGTTTGTTCTTCTCAATTAACCTTCCAATACATTCTGCCAAAATAATGAATAAAATAGGCAAGAGGGAGTCGCCAATCTAAGCCCTCACGTAGGTTTGAAAAAATTAGAAGGAGCACCATTAACCAAAATTGCAAGAGAAGAAGTTGAAATTAGTTGAGAAATAAGCTTACAAACTTTTTGATCAAAGCCAAAAGCCTAGAGCACAAAACCAAGGAAATTCTAGTCAACCTAATCATAAGCTTTTGAAAGATCCAATTTGAGGAGCATTCCATCTCTCTTTCTAGCTTCCATCGAATGGAAAACTTCATGCACCATCATGATCAAATCCAAAATCTATCTTCTAGGGACAAATCTTGTTTGTTTCTAAGACATGATCAAAGGAAGAATTCTAATCATTGTAGAGGTTAGCACCTTTGAGATAATCTTGTAGAAAGAGTTACACAAGCTGATTGGTCTAAATTTATCCAAAGAATCAGCTCCAGGAGTTTTAGGAATAGGACCAAAAAAGTAAAATTAATCTCTTTTAGAATACTTCTAGCTCCAAAGAATTCCTACACAATCTTCACAACATCTTCCATAACCACCTGCCAGTGAATTTGGAAGAAGAAGGTAGGAAATCCATCTAGGCTTGGGGACTTATCTACTAGTAGGGAAAAAAGAGATTCTCTAACTTCTTAAGAATTTGGTATAGCTGTCAACATTTTATTGTGTTGGGGTTGAATAATTTGTGGAATACATGAGATAATTTTAGTCTGATACAACTTCGATAACAAGGGGTCCTAGGATAGAAGAGAGGAGAAATAGGAAATAGCCTCAGCCACAATTTCATTTTCTTTTGTTAACATATCCTGCCACTTTTTTAAACTTGAAATTCTATTATTAGCTCTATGCTTTAGGGTAGAAATGTGGAAAAACCTTGTGTTCTAATCTACTTCTTTCAGCCAGTTAATTCTAGATCTTTGATTCTAGAACTTCTCTTCCTTATAATATTATGCAAGTTAGACAAAATAGACAACTCAACATTTTTTTTCAAATCATTGTACCCTTCCTTTTGGATAGTGTCCTAAATAGAGGTGAGTCTAATAGACAGATCATCTTTATCATGAAAAATATGACCAAAATATGTCTTATTCTAGACTTTTATCAATCTCTTCACATTTCTCAACTTCTTCACTACTCTAAACATGGAAATACCTTCCACTTCTATCCCCCACTAGTGATAAACCTTATTCAATAAATTAGGATTTGAAGTCCACATATTTTCAAAAAAAAAAGGGAAGTTCTTTCTTGGTTCTATAGAGACAACTGAGAGAGATATAGGGGAGTGATCGGAGCCAACTCAAGGAAGTAGAGACAACTTATAGGAAAAAGACTGCAACCAGTCCAAAGAGATAAGAGCTCTATCCAGCGAAACCTAAATACACTCCCTTCTAGTTCTTTTATTTGACCAAGTAAAAGCTCCTCCTAATAGATCCAAGTCCAAATAATCTAGGCTATTTATGAAATTGGAGAGGTCCATTTTACTTTCCTAGTTAGGTGCCAAACCTCCTTTCTCCTCATCCACTAATAGAGTATTAAAGTCCCCCATAATAATCCCTTATTTTATGCTACTGGTCTGAACTAAATTATAGACTTTGGACCAATAATTATTCCTCTCCCTTTCGAAATTAGGAGCATAAACATTGAAAATGAACCAAAAATAATTATAGTAAATATGGAACACTTTACAAAAAAGGATGTTACCATCATTATACAAGGTAGTGAATCTAAACTACTTATTATTGAAAAGGGTCAGCAATCCTCCAAATGCTCCTTCAAAATATGAGGCTTCCCACTCATGTTGTTACTAAAAGATGTTTTATCCAAACTCGCTTTCTTCATCTTAGTTTCTTCTATCATCAAAATATCAAGTCTCTGATCTCTAATCATATTCCTAATGATTTCCTATTTATGGGCTCCATTAAGGCCCCTTATATTCCAAGAGATTATCTTCGCTTAAAACTAGGGGAACACTCCAGAAGTGTTCTTTGGATCCCATCCACCTAACATCTTATTGTCTCATCTTCTCTAACTTGGCTAGCATGTCTCCTTCCTCTTGATCTTGATGTTATACCCAAGTCTAGTTTACTACAACTCCTAGTCTCAGCTAGTGAAATCAAGGAGGGCTCCTAATTACTTTTCTTTTTAGGCTTAGGAGATAAGGAGTTTTCCCTCTCTAATCCCTTTTCCAGATTGCATGAAATATTTGGGGCCTTCCTAGGAGACAAGGGGAGAACCAAGGCTTCCTCTTGTTTTTCCCTCACTAACTTCCCTTCAATAATTTGAGTATTTGAGACCATAATTTCCTAGGATTGGCTTTCCAGCTTTGTCTTGATCTCCTTCCTCATTTCTTGGGTAGTAATTGATATTGCTCCAATTGCCTCCTTGGCTTTTAATTATCTAAGACCATAATTTCCTAGGATTGGCTTTCTCGCTCTATCCAGGTCTCCTTCCTCATTTCTTGAGTAGTAACTGATATTGCTCCAATTGCCTCCTTTGCTTTTGAAAATCTAGGATTAGTCTTCTCAACTTTTGAGGATCCAAGATTCATAGTTAGATCTTCCTCATCTCTAATAGATGAAACAACTATCTTATCTTCCTTTGAGTCTCCTAGGACTATCTCTCTCCTTTCATCAACAATGACATCAACTATCTTTTCTGGTTCTTCCACTATCTTTTCTGATTCTATAATCTCATTAATCTTTAGTGCTTTCTTTGCTAGTACATTGATCTTTGGACCAAACAGGACATCCTTGTCTACCCTAGAAATTGAGCATGACAATTTATTCCCTCCTTTGATAGAAGCATTCAACACTTTAGCCTTCTGGCCACCCTTAATATCCTTCCTTTTCCAGATCTTCTTCTCCTTTCCTTAGGAAGAAGAAGAAGGATTATTTTTCTTTTTATATTTAAACTTTGGACATTGATTTCCCTTGTGCCCAGATTTCAAACAGTAAAAACAAGCAAAAGGGATACTTTCATAAACCAATTGTTGACTATGTGTGAACACCTAGCTTAGAGTGAAAGCTCACAACTTCTGGCATGTCATCCCCTTCCTTGACCTCAATACATATCCTTGCATATTTAAGTCTACTTCTAGAAGCTGTTATTAGGTCCATAGACAAAAGTTCCCCAAAGGAATTTGCTACTCCCACAAACAAACCCTCTTTCCAAAATTCCAAAGGTAGCTCTAGAAGTCTGACCCAAATCAGTGCTTGCAAAAAGAATGATTCATTCAAATCCATTTTTGATGACCATTTATGAAATTTTTCTTCAAATATTTCCTCAAATTAAAATCAACCAAAGGTTTTTTGAGATGAAAAAACCATTCTATGTTAAGATAAATCATATACACACTACATGTTTTGTAGGGTTCATGTTGATTTTTCTATGCATTGTGATGTTTATCATTATAAATGTTGAACTTTGCATACTAACAAAATATTGCAAGAATTCCATCTATAATTACCTCCTAAGTGACCAAGAGAATCAATTACAAGTATACTACGTAAATGAGATGATGGGTGCATTTATTATAAGACCATGTGTTTAAAAAGGTTTTTTCCCTCAATGTAGTGGCTTGTAAAAGTTGCATAGATTCCTACATCTAGATAGCACATGAAATTGGTAAGACACTAGTTTCTCTTGGAAAGTACAAGTTAGTTATATATGGTGTTAAAGATGGAAAAGAATTAAAGAGGTGTTAATTAGTGAAAAGTTATGTATGTGTAGTTGATTTTATGAAATTTTTTGAAGAGAAAATAGTTTATTACTACATAGGTCATATACATAGAGCTAGATGGTTATATGAGCAATTCAAGTTGTGTAAGGACACTTTTCCCTTGGGTATAATTGTGTCAGTTGTTGACTTCACTGAAAGCTATACAGTAAAACCTCAAAATGAAGTGCAACCAATGTATTACAACTCTATATAAGTGTCCATTTTTGTACACATAGCATTTATTCATGCACATTATAGCACAAAGGATGATAGAAAATTATTAAGAGAGTATCACTTCTATATAAGTGACGATCAAACCCATTCATCAAAGTTTGTGCTAGGATATTTTAAAGTTTTTTATGATAATTTGAGTGAAAGAGATGAAAGATACAACCAACACATTATATGGTCAAACAATTGCACCACACAATTCAAGAATACAAGGATGTTCTATTGGTTGAGTAGGATGCATGTGACAAATGGAGTGCAACATTTTTGGAATTTCATTGAGATGGGACATGGAAAGGGAGAGAATCATGGTGTTGGAGCATGTGTGAAAAGAGCCCTTAGTAGAGAGGAATAAAAGTACAAAGGTGACACAATATTAGAAAATGTTGAAACAATTGTCCAATGGTGCAATTCTATGATGGGACCAAGTAGTATAGGTAAGTCTATGGTTTCTATATACTTTTGTTTGATACATTAACCTAACATTGAAAATTTTCAAGATTTTTGTACACTTATAGGATCACGTGAGATGCATTTATTTCAAAGTTCAAATGTAGTATCACTAGCTATTCATACTAGAAAGCTTTCATGTTTTTGCTCTTCTTGTATGCATCATTTATGAAATGAATGTGAATCAAAAGAGTGGTTTGACCAATGGTCTTGTAGAAATTTTCATCCATTTTATTCATATTAACTTCCTACATCACTGCAACTCAACCAAATTGAAGCATCAACAGATTTTGAGCATGTATCTGGCCTAGTTGATTACTTTTAATTTTAGCATTAACTTATCCTTCTATATAATGTAAGACATGTATATGTAGTTATTGCATATGACAATAATGATGAAGGAATTTATTACTTTCTATGTCAGTGTATTGAGCCCAAAAAGAAATTGATAGATACAGTCATTGATGGTGAGGATATTGAGTACCCAATAGGTTCTGTCTTTGTGATAGGCACATGGCTTAGAAGGTAGTATATTTTTTTCCCCTGTCGTGAAGATCACTTTAAGTTAATTTTTTATGTATAATGTATTAATTTTGACTTCAAATTGTCTTTACAATTAAATGTAGGTACCCTATCAAGAATTATACCACGTGGTTATTTGAGGATTTTTAGACACATACATATTCTTCATTACTCTAACCTTATTGTTGCAACATATATTCAGTTGATATCGTATCATGGTAGGCCTCTTAACAAGAAGTTGTGGAAAGTATGTGAATTTGATCATGAAGCAATACTTGATACAATAAGGGTTAGAGTTGATCCAAAAGGTTCCCTTGATTGAATATGTGCTATATAGCTAAATTATTTTACATATGGTAGAATAATTTTGAAAATTTTATATATATGCTATGCAAAATGTTGCAACTTCATAATGATGTTCATATGTAGATGCCAAATTTTGTATATTAAAAAGAGAAGACATGTAACATGTGCATATTTATATGCCATATTTTATATAAAAATCTGATAAGAGATGTCGCATGTGCATATTTGGATGCTAGATTTTGTATCTAAAATTGATAATAGATGTAATTATTGTACATTATTGTTATAAATTTGTTATAAAATTGTCTCTTGAACTCTTTTTTGTGTGTTTGATGATATTCTTAAAAGAATATTCAATTACCTTCAACTTATATGGATTTAGATGGCTATCCTCTTGCATTTTTCTCCAAAATTTCCCAAAACATTAGAAAAATAAGTTATAGATTTGGATACCCATTTGTCTTGTCTACAATATATGTAAAGCTTAGATACAGTTGTTTTGGACCATGTTCTTGTTGTCACACTATGACACCCCTTTTTAGGTTAAGATAGCTCTCTAATTGGCACAAGGTATGATGATGACATCATCATGAGGTCAATAGGATCTAGGAAGAGTTAGGGTGAGGTTTTTACCATAGGTAAGGCTTTTGGTTAAATTTGAGATGATAGGAAGGTCATTTGACCAAATTGGTGAAAAGTTGCAAAAAAGAAGTAAAAATTGCATTGTGCAACTTTGCAACTTTCAAAAGTTGCTCGAGAAACTTTGGCAAGAAAGTTCCAAAGAGTTGAAGAGGAGTCGTAAAGGGTGAATAACCACCCAACCACCCTATATAAAGCATGAGAAGACCTATGAGAAGGATTGGAAGTCCTTTGGATTGTTTATTTTTGCAATTAGCATCTTGAAGCATTTTGTGAGCAATTTCTTTGTTTTCAAGCATCATGAAACATGGATCAATGAGTTTGACTCAAAATCACACAGTTAAATCTTGGTAGCAATATCAAAAGGTAGTTAGGATCCATACTATAACTTTTGCACCATTTGGTTCTCATGTTTTCTTGAATATGTGTGTTGGTTCATACCAATCCAAGAATAAGCCCAAAATAATCTTGTTTGCTGAAGCAACTAGTTGGTGTAGGAGCACAAGGTAGACAAAAGGTCTAGTTAGTAGAATCATCAATTTGTTGTTTAATAAACTCTAACGAAAATAAAACTAGGTAGGTTGATCCTAGAGACCCTTTTTGTAATGTTTGATAGGTTGGTGAACTCATTTGGAGATCAAAAGATCACCTAGTGTTTGTTTGTCTAGGTTGTTCTAGGTTGGTCAAACATAGTCAAAATTTGGTCAAAGGTAGAATCAAGGTTGAATTTGATCACTTTTGGTCATCTTTAGTCTTTAGACATTATTTGGGATCATTTCATGCCTATTTGGAATCAAATTTCATAATAGTGCAAAAAGTTGTTAAAAAGTTGCAAAGTGCAAATTTTGCAAAAGTTGTCAAGAATGCATAAACAAGTGAAAATTTTGGTTGGTCAATGACCAAATGACCTTGATGAGTGTATATGTGTTGAATATCACTAAATTTTTGGGTTTGAATCAAGAAGAAAAAATTTGGAGCAATTTTTTTACCTTCTAGAGTGTGGATTTGTACTTCTCCAAGAATTTTTTTGGTTTTGTGTGATGAGCTAATTAAATCTGGTCCTTGGATTGATTTCACATGTTCAAGGCATTGATTTGAATCAATACAGTAGATTAGAACATTAGATTGCATTCATTTTCCTTCATTTTGTGCTTTCCTAGAAACTAGGGTTTTGAAGCTTCTAATGCATTCCTAGCAATCCACGACTGCTCCGTTAGCTCCGATTGGTCAAGTTTAGGAAATGAAAAACCTCATTTCAGCCACAATGATCCTTCGATGGTATCGACCACACTGAATAGAAGTGTCCTTGAGGATCTCTAAGAAGCATCAGGTTGTGATCTTCGATCAGGCATTTCTTTGAGCTCATATGAGGCATTGACAAACTATCAGGTGTTATAGGATCACATTATCTAGGCCTATGTGAGGCCTTGCCTCGACCCATTGTAGCATAGTTGACACATTACTATTTTGATACCCATAACTTGATATGTCAGGACATTATGTGATGCACTGAATATTATTATGCTATTTTATGATGTGTGATGCTTACTTCAGTTATTTGATTTCGTCATTTATTGCTTTATAAACATGTATAAGGATGAAGTAAATGAATGCAAAACTAACACTTTGATTATGCAATTTTAAAAATAAAAAATATGAGTAGAATTAGATAAATAATTGATTATTAGAAAAAATGGATGTTTTCAATTATATGATTTTTTTGATACGTAATTTACATAATGCATGTGATTTCTTGAACTTACGTACTGATGTGTGCAATGAGTGTGCAAAATATTTAGCTGGGAAACCTAATGGAAAGACAGAACTGTAACCCTTGCCAATTTGTGCTATTTTGCATTCTCTCTTTTAAGGTTGTTATATAGTCTTTAAATTCCCCTAGCTTTTTTTGGGTTCTATTAAGTCTTTAAGGCCTAAAAACATTAAATTTAAGTGCCCTAAGGGTAAGGGTAGGGGTTGTGAGTACTTTCCACCCCCTTAGCCTCTTAGGTTGACTTTTAGGGTCACTCAAAAACCCTACTTTTGGTTGATTGCAAAAATTAACTTGTCTCCTCCATGAGTTGGTGACTCAAACTCCACCTTAGGGTTACCTAAAGTCTAGTTGAGTTAGGATCATATTTAGAGGCCTTTTGGGGAAGTGTTAGTTTTGTTACCCAATCTCTAATTTTTAGAGAGAAGTTGAAGATTGAAGGAAAGGGAGGATAAGCTCTTCTCAACTTATCTTTTTACAATAACTTTTTATGAAGGTAGGAATCTTCACTCTTTTGATCATGTTTCTTCTTACTGTTCATGCTTGATTCATGCATAAGGCATTGTGATGATCTTTGTATTGCTTGTATGTGTGTTGAGGGTGTTTTGGGAGGAATCTTAACGTGTTCTTGGATGTCCCTTTTTTTTATGCTTTGCTTGAAGTTTTGAGGGGATTTCATGGGGATTGTTTTGGCATTACTCACCCTTGGATAGGGAAGAAGTGGCCAAGTATGGGGGAAGGGTCTTAGTTGGACCTCAATAGTGTAGAGTTTCCTCTCATGGTGAGAAGAGGGAAAGAGGGTAGGGTGTATGGGCCCCTACTTTTCATCACATAACTTGTATGAAAATTTGAATTCTTGTAGAAGGGAAGGAACAAAAATCCTTGTTGTATTGGCCTTGAAAGGGCATTTGCAGAGGGACAAAAGTTCTTGAATTTTAGCCCCGAAAGGACTATATTATGGTATGGTGATTAACATCTCCTATTGAGAAAATTCACCTCCCCCCTAGTTCGGTTCAATGTTGAACCTATTATGCAAAACCAAGTTGAGAATGCATGCTTGAATTGTTCATCTTATTATGTTATTTCACCTCCATGTTGGTTCTTGTCTCTCCATGGTTTCCTTGATGCATTGAAGATATTGGAAAAGAATCTCTTGTAAAAGACCTAGAAAAGAATTCAATTGAATTGTAACATCATGTAAAAATATATTTAAATTTTGATGTATTTTGGAAAAGATGTCGAGTTTTCTTACTGGTTCTTTCCCGATAGAGCCTTGAACTAGGGTAAAATAATAGAGAGAAAAGATTGAGAGAAACTCTTTGCATTGTATCTTATGTTATTTCAATTCATGTGTATATGTGTGGAAGGATAGATTAAATAGTGATGCTTAATTATAAAATTCCCTTTGAAATTCAATTATTTTAAGGAATTCACCATGCTGAATGTTCAATCAAATTTCATATGTTCTAGGAGTTGCAAAAATTCCCTCTTGTTGATTTAATGAACTAATTCAATCATCTTGATAAAATATGCAATTGGTAAATCCCAATTAAAAGGGAAGCATACACCCTTGTTTTAACCCTGTTTGCAAAACACAATATTGACGAAAAAAATATATGCACTTTATTGTTATAATCAGCTATCAAAAAAAAAACAAATATGCCTCTTTAATAGTTATGCAAGTTTGTCAAAAAAAATTGCACACAAAAAAAAAGAGACTTCAAAAATATTAGCTTGAGGAAAAAAAAAATGTATTCCCCCAGGAGAAAATTGCTCTTTGGAGTTTGTATGGGGGATGCAAATAAATTCTCATTGCAACAAAGCATATTGGCATGCCCGGTGGGACACCGCAAGTGGCATAGCATCAAAGATAAGAAAATAAGATGCCCAAGGCTAGAGCAGAAGAGGAGAGAATGGACTGTGAGATGCCCCCTCAAGAAGGTAGCGAGGAGAGAAAGTGAGGCTCGATGGCTTCTTGAAAAGTACAAGAATCCGAGATGAGCAAGGAGACTCAAATTGGCAAAGAGAAGGGGCTGAATTAGCTCAAACTCTCACTATAGGAGAATGATAAAGGAGAATCAGATGCACAAGAGGAAGCAAGCTTAAGACCTTAGGGAAGGTGGAGGATGAAGGAGCAGAGCGCTATAAAAAGGAATCTAGGATAGGGAGATGGATGAGGGGATTATAAAGCTGATGCAACAGGATTTCAAAGAGTCAGATTAGTGGAAGATGGGTTTCAGGGATCCCTAAAGCTAAGAGTGATGAGTGATTCAAAGAGATACTGATGCATAAGTTGGGGTAGGAGAGATGGATGCTGGATATGGATGGGGGATAATGGAGATGAAGGAAAACCATTGAAGCTTTTTGAGCGGGGGGATACTTCAAAGAGAAGTACCACCATGTAGTTGAGCACTAGATTTGCTATAGGACTGTTGGTTAATTGCCAAGGTTACCAAGAACATCAAGGCCTTTTCACCAACCGTCCAAAAGATTGACAAACTAACTCAAAACAAACACGCAAGGATTGCCCCAACATCACACATGAATCCTAGAGGAAGCAGCGTGGAAATGACATTGGAGAACCCACAAGCAGAAAAGAAAAACAAACGAAAGACCTGATCAAGACCTTACGCTCTAATTGCCCCATTCGTAGCATACCATGATATGGAAGATCGTGGCAACCTTGAGGAGGGAACAAGGAGATTGCTTGGAAAAGATACTTCAAGACCCAAAGGGAAGATCCCAAATCAAAAGAAAGTGAAAATCCAAAAGAGAACCATTTGCCAATGAGATGGGTAGGACAAGGTTCTAACGGACCAAGATCAGACATGAGAAAAGCTATATCCTGCAAGGACCTATCGGAGAGCACCGAAGCTGGTGGATTTGGATGAGTGATGCATCTGGCAAGCTGAACTAAGAAGGAAAGCACTTTGGTGACAAGAGATCTAGCTAAAGGATACATTGGAATAGCTAACCAAGGGTTGTGCGATGTGTGAAAGATGTTAATCAAGGAGGAATGAACATGAAAGTTGGATAGATACAACGGTACTAAGCTAAAGAGGACGTACAAGCTGACAGACCAAGATATTTACAAGCGGGCTAACCAAGATATGGTATAAGCTAACAGACCAATGATATGTATGATACAGATGGATAAAAGCTCAGGATGATAGGATAGCAGGATGGTTCGATGTTGTGCAAGATGCGAAAGCTAAGGGTGGGGTGATAGCAAAAGATATGGATTTGGCAGGATGCATCCAATGATGATGAGAGATTTTGTGACCAAGGATAGCTAGAGAAGTAGGATGAGATGGCTGGATAGGATGGTAGATAGCTAGGATTATGATGGATATAAAGAGATGACATTGGGTTTGCATGAGGATAGCCTAGAGCTAGATACCAATGAAAAGGGAGGATGGACAAGACAAGATCTCCAAGGAATATAGTGCCCCCAATCAGAAGATAACATGCAGAAGGATGTATTATGATGGATGTGATAGGATTGAAGCTAGGATGGAAAAAGTTGAAGGGGCTAGGGAGATGGATGATAGCTGAGATGATTGGCTAAAGCTGCATAAGATTAGTGGATGGTGTGAGATGGAAGCTGGAGGAGGGAGGATAGGTGGATAGATTGGAAGATGGAGGTGGATTTCAAGAGATGACCAAAAGCATGAGGGTGATAGGTTAAGCTGGGGATGGCAGGATTACGCATGACGCTTGTTTGCCAAGTTTTCATCATGGTACTTGTCCAAGGCGCTTGAATTGCCAAGTTTTCACCAGTGGATGCTTTATTTTTCTTTATTTTTTTGACTTTTTGACTTTGGACTTAGCTAGAATTATTTTGGCTTTCTTAAGCTATTTTGGCTTTTTTGGGATTTTTCACTGGCTGTTGGAATGTTCAATTTTGTTGCTAGTTGTTGGTACACCGGATGTGTGATTTATGCAATAGATCGGATTAGATGGGATTGATGGTAGGATATGGAGGGATGAAAATGCTGGAAAGGAGCATGAGATGGGGATGCTTGCAAGAGCAACATTGGCACATGTTGGAACAGGTGTGAAAAGAGCATATGGGGGATAGATGGTAGATGTGGGCGTGATGGAGGATTTGTGGAAGCGTGCTTGGGGATATAGGCACCCAAGATGGAGTTAGGAGATGGGGAACATGAGTCACTAGATGGGGGATTAGCAATGGTGGATGCCATTATGCATTGGGTTTCAACTTTTTTCTTGGGGATCCACATGGTTTTGGATTTTCTTTTCATAGGCTTTTGCATTGTTTTGCATTCTTTGATTGGATTTTTCCTTTTTGGAGTATGTCTTTTAGAATAGACATATGATTGCCTAGGATGTGGATTTTTAGCTTTATGCATTTTGAAGTTGGCATTTACATTGTTTTGGTAAGCTTTGGGAAGATGGTTAGGAGAAGCTTTGTGAGATGGAGAGGATATGAAAGAGCATGTAGGGGGATGATGATGGATGATGTGCCCTGATATGTGCCTTTGTTGATCTTGCATAGAAATGGATGGAATAGGATTTTTATGATGGCTAATAGGAGGATGGAGGATGGTAGATTTTGGGACATAGGGACCCAAAATGGATTTAGCGGATGAAGGGGGGATATGGTAGGTTGTTTTGGGTTGCAAAGATGGTGGAGGGGGGATGATATAAGATTTCTTGAAGGAGTGATGGGAGGCTGGCATGGTGGGCTTGGAGATAGGCTTGGTTTGGGGGTGTGGTGTACCAACACCTTTAGATGGTGAGCCTTTGGATACATATCCAAGACCATGAAATCCTAGATTTTTTTGTGCAATAATAGGCTCTCTGATTCCTTGCTCTTGTGGTCCTAAACCTTGACCTTGATAATGCCATCGATTGAGCATTTGAACAAGCTAAGGAAACTTTTTGCTTGCAGAAAATGGTAAAAGTGATTTATTAGGTGTATTGCAATGGGGAGATACTGTTCTTAATTCTTCTACTAAGAGAGGGCCACTGTGGATGAATGTAAGTGAACCAAGAGGGTAGATTATAGATGGTGGAATAGCTTGGATAGGTGGTAAGATGGAATCATGGAGCGGGGGAGATGGAAGGATAGGATCTTGATGTAGTTGGTGGGATGACAAGATATCTTGTAGTGGAGGAGATATGGCTCGAGGTTTTGGAGATGGAGGAGATGGTGACTGCACTATGGATGGAAGACATGGTACGATGATATCTTCATTTATGCTTTGGGGGATGTCAACATGCTTTTGGGCAGGATCTTGATAGGATTGGTTTGGAGTGGATGGTGCGATAGGAGGTGAAGGGATGGATTTGTCAAAGGCAACGGATGGATAGATGGGAGAATCAGTAGTGGAGATGGGTGAGTAGAAGATGGATGCATAAGGGTCATTACGAGAGATTTGGGAAATTCTTGGAGGCTATGTGGATAGGATTTGGAGGGATTTGATAGGTGGTGGGATTTTGATGCTTGTGGGAAGTGGAAGGATTTTAAGAAATTTGATGGATGGTATGGGGATGATAGTTATGGGAGATGGAGGTGATATTATAGATGGGGAAGCTTCATCACTGACTACTTCACATGGTTGGATTAGATGACATGGCTTATCAACTGTTGGAGGCGACTTTTCTTGTATTTCCTCTAGGAGATTCCTTGGAGACTCGTGTGTCAAAGGTGGAGGTGGATTGACAGGAATAGCTAGTGTAATGGGGGTGGAAGATTGGAAGCTTGGTTGATGAGGTGATGGAGGGGAAGCTGGAATATTGGATGGCATGACTAGATAGTTTGGAATAACTCTTGAATTTTGGGGGATGCTTGGGGGAATGTTTCTAAGGCTTTCAATATACCCATCATAGTCAACAAGATTTTCATCATCATTGGAATAGGAGGTGGCGGGAGCAAGGACAATGTGACCAAACACATCATGATAGGATTGGTACTTCATGCTTTGATGATGAGTTTGATGGGGATGGGGTCTTGCATATGGATGAACACGGAAGCTCATGGTTGGATTTGGATTAAGCACAGATTTTGGATTGGCTGATGAAAGATTTCCTAGGGAGACTCAAAGCTGTATGACAGACCTAAGGAGGATTGGCTAGAGATTTTTGGCTTTCTTGTGGGTGGAAGACTTCAAGGGTATGCTATCAAAAAGTGAGAGTTTTGCTTTCCTATGCGCTGGATTGGTGGAGATTGTGTCAACTTAAGGATAGACTAATGATCCTATGGGCATGACACGAGATTGAGCACTTGTGGATCCCAACCTTTAGCTCAAGGTGATGAGCGATACAAGTGACAAAGCCGGATTACCCTAGACAATGCTCTGTCAAAGGGATAACCTTTGTGAGATTGGTTGATTGGTAGGATTGATTGGATAGAAAAATCTAGCAAAGTGACAACAACTCTCTAAACGCTTGGGTGTGATTTTGGATTGGGTTTCTAGCTGGCTGGGGGGGGGTGATTTGGAGAGACTTTGGATTTGGGATTGTTCTAAAGCAAGGAACTAGATAGATTTGGTTGCAGCGGGGGAGCTTGGATGATTTTCTGATGAGGCAGTGACTACGCTAAGTATGCCTTGAGCTGGGAGATTTTTCCTTTTTTGGGATTTTGACCAAAGTTGGCAAACATTCGTTCAAAAGCTATGAACAAATAAGCAGACAAAAGTTTTGAGCAAGCACGTCAAACACACCAACATCCTAGGAAGCTTTCTATAAGGATGAAATTTGTTATAGCTAGGGAGTCCTCGATATATGCAAGGTACGTGAGGCCCAAATCCATAGATGAAACCAAAAAGATGTCACACAGCCGAGAGGAGCGGTAACCCACTTCTCCTCTTTCACTTCTCAAGGGTATAAAGTTCCTTGAGGCTTAGCTCGAGTGACAAAATTTTGATCCCAAGAGAGGTGTCTTTGGATTCACCTCCCGATCTTTATACTCCGCCGAAATGCTGGAGTTGAGGTCATCCCAAGGGGTGATGAAATCCCCAAGCAGCCTCCTAAAAAGTGTAAAAAAAGACCACATACATGATCTTGGGCTTTAAAAGACACGCGTTCATTCCAATTGATGATTTAAATTTTGTAAGCTATGATTGAAGACACTTGTGATTATGGCATACAATGTTCATTCCAATTTGACAGCATCATCAGCATAATGAAACTCGAGAGATCGTCAACATAAGAAATGCAAGGGTCATTGAAAATGCATCAAAACCATGCGATGTTCATTGATTGTTAGGCATTCAAGATTGAGTGTGAGTTTGTTTTAAGCCCAAAACAAAGATGTGTGAAACTCAATTGCCAAGCGCACGCCCGGAGGCCCTCCACGTCAAGATTTGTCCAATTTTTATGCCCAAATGAAGTGTGAGCGAGATTAATGTGCATTCAAGGAAAATTTGATTTTAATCCATGGCATTCAAGAGTGTGTTTAGCAACATGCATTCAAAGACAAGTGATTAAACATTCAAGATTTTTCCTTTGAGCATTCAAGATTGAGATTTTGTGTGTTGTTTTAAGAACTTTGAAGTGCTTTGTTTTAACCTTAGATCATTCAAGATTGTTTTTGGACTCAAAAGTGAAAATGAATCTTTGGAATTTTCTTTTCATTCAAGATTTTTTGCTCTAGTTTGCATGTTTTAAGCCCAAAAATGATATTCCTAGATTGTTTTGATGCATGAAAAACCTAAGAAACATTCAAGATTTTGCAACAAGATATTTGTTTGGAACAAATAAAAAAAGTTTTAGGACTCTTAGTTTTCATGAGATTTTTAAAAGAACTTTAAAATATTTTCAAATGAGGTTCATTTTATCCTTGATTGATGCTTTGAGTTTGATTTAGATTTTAGTGTGCACTTAGTGTTGATTTTGAACCTTTTGAAATGGAAACTTGAAGTTCTTTTTAAATTCCCAAAAATGAAGTGTTCCTAACTTTGCATGAATGCATCTAAAACCTTGATGTTGAAAGGATGCAAATGATTAGATTGGTTTAGTTTCACTTGTTAAAAGGCTTTTGTTTTTTTTTCAAATTTTTAATTTTTTAATGGATTTAAGTATGATTTGGGGGTTCATTTTAAGCACTAAAAAGAAGTGTGTATGATTTTGCTTCCTTAAAAAATAAAATGGCCAAGATCTCCCACAAGAAGAAGAAGAAGAAGTAGATGGAATAAGAAGAATATAGACAAGAAAAGGAAGAAGAATTCCAAGTGCTTTGTCCACCTATAAGCTTGAAAAATCTGCAAATACTATGAGATAGACTATGAGTTCCTTTGTCTTCTTCATGCTCATGTGGACCTACAAAACCAATTTATACAATCCTTCCAATCACAAAAACAAGCAAAATTAGCCAAAATCAGAAAATGACATACAAAACTTGACTAAAAAAGCTAATGAAGATGACCCATGCGGTGTCCCACCGGGCGTGCCAAAATGTATATGAGAAAATGTTAGTATGCTAATAGAAACCAAATTTAAATAAAGCTTCTACAAACTAAACAAAATTCATAAACTTCAAGATAGACTAAGATGAGCTCTTAATTGAGAATATGAGCCATTAATGGGCTCTCTCAATAAGAAGCTCTCTTGTTGAGTAGCTTTGTGTAAATAGATAGGATGTATGCTCAAGCTTTATGCTTCAAAAAGGGCTTCAATGGATGATTGTGGATTTTTGGTGTGGATAGATGGCTTTAGTATGAATTTGGCTCTCAAAATAGCATTATAACTTTACTTCATGGATTGTGTTATTTTGCAAAGGGGAAGGATCCAATTTATAGGCAAGAGGCTTGAGGGATTGAGGGCTAAGATGCAAGGATGGGAAAAAGCTTATGGAGGGCTCAGATTGCATGAGAGGAGAGCACATGGATTGTGCTTCCTTACAACCAATCAAGGAGTGACACATGTCACATGGTGAGAGGATGGAGGAAAGGGGAAGGATGAGTCAACAAAAGAGGCTTAAGGGATACAATCTTCATAAAGACCCTCATAATGACTTGTAAGAGCAATAAAAGGGCTTGTAAGAGTCATTTATGACCTAGTGGACTTCATAAAGTTTTATGGTTGAGATATTTTGAGGGTGATGAGAGCAATTTCGACTTGGACTTGATTAGGAAGGTTTTAAGCTTTCTTAGGCTTGTGCAAATGATTAGAGGATGGATTAGGATGGTTTAGGATTAGCTTAGGGATAGGCAAGTGGATGGCATTTAATGAGGGTGGGTGAAGGAGGAGATATTTGTTAACTTTGGCTTGGGTTAGTAAGTATTAACCCATGTTTAAGGAATGTGACAAGGTTAGGATGGGATTAGGATTAGGTTTAAAGACATCTTCTAGAAGAGTCTAGACTTTGGATGAGGATAAAGACTTTCTAGAATAGTCTAGAATTTCCTAAGATGAGGATGAAGACTTTCTAGAAGAGTCTAGAACTTCTTAGGATTAGGATAAATTAGATTTTTAGGAAATAAATAAAGTTTTATTTATTTCAAGGATTTGGGTTGAGGAGATATTTATTAAAACTTTTTTAATAAACATGAGGATTAATATTTAATTTTAATTAAATATTTTGAGTTGGGGTTAGGGGTAGGAAATGATGGGATTAACCTTTAATCAAAATTAAAGAAGGATTAGAAGATTTTGGAAGAGGTTATTGGTCATAAGGAAATTGGCCAACTTTTGGGAAAAAAATAAATTTTTTATTTATTTTAGGATTTTTGGTCAATTTATTAATTAAATAATTAATAAATAAGGAAATAATGTTTAAATAAGATTTAAACATTTTTGGGAGGGATTCCTTAATTAAATATTTTTAATTAAGATAAAGGGATTTAATGGCATAAAAATTAATTAAATAATTAATTAATTAATAAATGATGATGTCATCAGGAATTTTTCAGAAAATAAAAATATTTTATTTTCTAAAGAATTTTTAGGTGTCTACACCCCTCCTAATTCCCCTTTAAAATAATCTTTATTCGAATCCCTTATATATAAAATAATAAATGAAATTGTTTGAAGGTAATATTTATATTCTAGAGATACCCCACCCCCCCTTTTTCTAAAAACCCACCTAATAATTTTTTTCTATTATTACCTTTCCCCGTCTAAATCTCCACCTAACCCCTCACACCTATCCCATGAATCCTAGCACATGGGAAGTCTGAAGGAGCAGACCATTGAATCATTATAATATTCATTAACACCCACCCCCCCCTTCTCCTAGGCAACAGATTGGGATTAGGGGCGCAGGTCAAAGGAGCAAGTAGTATAGCATTAAATGTTGACTTGGCCACCCAACCACCTTATCCATGTGTAGACCATCCTTAGGCTAACCTCGGGCAGTGTGAGATCTCCTTTGGTTGGCTTTGTAGCAAGTGGCATGTCATGTTCTAAACATTCTCATAAACTCCACCTTTTTAGCATGCTTCCCAACTCCTCCTTACCAAGTGCACACATCAGGGAGGCTTACCCTACATGTTTTGGGGGAGAAGTACTATGCAGAGTAGTCTTGGGGGACTGCACTAAGAACCTCAGGGTCTGCCCAAGCTCGTTGGTTTATGGCATAGGGTGGCCAAGTGGGGAGGAGTGGGGTAGGCCTTAGGTTAGTAAGGTAGGTTAGTTGGTAGGCCTTAGGTTAGTGAGTTAAGTAAGTTTAGTTAAAGGTTAATTTTAGATTAGTGATATTTAAATGTTAGACTCTAGTAATGTTAGTATATTTTAAGTAATGGAATTAAGGTAGTTAGCTTAAGTTAGTGTTAATGTAAGTAAGTTTTAAATTATGTTAGATTGTTAATTTATTTATTTTTCTATCAAAGTTTCTTTTAAATGAAGATACTTTTGTAGTTATGTTAATTAGAAATTAAGTTATACATGTTAAATTTTAGTAATGTAGTATAGTTGTGTTTTTTTTATAATGGCATTTAATTTTTAGTTAAATAAATTCCAATGGTAGTTAGAGTTAGCATTCATCAAGGTGATTATGAGTGTAAGTAAATATTGAGAGCTATTTTAAGTGGTTAGATAAGGTAGTAGAGATTTATGGTTGTTTAAATAATTGTATATTTTAGTGTTAGTATCTGTTGCTATGGGTTGTAATTTGGGAAAAGTTAGTTTCTATTATTAGTTTAATACTTTTTTTTTTGGATAGTCAATTTATTTAAATTGTATAAAGAGATAATTATTAGCGCCCGTTAAGTTGAAATTTAGTATAAATTCAAGTTGAATAGTAGATTAGTAAATTAGTTCATTTTTATATTAGTGGTCATATTGCCTTTAAATTGAAAGATAGTCTTATTGTAGTGTAAATTGATTTTGATTAATACAAGTTATAAGTTGAGTTGACTATTAGATTTAACTTTACGTGTTGAATTCATAACTCAAGAAATGATTAGGATTTTGTGTTAGTATCATTCTAAGGATGTGCGATCTTACTTTGGAATTAATTTTTTTTTTTTAAATGTGTGTGTTTTGCCTCGGTTTTTGGGCATGACAACCTATAACAACCTATCTCATTTTTTAGAAGTTTGACATTGTTTGAATTTGGCATGCATATCTCACCTATTGCTAAATGTTATAATGTTGCTCAGTTCAAATTAGCAAGGTCATGTATATTTCAAACCATTGGTCCTAGGATTGAATCATCTACTCTGTTAGCTCTAGTTGGTTGGGTTTAGGCTAGGACCAACCTTTTTTCAGCCACAACATCCCTCAAATGGTATTGATCACACTAAATGAAAGTGTCCCTAAGGGTCTTTAAGCACCATCGGACTACAATATTTGATCAAGTATTTCTCCAAGCTCATGCAAGGTATTAACAAACTATTAGGTTCTACAGGATCATGTTATCTAGGCCTACAACAACCTATTTCATTTTTTAGAGATTTAACTATCTTTGAATTTGTCATCTGTATCTTGCCTATTGCCAAAATTTACAATGTTGCTCAGTTCAAATGAGCAAGGTTGTGTATTTTTCAAACTATTGGTCCTAGGATTGAATCATGTACTCTGTTAGCTTTAGTTGGTCAAGTTTAGGCTAGGACCAACCTTATTTTAGACAAAATGTCCCTCCAATGGTATTGACCACACTGAATGGAAGCATCCCTAAGGGTCTTTAAGTGCTATCAAGTTGTGATCTTTGACACAAATACCAAAATCATGACATATTTTTACTTTTCATGTCTTACTACATCAAAATAAGTGACATATGAGTTTTATTACATGTTATAATGAATTTGATAAACATGTTACATTTTTTGTATAAAATAATGAACATTCATGTGTTTAATTAATTGCAAGAAAGTAAGATTAAATACAAGTTTGTATGCACACACTAAACAAGTTGGATGGAAATCCAATTTTAATGTATATCAAAATAAACAATATATTATTTCATATCAATCATATAGTTACAAAAAGATGTTATGTCTCATTAGTACAATATAAAAATTAAATACTTGACAAATGTTGAATGTGTACAATAGAAATGTCGAATGTGCAAAATAAAAATCTTGAATATATTCAATACAAAAGCCAAATATATGTGAATGTCATGTGATGACCACAAATACATATGTATATCACTATCAATATCTATGACTATGTAGGATCATCAAAATTGAGCCTCTTTGATGCAATTTGTGGCTCACTAGGTGTTTGCAAAAGAAAAATTAAAATACACTATCAAATTTATTATTTATAAGTAATATGAATATAACTATAAATTGAATTCTAAATTGTGGATAGTTTTTTTTTTCATTACCTCATCCCTTTGTCCAATAGGTGGACTAAATGATCATGATAATGGGCTCTTTCGTTGATGGGTGGGACTCCTAACAAAATGATGGGGTAGAATGATGATGGAAGACCCAACTACCGATGAATCAATGCTCATGGGAGGCACAACCACTAATGAATCAGTGATGGTATAAGGCACAACTTATATGGTAAGCAATAAAATTATAGTATTATAGAGTGGCATTAAGGATTCTAAATAGAGTTAAAAAAAAGTGCTACAGCTTGAGCTAGATCTTTCGTACTAGCAAGAGGTACAACCAATGATAAGTTAGTGCTAGTATGAGGCACAAATTGTATGGTAAGTGATAAAATGTTATCATTATAGAGTGGAATTAGGGATTACAAATAGTGTAAAAAATCAAAAAATATACTACAATCTAAACTAGATCTCCCATGCTAGCAGGAGGTACAACCACTAATGAATCAATGCTGGTATGAGGAACAACATGTATAGTAGGTGATAAAATGTTAGTATTATAGAGTGGCATTAGGGATTCCAAAAAGAGTAAAAAATAAAAAAAACATACTATAGCCTGAGTTGGATCTCCCATGCTAGAAGGAGGCACAAACAATGATGATTCAATGTTGGTATGAGGTACAACCTATATGGTAAGTGATAAAATGTTAGAATTATAGAGTAAGAATTAGGGATTTCTATCACACACACAAGCAATCCAAATTGAGATCACAAGAGGGCTTCAACTAAGAATCTACATACGTACCTCTAGCCTCTATTGTGTTTGACCTCATCTTTGATGCTTAGGACTCCTAACAAAATTAAATGGGAAAATTTTTGCATGAAGTCTAAAAGAGTGTTGTAATAGGTAAAAGATAAATAACACATGTTAATAAGACAAATTATTGATAATTACTAAAAAACTGAAAAAAATAATAATAATAATATTTTTTTTTTTAAATGTACTCATTTGTAAATGAAACTATTTAATATGTATATAGAGCAAATGCATAATATAACCTAAAATGTATGAAAAGGAAAATATAAAATTTTACTTCTTCCATTGCCTCAACATTGACAGTCTCAGTTGCATTCATCAACTCTACAAAACTCAACCATTTCTACATATATTCAACAAACAAGTCAACATGTATTCATCAATATTGAGTACATGTAAATTCATTCATTCATAATAAATTTCAAAATATAAAATTGAGTTGTATTTAATACCATTTTTGTTTTGGTGTTATTGTTGATTTTCTTCCCTTTCCTCTAGACCTTGAGCTATGTGGAGTACCCTAAAGAAGAAACAAATATAACGTAAGAGGAATCAATAAGACACATCATGAGTTCAACTCAAATCATAAAATTGATAGGTGTGCAAGCTATGGTACCGCATAGCTCTCAAGGTCAAAGTTAATGGAAAAAAGTGTGGCATCATCAACTTGAGACATTTTAGCCCCTAACAAGCTATAAAATAGTAAAGAGTATTTTATAAATATGAGATAATGTTGTAAATAGAAAGAAGGAAAAATAATAGTAAGAAGATCATAGGAAAGAAATAAGACACAAGAAGTACTTGAAGGATGATATTGGAAGGATGGTTGAAAGATAGGAAAATTTGGGGCTCAAAAAGGCTACAAAGCCTAAATTGAAAACAAAGAGACCAAGAAGGAAAAGAGAGATGCAAATGAACTTTTGACACCTTGTAAAGAAATAAAAGTGGAGATTCATGATCTTCACACTCTTGCAAGAAACCCTATGTGATATGAAGGTTCTTCAATGTGGATGGACATATGGAGGATGAAATCATGAGGATTTGATGAAATTGGGAGGGTTTCAATGATGGTAGGAGATGGAAGAGGGTCTATAAGTGGGTTGGATGAAAAAGGGATGATAATTATGGGAAATGGAAGAGGAATGATGAGTGTAGGAGATGGAAAGGTTTTAGTGTGCTAGCAACTTCACATGATGTAATTAGATGAGATGTCCTCATCAACTTAACTTGGACATGGATATTCTATTAGCTTCCTTGTAAGACTTCTTAGAGACTGGGTGTTCATTGTAAAACAATTAAGAAACCAAATTTACAAAAATTTGTGTTGTTAATGTCATACCAACTAAGAAATATTATTTCAAAGCCAATGTATTATTTTACTTTTAAGAATATTTAAAAAACTTTACCTCATGTGTTCTTCCTCCTAGCCTCACACCTCTAGCAGAATGAGTACTATGTGGTGTCCTCGTATCACTTGTTGCACCCTAGATTGCATATTGTTTGAACATATCAATCTAGAGTGCTCTATAAAAAATTTAAAAATTACTTTTACAATATTTATGTGGTTAAATAATATCATGTTAAAACTCATGAGGTTCATTAGATGTGGTTTGGGTAATGCTAGGAGCAAGAGATGTGGATGAATTTGATGAATGAGAGGGTTTCAATGATGGTAGGAGATGGAAGATGATTTATAAGAGAGATTTAAATGAAGGTAGGAGATGGAAGAGGTGAGTTGGATGAAAGAGGGATGATAGTTATGGGACATGGAAGAGGAATGATGAGTGCAGGAGATGGAAAGGTTTCAACATGCTAGCAACTTCACATGTTGTAATTAGATGAGATGTCCTTGTCATCTTAACTTGGACATGGATATTCGATTGGCTTCCTTGTAAGAATTCTTAGATATTGGGTGTTTGTTGTAAAACAATTAAGAAATAACATTTAGGGAAGTTTGTGTTGTTAGTGTCTTACCAATTAAGAAATAATATTTTTAAGCCAATGTATTATTGTACTTTTAAGAATGCTTAAATTTTTTTAGCTCAAGTGTTCTTGCTCCTAGCCTCACACCTCTAGAAGAATGAGTACTCTGTGGTGTTCTTGTACTGTTGGTTGCACCCTACATTTCATATTGTTCACATATCAATCTAAAATGATCTATAAAATAATTTTTTTCTTTACTTTTATGATATTTAAGTGATAAAATAATATCATGTCAAAACTCAAACAAACAAACATGTGTCTCCGCTCCACAGAAGACCATCACCATCAAATCATATGTGAGTGTGAAAGCCCCACCTCTATATGAATAACAAGTATGCCCACAATGTACATATGGATGAGATGACACTCCATCCTAAGATGCCTCAATATCCATCCCATCACACATGTGCTGACAGCGAAAAAAATGTTTATTGGGCCCCAAAGACTATAGTGATGCATGTGATGATGATGTAGGTGGCACAAGTAAGGATGACACTAGTGGTGTAGGTGACACAAGCAGAGATGACACCAGTGGAGTAGGTGACACAAGAGGAGATGACACTGGTGGTGCAAGTGATGTTGACAAAGCTATTGTAGGCTATGATGACCAAGGTGCCATAAGTGATGATGTTAGAGATGTCACATGCTATGATGACCCTAAAGTGCATCTGATGATGGTTGAGGTGCCATAAGTGAAGGAAAACCACCTAACTGTAAGCCATGCTCAATGATAACATCTATCAATGATGCAATCACATGAAGAGCCTGTAAATCAATAGACTCCTTTACAATTGATGGGAGCACAACATGAGACATGGTTTTTCATGTTTTGCATCTCCTCTCATGTTGTGGTTGAAGGATTTGAGAAAATTATACACAAATAAAATCCACGAAGCCCTCAAATACCTGCATGTAGAAAACCTATCATAGAGAAGAAAAAGACAAGAGGAGGTTAGGGTTTTCTTTGAAAACATGCAAATTGTATTCTTAGATAAAGAAAAGATGTAGAATTACAAAGAGATCAATCCTTATAAAAGGAGATCAAAACCCAAAAGATGTAGCCTAAAAGGTTACAAAGGGTAACCTAAAAGGTAAAAGTTATTTAATAATTACTAATTAATTATTAAATAAAGAATACAAAAAGCACATAAAGTGAAATCTTAAGAAGAGAGAAAAGGTAATTTAATTAATGAAATTAAATTAACCTTTTTCTCTAACACCCCCCCTTAAGATGAGAAACAATGTAGTTACAAATAATATAGAAAGAACAAGGAAACTACAATGAAATGCTGAAAGAAAACTTTGGTCCTGGCAACAAGGCTTGATGAGGTACCTCCAGTGGGAAAAACTCTACTCCAAAAAGAGATAGCTGAAAACCCAGTGAAGGTCTACAAAAGCCTCCAACTAGAGGAATGTTCTAGAAAATAGGAACAAAGAGTGATCATGAAGAAACATCAGTGAAGCATGAAGAAGTCACAAACTCTGTCAAAAAGGAATTGCTAATCTATAGAGCTTCCTCTAAAATAGAACCCGACCAAGTAGAAAAGACTATAATCTGCATTGAATCAAGAGGCAAACAAAGGCAAACAACTAAACTTGAAAATACAGATGGCATGAAACACCAAAGCCTAAAGAGTTGATCAATCAAACCAAGGAAGCATGAGAAACAATATAAGAACCCTCCCTAATGCAGACAAGGGTGAGGTGATAGGCAACTAAGAAAGTGGGTCAATAACTCTTGCAAAATAGAAAGAACCAAGAACATTGAGAGTGAGGAAGAGGTATAGACACCTACAAAGCACACGTCATTGACACATTATGGGGCTAATGTCATGGAAGGGACACTCACTTGACAAAGAAAGAGGGCACTAAAAGGAAAACAACTATCCCCCATGACACTTTATAATGTAGTGCAAGTACAAGAAGTCACAACGATGAAAAAAATCCTAAAAATGCAAGGAGTGGAACTTTATCTTAGTGTGTTTGCATAAATATGCTTACAAATGATATCAACAATGATCAGAGATGTCAAAGAGTTGATAGAAAAGATAGTATATTCCAAAAGAAGAGATCTCATGCCACGAAAAATGATCCCTAAACCTAAAACACTCAAGATATTCACCATAGTGCAATAAAGAAAAAACCATAATAGAAAGAGGGTGGAGCAAAATTTGGAAGAAAAACTAGCATTTCTAAAATAGTACTAGACCATCTTTCCAAAAATATAACATTTTCAAAAAATGAAGATGGGACACTCAAGATATGCCCTCCAAGGTGAAAAATTGAACACCTAGCTTTGACTTCCCAAACATGAAACTAAACTAAATCAAAACTAGAAAAATCCTACACCATTGTCTCCATCTTGGAACTAGCTTTCCAATGCTTCTTTCAGATATAAAAAAGATGTTTGTATGCTCAAGTTATGACAAAACAACCAACAGGGCCCCTGGAAATGCACCCAAAAAATTTTTTTTTTAATAAAAATAAAAATAATAAAACCTTTATTAAAAAGGTACCACTTCAAAGTGGCAGAGGTGGGTGGTGGGCTAGAGATGCTTTGATGGAGCTACTAATCGGTGATTGCAAGCAGTGACCATAGTAGTAACCATAGCGGTGCTGCTATAGTTAGTTGACAGTGGCTCAAAAAATGCCAAAAATAATTTCTTTTTGTGATTTTCAAGAAAAATCTCACATTAGAGTGCATGCAGAGGTCGTACAACCCTACTAGGCAAAACAATTTTACCTCTTGGATAAAAGTTGTCCAAAATGGATGAAATTTATATGGAAATAGGAGTTTTGATGCCTTCTAGATTCAACCTTACATCTATTTGGCCTCAAAGTGATCCAAATTTTAGAGACCCCCTTATTTTCACAAAAGATACCAAAAAAACTCTAGATCTGATCTGTCAAACCCTTGTTCCTCCTTTTTCTCCAAATACATACCATGAAAGATTTAAGCAAATACACAAATCAAATCCATGAAGCCCTTGAATACCTGCATGTAGAAAACCTGTCACAAAGAAGAAAAAGACAAGAGGAGGCAAGGGTTTTCTCTAAAAGCATGCAAATTGTATTCTCAGATAATGAAAAGATGTAGAATTACAAAGAGATCAATCCTTATAAAAGGAGATCAAAACTCAAAAAGGGTAACCTAAAAAGTTACAAAGGGTAAGCTAAAAGGTAAAGCTATTTAATAATTACTAATTAATTATTAAGTAGAGAATGCAAAAAGTGCATAAAGAAAAATCTTAAGGAGGGAGTAAAGGTAGTTTAATTAATGAAATTAAATTAACCTTTTTCTCTAATAGTGATACCACCCTACGAGCCCTGGGTTTATCCTATGTAGAGTCTCTCCCTCTACTCTAGAATTCACAGATGTTAAAGTAATTTGGCTTCTCATCAAGGATGAACTCACAATATAGCTTTCTCACAAAATATAGAGTCACCTGATAATTATTACATGGTGGTAGGTCAAATACCACATACCACTTATCCCAAAAATATGATCATATCCTAGTATGAGTGCACCAATAAATAGGAAAAGCTTTGGTTGTGTGTAATAGGGTGTTTCCAGATATAGGATCAGTGAAAAGAAAACATATAGTATCTTTATTTATGTCTTTATCTTTCACTTTATAATATGATAACCCACTGGCATAAAATGCATGACACCTATCCCTCTATGCACCCCATTTTGTAACCTCCCTAGACACCTCATTCACATTTTGGACCATTTGTTCAAATGTATTCACTAGGGCTGAGTGGTGAGAAAGTGTAGATGACCGTAACCTATTGACCATTTAGGTAATGTTAGCACTACCTTGTGTAAGGTAGTTTATGACGTCCTCTTGTGTAGTAGTTAAATGATATAATTGTATGCATGAAGGGTTTATAGGAGGTAGTGGTTGTTGAATGGGAACATTGAGTGAAGGGTTTTGTGGTTGTGTCACTAGGGTTGGAGGGTTTTATGGTTGTGTCACAATGGGTGGAGTGTTTCATGGTTGTGTCATGATGGGTGGAGGGTTTGATTGTGTAGGAGGTGGCCTTTTGCCTCTCCCTCATTTTCTTGAATTCCTTGATGTATCTATATTAAAAAAAAATTTAAAATTTACAAAAATTATAAATTAGAAAACCACATTACAAAATTTGATGGAAAAATACATAAACGACAAAAAGAATGAAGACCTACCTCATTTGTAGGGCACCATAGATGAAAATGCAATAAAAAATCTCTTTTTCTCTCAAACTCAGTCAGTTTTGACCTTATCTTGCACACTCCACATTGCTACTACCATTTGAGGGTATAAAAATTCCCTCAAATGCGAGCAGCAAGAAAAAAAATACTTCTTAAAACTCGATCAAGTTTTTCAAATTATAATGGCCAAGCTTGGATACCAAACCTAACCTTCATTTAACTTTTAAATAACCCAATTGATTTATTGAAAACTCGATCATGTTATTGAGATTTTTTCTTTTTTATTTTGGTGTCCACTTTTGTATACACCAACTTGGTGCACTCACCCTTGAAATAAATTTTATTCAATTAACTTTACTCCGTGCATCCATATTTCTATACTTCTCATTTTCAAGATGATTTCTAGGTGAAAACCATATAAATCTAGTAACTGATACTTTCTCTATTCTAGTCTTCAACATTTCAAGTTATTTTCAATAGTGGGGCACTTGTGGAGGTTCTATTCTCACTTCAAGTCCCCAAACTTCACTAGGCTAAATCCTGGGCACCAGTTTCTAAAATGTTAAAATCTTAGTGAGTGCACACTTGGATTACAATTATTTTTGTGGTTTTTTGGATTCACAATATTTGTTTGAAGGATTTTTTAGCATATGAGGGTAGATATTTATTTTATTTTTGCAAAATGATTCATTTTTGCAATCAATTTGCACTATAATTCAAAGAGCTCTGACATAAAACAATGGGCAATGCAAGTCACACTTCTAATATTCTCCAGGCCTAGGACAAGATGATAGTCAAGTCCAATGGGCTATTAATTCAAAATTTATATAGTAGGCTCTCCAAACTAAGAGCACCTAACTAAATTTTTCCATTGTCAAATTTTAAGGATATATTTTTTGATAAATAACTAGAAGGGATGCCACTATTAAGGTGCTAGATTGTGGCTCAAACCTTGACCAACATTGGGATAGTCGTAGGGCTTTACTAATGGACCTAACTCACATGACACAATTAAGGATTTAATAAAGTTAAGAGATAAATAATTTTTTTAAATAGAAACTTGTACCCCATTTAGCTTAAGGTAGCCAAGGGTCTATATTATTTATTTTCTAGTTGTTAGTGGTTCAATCATCTTGATCGTAGTGACATATTCAGGCCAAATAAAAGGTTGTTTTGGGGAATTATTATTAGTCAATGGTGGGACTTCCTATGTTAGTATATTGAGGAAATTCATAATTCTTTTTAATATATAGTGTTTAGTGGATGGGATCCAATGTGTTCATTGAATTATCCTTTAGATCTATTTCCATATGGCTTTAGCATCTACTCATATAATCTTTGTGAGTAGTCAAAATAGGTCTTCAGAACAACTCTTCTAACATGGCATAGAGCTTTCTACCTTAACTCACAATGAGATAGAAAATTTGAATTCACTTTCTCATAGTGATATTATGTCCTTTGTAACATAACTTTTAGTCTTACATGCAAGTTGTGTTGATCTCAGATTGGTTTTGACAATTGAGTGTCAACACATTTAAGTCATTTACCTATTTCATACCGAACTAGTAATGCATGTTGAGTACAACATGTAAATATTAGAGCATGTGAGTTGCAATGAGTGTCAAGTCACTCATGTGCTTAGTCACTCAAGTGCCTAGCAGACAGACCATGTCGAGTGATTCAAGTGTCAAGTAAAATAGTGGATGTTGAGTAGTTCATGTGTCGAGTCAAAAGTAGAGTTTTAGTATATGTCAAGCATTAGTAACTTCATATGCCAAGTGACATGGATTGGACATATTTTTTTGTAATGGCACAAACAACTATGTAAGCCATTTTTCAACTGACCTAAGGATAGATTACAATCTTTTGGAGATAAGGATGAGCCTATATGTGAATTCCCTATGTAATTACATGCAACCAATTAGAAAATGGGAAGGTTTAGGAGACAATATGGATGAATCTTAGCTGTAGATTCATACCTAACCCTAAGTCTTCTAGTCTTCTTAAGGAAGATGAAACCCTAAATTTCATAATGAGTGTGTAAGGGATTAAAGGAGAAGTTTATATGCACAAATAGAGCATTCATGGAGACTTATAAGTTATTTGAGAAGGAATGAATTGTAGAATTAGTTAGAGAAGAACAGAGGATAGAGAGAAGGATAGAACAATGAGACATCTGACCAAGAAGGATCAAGTAGATAAGTGTTTAGAGGTGATTTGTTATCAAGAAAGCAAGTGCCAATCGTAGGATCTATCCTGAGACATTTTAGCGGGTGATTTCAGTCAAATTTCTTAACAGAACAGTCCTAGCAAGCTATATGAAATTGTTTAATAGGGTGCTTACTTAGTTGTGAGTTGAAGTCCTCTAACAAGGCACACTTCTAACAAGGTTTTGAAGTCCTCTAACAAGGTGGGACTTAACAGTCTTTGTAAACCTTTAAAAGCATAGACCTTTCATAGGGAAGATCATGATTCATGGTCAAAACATTGTAATCTTAATTGGATACACTTTACAACTACAATAGTGAATATTTGTGGGTGTCATCCCCACCCTAGTTTTACCTTCTCACTTGGAGGGTTTCTAGGTAATCATATCTAGTGTTATGCATGATTGCTTATATGTTTGCATGATTTAGATGTATGTTCTTTACATGTTATTTCAATTTATCTATTGAATGCATGAGATGGATGTGTGGTGTAAATTTTATGGGTTTGTGTTTTAATTGTTGATTCCTCCCCTCCCCCCTCTCAGAAGTTTACTCTTTCTACTTGTAATTCCAATAATTGCTATCAGAGCTTTGTTATTTGAAAGAGAAGCTTTACAACTTTGAGGAAAGATCTTGAAATGGAAGTCTACAAGTTAGGGAAGACTATTGAGAACCAAGAGATTGAAATACATCTTATACTACACCAAGTGAATGAAGCTAGAGATGTTTTGAAGAGTTCCTTGAAGAGAAGGAAACAAATTTCTATTGCGGATAATGACACACAATACAAAGAGATAGACACCACTAATCTATTTGTAGATGGAGACCCAAATGAAATTGATGTAGTAGTTGTAGACCTAATGGAAAAGAACAAGATCCAAGCTGAGGAAATTTATCAAAAATCTCAAGTTAGAGCAAGAATCACATGCCATAATGCTATGTGAGGTAACTGAATAGAAGAAGAAAGCCATAGAAGATAAAGCCATGATTGAAGAAGACAAAAGAGTTTTGGCCAATAGAATAGAAGAGACATCATCAAAAATAACCAAGATTTCCAACTTAAAATTGGATACCCTAAGTCAAATGATGAATTCCAACTATGAATTGAATGTCAAGGATATTGAGATTACTACATTGAAGTTGCAAAATGAACAACTCTAGAATGACCTAAAGAGAGAAAAAGAATTTTCTAAAAGTTTCAACAAACCAAATGAATCTATCAAATACTTTGAGCAACTATTGAAATGCCCTAGATCTAAAAATGATACATCTGGACTAGGATACGCAAGCACTAAACAAGGAGAATCATCTAAAAGTGCTAAAGAAAGGAACAACAAAGGTAAGAACTCCAAACCTACTTTTCATAATTGTGGTAAGAAAGGACTTACTACTAATGTGTGTAGGAGAAAGAATACAAATCATAATGCTAAGCCAAAGAGCATGGTTCCTTGTCACAACTATAATAAGCAAGGTCATTAGGCACATGAATGCAGAACCAAGACCATGAACACACAAAGATTTGAAGGTTATTGCTACAATTGTTAGAAGTGTGTACATAGAGCTTTTGAAAGCATGTCCAAGTCTATGTGGTCATCAAAGAAGAAAGCAAAGGTAAGGAACAATGGAAACTCTTATTCTTGGGATTATAGTACATGATATAGCTGTCATTATTGTCAAGAATATGGACATGTTCCCAAGAATTGTATTAGGACACACTTCAATGGTAACTAAAAAAGGTTGTTGAGTCAAACCACATGCTTTATTTGTTTGAATACTGTTCACATCAGTAAGCATCATCCAACTAGGTCAAAGGCACCAAGTTGTGAATTTGACAAAGGAAAAGGTAAGGTCGATGTTGAAAATGTCAGAGATGAGATGAACAAGAAATGGAAAAAGAAAGATGATTGCAACACATCAAATGGAGAAGAGATCACTTCACCCAATGGGTCAAGTAATTACACCTCATCAAACTAGGCAATCAAGAGGTATGTGGGACTGATATTTAAGTATTAAAATCATATATCAATTTCAAAGGAGTTAGTATTGAAAGGACTACATTAGCATGAATGAAGATGAAAGATGTTGTTGAAAATTCAAGTTAAATCTTTAAGTTTTCCATGTTGTTGCCGAGCATGAATGTTTTCAATGGATGCCAAGTGGAATGCTAGTTGATGCCAAGCTAGTAGATTGGCTAGTAGATGTTGAGCCAATAGTAGTTGCCAAGTGATTGAAATATCTATAGATGTTGAGTAACTTTGGAAATGGTGGATGTTGAGTTTACAACTATACAAGCACCAAGCATTAAATGCAAGGTTTCTATAGGGTATATGATTGATTTCTATCCATTTTTTGTCATTTCAAATATGAGAAAGTACAAATAGAGCAAAAGGTGACTCAAAAACTAGTTCAAGGCATTTGCAAAAGATATCAATGATGATTTCACTCCAGTTCTGCAAAATTTTAAGGTATTTATCACAATTCGAGCTACATAGTTTGCATTTGCAAAAACCCTAGATTGAAAAATGGAATCTAGCTCAAGAAATGTAGAAAGGAAAGAGGTCTTTAATGTCCAATTAGTTAGTAATGAGGTCAAACAACCAAATTTTAAAGGTATTCTAGATGTAGCTTACAAACAAGATCCTTTAGGCGCATTGTCCATGATTCCCCCAAATGTCATTATGGTTCAAGATGTCAAAAAATATTACAACTATAAGATAGGAGGAATAGGTGACATCAAAATAAGGGAATCCTATGATAGATTATGTGAAAATGGCATCTTGAAAGATGAATTCAAAATTGTTGAAAGTAAGGGTTTGACCCATGCCCTAGACTTTCCTACTATTTTCAAGACAGAATGGATAAGAATAGTATTGAGTCAAATACATGATGGATTCTTATGGTTGGAAGGTGGACCAGTAAAGATATCAAAATGGATAATTTATAGGGTGACTAGATATCCAACCCTAGATCAACCAAAGACTCTACAGAGTGATTCCAAAGAGGTAATAGAGAAAACACAAGAGCAAAGTTGAACAAGTGAGAAATGATAATAGACACTATAATAGATCCACTGATAAACTTTGCAGTAAGGGTTATTTCTCACAAGTTTTATAAATCTAGTAGATTAAATAGTGTACCCCATATTGTAGTAGATGCTGGGTACAAAATTATGAAGAAAGATCATACTTATTATCTAGCTAAGCTTCAACTACAAAAAATGATGGAAAACCTTAGAGCAATAAGGAATACTAAGATTGCATAGTGCAAATTTGGATAAATTCTAGTTTGCATATTTTTCTATGTACAGAATACATTTCCACCTTTTGGTAATGTAGAATGAAAGGCAAATAGGTCAATTGATGTTTATATAGATGAGTACATTGAACAAATGGGAGAAAAATTTGAGACACTAATGACTAGTTACTTTAAAGACTTTAAGAAGTCTATGAAGTAAAGGATGAGGATACATGTCTCTTTGGTTGAGAAACATTACAATGATATATGTTTTCTTGTGGACATTGATTACACATATGTACAAGATACTACACCTAGGGTAAGATGGCTAAGACCCTTAGGCTATGAGATCAATGTTGATAAAGTCTTAGTAGCCATCACTGCACTTCTAATAGAGGAAGTTGATGCAAAGGCAAAAATCTTTGGAAACTATGATGTAATGAAGTCAAAGGTAGAAATGGAATTAAAGACAGCCTCTACAGTGAAGAAGAAGGAAAAACTAGTGAAGAAACTTAAGGCTAAATTTGGTGAAGGTGTTGAAGAGGAAGAAGAGGAAGGTGATGAAGATGATGAAGAGGAAGAGCAAGAACAAAACCAAGGACATCTTGCATTAACACAAGGCATTGGAGAGGATAACGAAGAAGAAGAAATAGAGGGTGCCAAGGGAGAATAAGCTAATGAAGCACCAACACAAGCCAAGACAAAGAAGAGAAAGACTAAGGCATAGCCTATAATTAAGGAAAAGAAAATTACAAAGCCAAGCCTAGCCAAGCCAAGTGCACCTACTACTAGAGCCACCACACATGCCACAATACAGAAGGAAAAGGAGAAGTCCAAACAATTTGAACAAGGCAACCAAGTGTAGAAGAAACAAAGAAGAAAATATGTTGCACAGCCTGACTTGGATGAAGAAAATCATGAATCAAAAGACACAAGCCAATTCAAAGTGGTAAGTCACAAACCACAATCTGATCTTGAAAATATATGTGAAAATGTAAAAAATAATGCAGATTTATTTGGTTTGAAGTATATTGATTTTGAAAAACTTGGAAGAGAGGAGAAGAATTTAGTAGAAGTGGCAATATATGCAATGATGTCAAAATTCAAGAACACTCTAGTTGAATTTGATAATTCTATATCAAAGGGCCTATATGACATTGTGGAAAAAAAGTGGCACTATTGTTTAAATTTATAGAAGCAGATTAGTGAGTCAACTTTAGCTCAAGTGATGCTAGAGATAACAAAGAGACAAATTGCTAAGAAAGTGAAGAGATATGCTATTAGGTCTACACCTAAGTATAGATCCTTCAACATTCTTCAAAACAATATTGAAGATGTGGTTAAGAATTCAACCCAAATATGGAAAATAATCTATGGTTTAACCACTATAAAGAAAGGTGAGGTCGATCCCTTTGAAGAAAAACAAGATGACAAGGACAAAGAGAAACAAGATGAAAAAGATGATGATGACATGCAAGAATATGAAAGAATAGATAATACTATTATGGAGGAACCAGAAAAGCAAGATGATGACATGGAAACAACTAAGAAACATCAAGATGAATAGAGTGTGTAGGACACACAAGTGTCGAGTATTAGCCCCCCACATGACATAGTCAAGTCAACTGAAACAATTATTGTCAAAAATATTCTTGATACTTCAGCTCAAAACATCAGTCCATTAACTAAAGATGACTTGAAGAGGATATTAGACCAATCTAAACTCCAAGCAAGGTTATGTGAAAATTTATTATTGGTGAGTGTAGATGAGCTCCAAAAGATAGTAACTAACACCACAAGGGATAAGGTGAATCCACAAGAACCACCCTCTGCTATCCCTTCAGTTACACATGTGCAACCTTTAATTCAAACACCAGTAGATACATCTACTAAGGTTGACACAGCATTGAAAGTTGACACAATTGAAAAGAAATAGACTAAAGAAGAAGAAAAAGAGACAACAACAAAGAAAATGGGATAGATAGACTCATCTATACCTGAAGAAAAAACACAAGGTTCAAGGGATAGATAGACTCATTTATAATCTTGAAGAGTAGGAGAAATCACCTAAGGTGAAGGAAAAAGAGGCCATCCAAGCATTGGTAACTTTACCAACATTTGGCTCTTCACCTAAAAAAGCTCTTCAAAAGCGAAGCATGGAAGCTATACCCCTACAAATCTTAGTATGAAGCTCAAGCTCTTCTAAGGTTGAAAAGGTAAATCACTATGGTGACATCACTCTTGATGAAGAGGTAATAATACCTAAGTTTGATTATGACACAATCACTCTAGATCAAATAGGTATTTTACAATGAGCTTTAGAGAAGAAGAAGTGTTAAGAAATGCTAAGGAGAGAATATAGGCAGAAGCAAGCTCTTCAAGACATTAAAGACATATTTTTAGGTGCATTTAGTCTACCTATTTCTTAAGAGACCAAGCCACTAATTGAACAACTAACTAATATAGTGGAAAAGGTCAACAATGAACACATTAATACAAGTGCAAAACTTTTAGAATGGTCTAGGAAGAAGTTCCAAGGAAAAGTGAATGAGAAGATATCTAGTGAAATAACACTAACTCGAGTTGCATCGAAAACCAAAGTTGAGGATGTGAAGAAGGCACTTGAGAATATATTCTCATTGTACACCAAATTTTGTGACTCTACAATCTTCACCCAAGAGATGAGACATCATATTCTGAGCCTAGAGAGAAATCTCAACACCTCAGGTATTAGGTTACCTCAGAACCCAACTCAAAGTGAGAAGCATTTTAATACTTTTCTTCAATCACAAAGTCAATTAGTTGTATTAATAGTAGAAGAGGCTAGCATAAGAGCCAAATTGACATGTATTCAGATGTCCCTCATTCCACATATGGAGATATTGCACAAGGAACTAGGTTTGTAAAAACTTTGCTAAAGAATGAACCCAATCTTTCTACCCTAGATGGCCTAGTACACCTTGTAGCAGAGCTAGCCATCCAACTCAAGTAATTGGATGTTGCATGTGACAACTAGGATGCAGCTCTTAAACTTATCATGGAAGTCCATAAATCCTTTCTAGAAAAATACACTTAAGTGTATAGCCCATTTGACATAAGTTTCAAAAAGGGGAAGTAAGTAAGCAAAGAGGGAGTAAGTAAGAATGGGGAAGATAAAATATGAGAATATCCTATGAGAAAGAAAAAAAAAATAGGGAGAACAACAAAATGCAGAGATTTGGGAAGCATAAAGAGCATATTAGATGAAAGAGTATTAGCAGAGACAAATCTACTCAAATGGAGCACAGATTTTGGATATAGAACAATCATATACTAACTCAAGAAGAGTTACAAATTTTGAGGTATATAGGTTATTGAAAAATTTTAAAAATTTGAAGTTTTGTATATAAGCCAAGTCATGGTTATGTTATACTCAAGAAGATTAGATTGATTATGTATGTTCAAATGTTTTTGACACTCATGTCAAAGGGGGAGATTGGTGATCTTAGATTGCTTTTGACAATTGAGTGTCAACACACTTAAGTCATTCACTTAGTTCATACTGAACTAGTAATGCATGTTGAGTACAACATGTAAATATTAGACCATGCAGAGTTACAATGAGTGTTGAGTCCCTCATGTGTTGGGTCACTCAAGTGCCTACCAAATAGACCATGCTGAGTGATTCAGGTGTTGAGTAAAAAAATAGATGTCAAGCAATTTAGTTGCCGAGTTAGAAGAAAAATTATAGTATATGCCGAGCATTAGTAACTTCATATGCTAAGTGACATAGACTGGACATATTTGTTTGTAATGGCACAAACAACTATGTAAGCCATTTTTTAGCTGACCTAAGAATAGATTACAATCTTTTGGAGATAAGGATGAATCTATATGTGAATTCCCTATGCAATTACATGTAGCCAATTAGAAAATGGGAAGGTTTAAGCAACAATATGGATGAATCTTAGCCATAGATTCATACCTAACCCTAACTCTTCTAGTCTTCTTAAGGAAAATGAAACCCTAAATTTCGTAATGAGTATGTAAGAGATTGAAGGAGAAGTTTGCATGTGCAAATAGAAAATTCATGAAGGCTAAGAAGTTATTTGAGAAGGAATAAATTACAGAATTAGTTAGAGAAGAATAGATGATAGAGAGAAGGATACATCAGTGAGACATCTGATCGAGAAGGATCAAGTAGACAAGTGTTTAGAGGTGATCTATTATTAGGCAAGCAAGTGCCAATTGCAGGATCTATACTGAGACATTTTAGCAGGTGATTTGAGTCAAATATTTTAATAGAGTATTCCTAGCAGGCTATATGAAATCCCTTAACAAGGTGTTTACTTAGTTGTGAGTTGAAGTCCTCTAACAAGGCACACTTCTAATAGGGTGTTGAAATCCTCTAACAAGGTGGGACTTAATAGTTTTTGTAAGCCTTTAATAGGGAAAGCCTTTCATAGGGTAGATCACGATTCATGGTCAAAACATTGTAACCTTAATTGGATACACTTTACAACTGCAATAGTGAAGATTTGTGAATGTCATCCCCACCCCAGTTTTACCTTCTCACTTCGATGTATGTTCTTTACATGTTATTTTGGTTTATCTATTGAATGCATGAAATGGATGTTTGGTGAAAATTTGATGGGTTCATTTTTTAATTGCTGAATCACCACCCCCCCACCCCCTCCAAGAAATTTACTCTTTCTACTTTTAATTCCAACAAGTTGTTGTTGATTATTAGGTTGATTATAGGACTGATGCCAAAACTAGACTTAGAAATGAATCTTTTGAGTGTTTTCAACTAGTCTAGTCCAAAAAGGCATCCTTAACTTGATTAATTTTGTTGAGATAGATTTTAACTAGAGGAATTTGAAATACCTTTTCATGAAATTATACTTGTTTCTAGTATCCCTACTCAATCTTTGTTTAATTTTCAATGGTTGGAAGTGTTTGGCAAGATTATTGGAGAAACTATTTTTAAAATGGTAATGATTATTATGGATCTTGGAAAAGTTGTGTAGTTCTATTATTGGAGCATATTTGTAGGTATCAATAACATTTCTCATCTAGATCATTATCAATGAATATGACATTTTAGATTTTATTGGGAAAAAATATGATGTTTTGTAATTGCAATATTGCAATTTTATAGATCTAAACTTTGAAGTAGTACCTTTTTGAGTGAGATACCACTTTTTATTTAAGAAATCACTATTGTATGCACAATTAATTAACTCAAATAGCATAGTCTTAGCTTAATATAGGTCTTGAAACTATTGTTGAGTTGCCTGTGTTTACAATCAAGCACTTCCATTTTTTGAAAATCTATATTGTCAATTTTGCTATTATACCTGCAGAAAAAAAAATTACTATCTTTCATGGGTTAATATAGAATTGAGATTTGATCATTTGCAAAAATCAATTATCTTAAGTTGAAAGAAGACATTACAGTTAAGATTTTTCAAAATTATATGTTGTATGTGGATCATCCAATATGCAAGGCACTTAAGTGAAATTCAGTTTGCACTTTCAAGCCAGACATAATCAAATTTTAGAATCTTCATTGGGTGACACTCATTATTTTAATATAAAGCTAAATTGTAACACATTCTAGTATATGTTTAATTGATCACCTTTACAAAATATAACAATATAAATAATAGAAATAAAAAATATCCAATACAATGGTGACATGATTTAGCAAAAATGGCCCCTTCCCTATGCTGGTTTTAGAATAAATATGTCCATTTTAAGTTAAATTAGTCTAACCAAATATATCATTAGAAGAATGAACAATTGCTTTTGAAAACAAAACTAAAGGCAATCTGAAATTTGAAAGTTATTCTCAAATAAATCTGAAGGAGTACGCTACATAAAATTAAATAAATTTGAAGCTCTAAAATTAGGTAAACATCATTCTCTTCAATTAGAAAGGGCAACAATGAAAACAAGTACCTACCCTACATAAAAATAAACAAATTTGAAGCTCTAAAATTAGCTAAACAACATTCTCTTCAATCAGAAAGGACAACAATGAAAACAATTATTTCTATTCTTAACTACTAAATAAAATCTTAGTAATAATTAATTATAATAATAAAGTAATATTTAAAAAATTTACTCAAAGTTGTCTCAGTACTACTTAAATGAATATTTCTTCAAAAAATATAATACAACACTAAAATTGTAATTGCAATTGTAAAACAAGAGTTGTGATACAACTGGAGTCTCACCTAATACAAAAAGAGAAAAAGAAATGTGGTGATAACTTTGAGAAACGTTGTGGTGTATGCAAGTTTTTGCATCAATAATAAAATAATGTTGCCAATTTTATAAATAATAATATAACAGGTATTCAATTCACATAACTTGCTTTATCAATTTTTTTTAGGGCAATCATAACAATGTGAAAAAATCAAAATACATAATTAAAAAATTCAAATTTTTAATTCTTAGTTCTTTACTATTGACTTTAGACACAAATAGTCTATTAGTGTTTCTACGTTTATGGAGTTATATTAATGTAAGAAAATTAAAATACATATGATTTTTTTAAAGAAATGTAAAAATATTTATTTGTGAATTTTTTAAAGAAATATAGATATATTTCATAAATAAGTGTCATAAGAAACATTTTGAAAATTTTAAAAGAAAAATAACAAAAATATGAGGAACAATTAGGAAAAAGAAATAGATCTTAAAACATAAAAATAAAAATAAAACTGTGAATTAAAAATGCAATTAATATTTTTAGAATAGAGACAAATTAAATAGTAGAAAATGAGTAGTTTATGAAATATTTTAAATATTTTAAAATAAAAATAAAAAATCAATAGCAAAAATAGGAGAAATCAATAAGAAAAAAGAAATTGTCTTTAAGAATTAAAAATTAAAATTAGAGAAATGAGAAACTTTACAAATATAATTTAATATTTGTACAATAGAGAAAAACTAATAATAGAAAATTAGGCCAAAACATAAGTCTCTAGACTAATAAAAAAACAAAGCATCCTGCAAGAACTAGATGCTTTTGTTATTATCTGTCGAACTATTGCACTTTCGTTTCAGTATTACTTGTACGAATAGTCAACCTTAGGATTAAATTTTTTAGAAGGTAGGAAAATTGTCTATATAATGAGGAAAATAAGATTGGCTAGGACAGTACCGACGATAATTTTTTGTGTGTATTAGTAAGGAGATTGTCCGTGACCACCATTCTCTCTTTCTCACAAAGAAAAATGGAAGAACCAAGGAAAATAATTGTGCAGGAAGTTCCCAGAGAGCTAAAGTTGTTCAATGATGGATTTGTGGAGCATACCCCTCTGCCAATGCCCCTCATTGATCTGATCCCTCCTTCAAATCACACCTTCGTTAATGGAGTCACCATAAAAGACGTGATTTTGAATGAGCCAACTGGAGTTTGGGCTCGCATTTATTTTCCTGAGAAGAAACTCGAACAAAAGCTTCCACAGGTGATTCATTTACATGGCAGAAGGTTTTGCATCACCCATGCTGACTGGTGCATGTATAATTATTTCTACTCGTGCCTTGCCAAAACATTGAAGGTAGTCATCATTGTGAAAAATGAGTCACAAATTTAAAAAATTTTCTCGACATGTGAAGGTCTCGAGTGATAGTTTTTCTTAGAACCTTAAGGAGCCGAGTGGTAGGAGGGTGCTAATTGAGCTCAGCACCTAAAGGAGTTGAGTGAGCTCGACACCTGAAGGGAAACTCGGCACCTATGGATACTGAGTGAACTTGACAGTATGGATGTCGAGTGAGCTCAGTCACCACTGCAGGGTGGAGCTTGGTCGAAGAAGGTATTGAGTAAGCTCGGCAAAAATTGCAGAGATAAAAACTCAAATGAAGACCAAGCTGAGTGAGCTGGTTTATAACGTGAATGTTTTGACTATTAAAACTAGAGAGCCACGACTTAAAATATTCAACAATAGTCTTCTCAAATGCAATGTATAGAGGAAGAATAATGGATTTATGTATGCCTCCTTTCTTTCTATTCAACTTTGATTCAAACTATTACAAATCTGGGAGCATTCGGCTTCAACTAGAAAAACCCTAAAATAACCCTAAGAACATCAAACTCATAAACAACTTAAAACTTTGAACTTGCAACTCTAATGGTTGCATATAATAATTCCTGGAGAAATCACTATGTCATAGGCCAAATCAAGCAATAAACTATGAACTTATAGAATGATAGGTAGAAGCACGTACAACCGCAGGCAAGACAATGATTCCTTCTGTCTCTGTCATGACTAATCTATTGATCACTTCCTTTCTTTTTTCTTTGCTCTTCTACTCTCTTCAACTTCTCTCTATCTGGTTGAATGAATCTAATCATTCCATTTTTTCTTTTGACCTAAAAAAAATTCCCTCTCATTTTTCAAACTCACCTACCAACATTAAATATTTTGGATGTTCTGCAATCCATCAGGTGGTAGGTGGGCATTTGGCTCTAGGGGCAAGACAACCATCGCATTAAATTCCAACACTCCCCCTTTGTCTTGAGCCAAAAAAACAAGGATCACTATTGATCCACATCAACTACACCAAGACACTCTCTTAGGAGTACAAAAGGTCCAATTCCTAATGGCTTTGTGAAAATGTCTGCTAGTTGTTGCTCAAACTTACAAAATTCCATTTTGATATCCCCATTCTCCACCAACTCTTTGATGAAGTGATATCTGATCTCAATATTCTTGCTTCTACTATGGAAGACTGGATTCTTGGACAATAAAATTGATGAGATGTTGTTACAATAAATTGTGGTTCCATCCTCTTGCCTTTCATTCAAATCTATCAAGATCCTCCTTAACCAAATAGCTTGACATGCTACTGCATTTTTTGCTATATATTCAGCCTCTACTATAGATTTGATGCAGGCAAGAGGGTGAATAACTAGGGCCAAAGGCACACCCAGCTATCCAAACCACCCTACAAGAGTTAACACAGTGAAGAAAACAAAACAAACGTAGCACCAAGGAGAGAGAACAAGATATCTTTTATTAACTCATCAAATATTCACCATACATGCCCAGCTATAAGGCCTTTTGAGTTATGGCCAATTAAAAAATACATTCACGTTCAAAGATCCAACTACAAATTTGCACTTTTAGTTTTAATCTCTAATCTGCTTTCCAAAAACTTGCCTATCTATAAGCCTAAACACTCTATATATACTTGCCAAAATGCCTTACAGATTCTTCTAGAACATTACATAAGAGGAAAGCTGACCCAACAATGGTCTGGACACATCCCAAGAAAATATCTTAACGTAAATTTCATTTAAAAAAAAATTCTGCCAGTCGACTTGCAGGAAGAACTAAAAATATAGACAACTCGACACACTAGAAAACTCGATGCACACTAGAAAATTGGTACTCGGTAAGAACTGGAAATTGGAACTCGATAAGAACTAGAAACTAGAACTCGGTAAAAACTAGAAACTGCAACTTGGTAAGAACTAGAAATTGGAACTCGGTAAGAACTAGAAATTGGAACTCGATAAGAACTGGAAACTGGAACTCGATAAGAACTGGAAACTAGAACTCAATAATAACTGGTAGAAAGAATAAAAGTGAGCAGGATAACAAGAAAACCTAAGATGCTCCTGCATCAGACAACCAGAGTTGAAAGAAATGATTCTCCTGAATCATTGAGATGTCCTAACTTGAGATGAATCCAACTCAAATTGAGAAATCCATGAAGCATTTTCAATAGGTTTGTTCTTCCACTTCACCAAATATTCATAGTAATCTTTTCCTCTTGTACTCTTTCCAACTCTTTGATCCAATAAATGTTCAACTTCCTCAATCTATTTCTTAGGATAATCATTTGGTATAACAACTTCATCATCTAACTCATGATATTTATACAAACCAGCAATATTAAATATAGGAGATATATCCATGCCATTAGGTAACTCAACTTCATAAGCATTACCACTATCAAACTTCTTTAGGATCTTACAAGGTCCAAATTTCTTCATCTTCAGCTTGTTATATGTTCCAATTGGGAATCTTCCTTTCTTTAGATGAACCATCACCTCATCACCAACTTGAAAATCATGGTGTCTTCTAGACTAATTAGCATTCTCCTTATACTTCCGATTTCTTTGTTCCAACCTCAACTTCACTTCCTTATACAAAGACTCCATAAAATCAGCAAATTCTTCTCCTGCAACACTTTTCTTTTCTTCACCAGCAATATCTCTCAAATCTAATATACCTCTAGGATGCATTCTAGTAACAATCACAAAAGGAGTCTTCATTGTACTCCTATTCACAGAATTTTTATATGCAAATTTAGCTTGTGCCAATACCATCTCACAATTACTCAGCTTATTCCCAACTAAACATCTCAGCAAATTTCCAAAGCTTCTATTCACAACCTCTGTCTATCCATCTATATGTGGATGGAATGTAGAACTAAACTTCAATTTAGTACCCATATTTTCCCACAAAGTCTTCCAAAAATAACCAACAAACTTACTATCTCTATCTAACATAATGCTTTTTGGTAATCCATGCAATCTTACAATCTCTTTAAAGAAAAGTTTAGCAACATGCTTAGCATCTGATGTCTTCTTACATGGTATAAAATGAGCCATCTTAAAAAAATCTATCCACTACAACAAATATGGAATCATACCCTTTCACTATTTTAGGCAATCCAAAAACAAAATCCATACTAATGTCAGTCCAAGGTTTCTCAAGAATAGTAATAGGTGTATACAAACCAGTATTTTGACTCACTCCCTTTGCAACTTGACAAACTCCACAACTCTTTACAAATTTCTAAACATCCTTATACATTTGTGGCCAATAATATTTCTCTTTCAAAAAACTCAATGTCTTATCAATTCCAAAATGTATAGCTAATCCGCCACTATGCTTTTCCTTAATCAAATGCAACCTCATAGAACTTCTAGGAATACACAACTAAATACCTTTGAACAACATACCTTCTTGAATGAAATATTCATCATACTTACTTATGTGATCTTTCATATTTGGTGCTTTACACTCTCTCCATGCCTTAGAAAAATCAGGATCAACATCATATAACTCTTTCATCTCATCAAAACCAAGAACTTCAACCTTCATTTCAGTCAACAAAGAATGTCTTCTACTCAATGCATCAACAACTTTGTTAGTAACTCCACTCTTATGCTTGATCACAAATGTAAAACTCTGCAAATACTCAACCCACTTTATATGTCTTTGATTCAATTTATGTTGACTTCCCAAGTATTGTAAAGCTTTATGATCAATATACAACCCAAACTCCTTAGGCATCAAATAATGTCTCCATTTCTTCAATGCTTGAACAATGGCATAAAATTCTTGATCATACATAGAATATTTCCTTTTAGCATCATTAAAATTTTCACTAAAGAAAGCAATAGGCTTACCTTCTTGACTTAATACAACTCCTATTGCATTACCAGTTGCATCACATTCAACCTAAATTACTTTGTTGAAATCAGGCCAATACAGGTAATTCAGCAACCTTTTGTTTCAAAGTCTCAAAACTCTTATCAGCTCCATATGTCCACTTGAATTCCTTTTTATCTCCCCTCATTGTTTTAGTCATAGCATTCCAAACAGCACTGAAATTCTTTATAAACTTTTTGTAAAAACTAGCCAAACCATGAAATGATCTTACCTCACTCACATTCTCGAGTGTAGGCCATTCCAAAATTTCTTTAACCTTCTTAGGGTACATCTTCAAACCATCAACTGAAATCACAAATCCCAAATACACAATCTCCTCTTGCATAAATGAACACTTTTTCAGATTAATCAACAACTTTTCCTCTTTCAACCTCTGTAATACTTGTCTAATATGCTCAAGATGTTCTTCCTTAGTCTTGCTGAATATTAGAATATCATCCAAATAAACAATCACAAATTTACCCAAGAATCTTTTTAGAACTTCATTCATCAACCTCATGAAAGTACTAGGTGTATGAGTCAAACCAAAAGGCATAACCAACCATTCATACAAACCATCTTTTGTCTTGAAAGTAGTTTTTCATTCATCATCTTCTCTAATTCTGATATGATGATAGCCACTCTTCAAATAAATCTTGATAATATACTTTGCTCCACTCAAATAATTCATTAAGTCATCCATCCTTGGCATAGGAAACCTATATTTCACTATTATCTTGTTAATGGCTCTGTAATCAGTACACATTCTCCATTCTCCATTCCTTTTAGGTACTAATACAACAAGTACAACACATGGACTCAAACTTTCTCTAATCAAACCTTTCTGCAACAACTCATGCACTTGTTTGTTAAGTTCTTCATTCTCTGTAGGTGTTAATCTATATGGGGCTTTGTTTGGAAAACTATATTTAGGGATCAGATCCATACAATGACTTATGCTTCTTACTAGAGGTAAACCATCAGGAATATCATTAGCAATAATTTCTTTATACTCATTCAACAACTCTACAATTTCTTCTAGCACTTGGTCAATACTACCATCTATCATTCGGTCACCACTAACTAGCACTCGATTAACACTATTTTCTTGCACTCTGTATCCATTGACAAAACTCCTAGTTTTCTTGGAATTATAGCAAAATAGACTTGATTCGTTTTCATTTCCTTTTCAAATTGTTTCCCATTAACCATGCAAATTTTTATAGTAGTACAATTAACCTCATTTGGACTTTCGATCAAAGGAAAAAATGTTTGTTTCTTCCCATTTACCCAAAGAGTATATCGATTCAATCTTCCATCATGTTTAGTATATCTATCATATTGCCAAGGTCTACCCAACAAAATATAACAACAATCCATGGGCATAATATGACACAAAACTTCATCAAAGTAATGTCCAATTTGAACTTCACAAGGCATTTCTCACTTACCAATATCTTATGCTCATCTTTGATCCATGAAACATGATAAGGTTTGGGATGTTTTAGCCTCTACAACTGCAACTTTGTAACTAGCTCTTTTGATGCCAGATTTGTAGAACTTCCACTATCAATGATCACTTTACAACATTTTCCAGCCATCTTACATCTTGTCTTGAAAAGACTTCTCCTTAAAATAGGTTCCTCATCACCTCCCTTATTACATAAGGTTCTTCTCACCATCAAATTTTCTCCAGCCTCAGGTCTACTTGGTGAACTCTTAATGCCTTCTTGAATCATAACATTTCTATTATTCTGCCCACCTTCAAATCTACATTCAAAGGATCTATGCCTTCTTTGCCACATCTAAAATAATTACCATGAAATCCACCTCTAGAATAAGAATTACCTCTTCCTCGGTAAGAATTAGTGCCTCCTCAGTAAGAATTACCACTTTTTCATTCAGTCTTGCCTTTGTCATCATTCTTCCATTCAGATTTGCCTTTATCTTTCATAGAACTATCAGATCTACCACTTTCTCAATAAGATCTACCTCTGCCTCTCTGGAATCTACTGCCTCTACCTCTATGTCTTTGTTCATGCTTCATTGTCAAGATCTCCTTAGCTTTCAAGGCATATTGATATGCTTCTTCTACACTTTCCAGCTTTACAAAACTTATTTCATCTTGTATTCCAGATCTCAATCCATTAATGTACCTTGCAATTTTCTTAACATCATCATCTACATGTCCAGATCTGATGTCCAATCTATAGAATTCCTCAGTATATTCTTTTATAGTCATGTCCTTTTGCTTCAAATTTTGCATCTTTCTCAACAAGCCAACTTGGTAATCAGCAGGAAGGAATTTTTTTTTTACTTTGTTCACCATCTTTGGCCAAGTTCTAATCTTCTTCTTTCCTCTCCTTTGTCTATCAGTTTGTAAGCGCTCCCACCATAGTGATGCATGACCTTTTAGCCTAATGACTACAATCTTCACCTTTCTATTATTAGGAGTGTTTTCATACTCAAAGAACTTCTTCATATCAAATATCCAATCCAACACAGCATTGGTGTCCAATTTTCCATCATAAAAAATAACTTCTATAGTAGGCTTTGAATTCGCTCTCGACAATACTCTCAATAATCTTGCTTCATCTTGGTCTTTTTTAGGTTCTTGATTAGGGTTTGGTGCTGCTGCTTCATCATCACTTACATCATCAAGATGTGCTCCTCTCCTCTAGGCTGTCTCCACAACATCTAATTTGGCTACAATTTGTCTCAATTGATCCAATATAGCATTATCAACATTATTTCCTCTACCATGAATCATCTTTACAAATCAGGTTCCTACAAGATCGTAACCCTCTGCAAGTTATAGGTCAAATTCGTAGATCTACCACCCTACAACCAAATCCAAATTAGGGTTCTACATGATCCAATCTCCACAAGGATGAACCTTAAGCTTTGATACCAATTGACATAGGCAAGAGGGTGAATAACTAGGGCCAAAGGCACACCCAACTATCCAAACCACCCTACAAGAGTTAACATAGTGAAAAACACAAGAAAAACATAACACCAAGGAGAGAGAACAAGATATCTTTTATTAACTTATCAAATATTCACCATACATGCCCTACTATAAGGCCTTCTGGGTTATGGCCAATTACAAAATACATTCACGTTCAAAGATCCAACTGCAAATTTGCACTTTCAGTTCTGCTCTCTAATCTGCTCTCCAAAAAGTTGCCTAACTATAAGCCTAAACACTCTATATATACTTGCCAAAATGCCTTACAGATTATTCTAGAACATTACATAAGAGGAAGGCTGACCCAATAATGGTTTGGACACATCCCAAGAAAATATCTTAACATAAATGTCGCAAACAAAAATAAATCCCACTAGTCAACTTTCAAGAAGAACCAAAAATGCAGACAACTCGACACACACTAGATAACTCAGTGCACACTTGAAAATTGGTACTCGAGAAGAACTGGAAATTGGAACTCAGTAAGAACTGGAAACTAGAACTCGGTAAGAACTAGAAACTGGAACTCAGTAAGAACTGGAAACTAGAACTCGGTAAAAACTAGAAACTAGAAATTGGAACTTGGTAAGAACTGGAAACTGGAATTCGTTAAGAACTGGAAACTAGAACTCGATAAGAACTAGAAACTGGAACTTGGTAAGAACTGAAAATTGGAACTCTGTAATAACTGGTAGAAAGAATAAAAGTGAGCAGGATAATAAGGCAACCCAGGATGCTCCTACATCAAGATTGAGCAATAATAGGTTGCTTCTTGGATGCCCATGAAATTGCACCCAATCCCATATGAAATACATATCTAGAAGTGCTCTTCCTATCATCTATCAGTGTAACCTATCAACTTGAATTCATTTGCTGCAGTATACAAAATTCCAAATCCCTTGGTACCTTTCACATACCTTAGGATCCACTTTCCCACTTGCTAATGGAAATCCTTTGGTGTTTCCATAAATCTAGAAATCAAACTTACTGCATGCATTATGTCAAGCTGAGTTGCAGTCAAATACATTAGACTTTCAACCATACTCTTGTATAGTGTTGGATCCACTCTCTTGCTAAAGTCGTCCTTGCTCAACTTCAGACCTATTGTTGTTGGTGTTGGGCTGCCTTACTATTCTGCATTTTAAATCTCTCTAAGATCTGCCCTCCATATTTTTCTTAAGAGATGAAGATGCTATTATGCATTTGTTGCTATTATTCCTAGAACATACTTCAAGAGACTTAGGTCTATCATTTCAAACTCATTTTTCATGGCCTCTTTGAACTCACCAATTCAAGCCTTGTTATTACTAGTAAAAATCAAATCATCTACATACAAGACAACAACCAACACATTTCAATTTCCAACTTATCAAATGCTTTAGATTTAGATTTCAAAAAATAAACCCATGTCCTATGACTGAAATCATCAATAAATGTCATAAAATAAGTACTCCCCCCCAATGGAAGTAACTTGCATAGGACCAACTAGGTCAATATACCCTAACTCTAATGGATATGTAGCCCTCCTAGATTTTTCAAAATTAAAGGGAAGCCTATGTTTCTTACCCCAAATACAAGCCTCACACTTGTCACATGAATTTCTTATACATGGAAAACCTTCTACCATTCTTTTATTTGACAAAAAATTTAAACTAGCATAGCCAAGATGACCATACCTGAAATACCATAGCCGTGAGGGGTCTTTAATCACACTCCTTAGAGCTGATTGTGTGGGAGGTGTAGCACCAAATTGAGATGAGAAACAATATGTCTCTATCCTCAAGGGAAACATTATGTTATTTGTCATTTGAATTGCTGCAAGTAAGTTTTTTCTCCCATCCTTTTCATGAATGTCACACGTGTCATTCTCCATCAGCACTTTGTATCCATTTTGAATGAGCTGACCAATGCTCATCAAATTGTGCTTCATACAAGGGGCAAAATACACATTTTGTATCTCCTTCTTCTCACCTTTCTTGGTGCGGATCATAATAGATCCTTTGCCCACTACTGGTAGGGTTCCATTATTACCCATTTTAATCTCAAATTTGAAACTCTTGTCAATGAATGAAAACAAGGTTTCATTACCACTCATGTGGTTGCTAGATCCACTGTCGAGGTACCAAACCTCAGGGCTTCCTTCTTCACCAACATTACACATGATGAAGGTAGGGGCATTGTTTCCACTTCCCATGTTGACATCAGCCACATTTTCTTGTCCTAACTAATCATTTTGCTTCTTCCAGCATTCACTTGCATAATGCCCATATTTATGACAGTAGTAGCATTCTACATTACTCCTATTTGTGTTGTAGTTTTTCTTACCTCCTCTTGAAATATTTTGTGAGCTTTTTGCTATAGTATTTCTTTGTCCTCCATTACCTCAACCTCTGCCTCTAGAGTTTCTACCTAAGCCATTTCTTCCTCTCCCCCTTCCTCTTGAATTTGATTGAGCCTTGAATGCTTTCTCTTGGGAAGAAGAAGATGCAGATTTGTTGATCCTATGCTCATGGGTTTGAAGAGTACCCATAAACTCATCCATTATCAAAATAGTGAGGTCTTTTTTCTGTTCTATGGTCATGACCAAATTGTCATATTTATGAGATAAACTCCTCAATATCTTTTCTACTATCCTCTACTCTTGATAGGCTTCTCCATTTGACTTTAGTTGGTTGATCACATTGGAGGTCATTAAACTAAAATTTGCAATTGATTCATTTTCCTTCATTTGAAGGTTCTCAAAATCCCTCATATTTTGTAGCGTTACTATATGGACTTTATTAGTCCCCTTGAATTTCGTCTCAAGGATATCCTAAGCTTCCTTTGCATAATTGGTTGCTGCAATCTTTGGAAAAATTGTCTCTGTCATTGCTGCCTCAATAAGACTTAATGCCTTTGCATCCTTTCTCCTTGACTCTTTCAACTGATTCTTCTATGCATTTGTGAGAGCAATATATTGAGTTGGGTCTATCACATCATTGAACCCATTAATCATTTGCAACCATTATGGTCTTCATCTTCTTTGTCCATGTATTATAATTTTGTCCATTGAAGGGTGGTGGTTGCTACCATATCTTTCCTACATCTCCTATGATGTTAAATATCCCAGAAAATTTTTTTTAACTCACTATGGATGTGGGGCCTCAAAGCTCTGATACCATCTCAAAAATAAGTCACAAATTTAAAAAAATTTCTTGGCACGTGAAGGTGTCGAGTGACAATTTTTCTTGGCACCTTAAAGAGCTGAGTGGCAGGAGGGTGTCGAGTGAGCTTGACACTTGAAGGGAAACTTGACACCTATGGATGCCGAGTGAGCTTGGTCACCACTACAGGGTGGAGCTCAGTAGAAGAAGGTGTCGAGTAAGCTTGACAAAAACTACAAAGATAAAAATTGAAATGAAGACGAAGCCAAGTGAGCTAGTTTATAACGTGAATGTTTTCACTATTAAAACTAGAGAGCCACGACTTAAAATATTCAACAATAGTCTTCTCAAATGCAATGTATAGAGGAAGAATAATGGATTTATGTATGCCTCCTTGATTTCTATTCAACTTTTATTCAAACTATTACAAATCTAGGAGCATTCGACTTCAACCAGAAAAACCCTAAAATAACCCTAAGAACTTCAAACTCATAAACAACTTAAAACTTTGAACTTGTAGCTCTAATGGATGCATACAATAATGCCTAGAGCAATCACTGCTTCACAGGTCAAATCAAGCAATAAACTACAAACTTATAGAATGACAAGTAGAAGCACGTGCAACTACAGGCATGACAACAATTCCTTCTATCTCTACAATGACTGATCTACTGATCACTTCCTTTCTTCTTTCTCTGCTCTTCTACTCTCTTCAACTTCTCTCTTTCTGGTTAAATGAATTTAATCATTCCATTTTGTCTTCTAACCTAAAACATTTTTCCTTCTCATTTTTCAAACTCACCTACCAACATTAAATTTTTTGGATGTTTTGCAATTCGTTAGGTGGTAGGTGGGCATTTGGCTCCAAGGGCAAGACAACCACCGCATTAAATTCCAACAATCATGTCAGTGGATTATAGGCTCACACCTGAGCACCACTTGCCATGATTGTATTGAGGCATTTGAGTGGATTTGAACCCTTGTGGCCAAAACAAGTGAAGAAAAGGAACCTTGGATCACTGAAAATACCAATTTCAAGCATTGTTTTGTGATGGGAGAAAGTGCAAGGGGTAATTTAGCATACTAGAGTGCCTTGAAATATGCCACCATAAAAAGCACTAATTTTCTTTACTTGTGCGGCTATGTACTCATTCATCCAGGGTTTCTAAAAAATGAGAGGAGCAGATCTGAGCTAGAAATTGTTCCTAGAACCCCCTTTATAGCTGTGGAGAAGATCGATGGATTCTTAAAGATGGCTTTGCCGAAGGGGAGTGATAGAGATCACCCAATCATAAATCCCATGGGTCCTCAGGCTCAAAATCTCTGTGGATTAAAGATTTTGAAAATGGTGGTTGTAGTTGTCGATAGGGATTTGATGCGAGACACACATATCGAGTTTTGCCAGGCTATGATAAATAAGGGGCACAGCGTTGAGATGATTGTTTCAAAAAATGTGGAGCATTATTTTCATGTTGATGAATTTTCCATCGCCAAAGATGCGCAGGTTGCGGTGTAGGCTTCAAACCTTGAAGCCGCCATTGACCGTTTTATCAAAGCTTGTTAAGTTGTTTGGCTCCATGTGATACAAATAAATCTTGTTGAATTACCACTGGTGTAGCAACCATTTTATCAAAGCTTGTTAATTTGCTACCAGCTCATTTGACTCAGTCTGATACAAATAAATCTGATATGCTGTCAAATAAATCTTCACTTTTAGAGCAATTTTCTTGTCAAATTGCCATTGGTGCATGTAATTTGTGGAAGATTTATTGACAAGAATAATGGGAACTTTGTTCATTGTCTTTTCATTAAGCATAATTAATGCTAGGTTTTCTCAAAAGAAAATTGGATTTTTTCCCTCCTCCATGATTGAGCATTCGAGTGGTCACAGAATTAACAGTAATGAAGGTGAAGGTCCATTAATGGAGATCATGGTACAAGTTCTTTTGGTTAAAAGTAGCAGAGAGGCTTATTTCATAGAAGATTTCCTCTAAAATGTTTTCTCACGCCGAAAAATCTCGTCGTTTATTTTTCATTTCATCACAAGAAGCACGGAGCAGTAATGACACCATGTTTGCATAGTTTTTCTTTGAAATTTCATAGAAAGTGTTGCCGCAAAATAAGCTTTGAAAAAATTAAAATCCATTAATATAACCGATGTAATCACACAAAGCATATGAATTTGACCATCCGAGAAGAGTCCACTGCCAAAAAAGTCACCTTCTTGTTGATTGCATAATATTATTGTGGGGAGAATAAGACACAAAAAAAATGGGAGTGCGTGTATCATCCTAAATTCTAATAAACATCACTATTTTTACCATGAGAAATTAAAGAAATTAAATTCAACATCATTTAGGTCTTATAATAATATTCAAAATGTTGATATAAAAAAGAATAGACAATTAAAATTAGAAGCTCATTTTATATTATTTAGGAGTGTAGATTCTATCTAAGCATAGACATCACACTGTACAATTCATTTTATTTACTAGCTTAGATATTTTATACATCTATCTAAAACACACCGAGAGATATCAATAAATAGGCATCTTAAGATTGATATCTCTTAATGTGTTTTAGATAGATGTGTAAAGATATCTAAGCTAGTAGGATTTGCAAGGTAACATGTAAAACTTAAATCTATTAAGTTTTTAATCTTTAATATATTTTTTAAAGCATGATGTGTGTCATATCCATTATGTTTTATAGATATTGTAATGCTTACTCCTATTTGACTTTTTTGTTGTATTGTTAAATTCTTTTATATTAGTTGTCTAATCTTGTTTTATGATTATTTGTATTTAGTTACTAGATTATATTAGATGTAGTTCATACTCAATTTATATATGTGATGAGTTACTTAGTTATTTTAGGTGTTTATGATTGTTTTGATGATGATATATCTACATTCAGTTAGTGATTTCATTTATCTTTTGATGGTTAGTTAGATGAATTATTTTTATGTGGTTTCCATGAATACTTACCCCATACTTGCATATGTATGGTGTGCATGTATGTTTCTTTTATGTGTGGTGTTCTATTGTGGTTGAGGGAGTCGTAATCACCTGTTAGTCGGGATCTACATGATGAACCACTTCCTGCTATTGCTTGTTTAGTTTAGAATATTGTGTTTGTACGTGTGTGGATTTTATGCAAATTGTAGGTATCAGGTATTGACTTCCTTGAATTGCTAAGATGAGTGTATCCTATTGCAGTATTACAATGGTATAAGTAGGGAGATAACTCTTGAGTCCAAATCATAACCTAACTCAATTGTCGTAGAAAAGAGGACAAGTATCTTAGTTAGTTTCACCCTTTTGAATTCGTCAAGTGACATGAATTAGTGATTTTGACCCTAGAGTTGACTTTATTCTTTGACTTTTAGTTGAGTTGTCATATTCGGTTTGTTGTGATTTTCTGTTATAACTAAATCAAATTAAAAGATAATTTTTAATGATTTAATTTAATGAAAATTTAATAAAGAAAATTTAGTATTTAATAATATAATATTAATTGAGAAATTAATTAAATAAAGAAATTAAATCTAAAGATTTTATTAAAGTTCTATTTTTAATATACTCATATTTATTTTATTTAATGATAATTATTTAGGAGTTTTATTTTAATAATAAACTCTAAATAATTTTATTAATTAAGTTAATAAATATATTATTAAAAATGTCTCGTGAATTTATTAAATAAAAGAATTAAATTTAAATATTTTATTAATGTTCTATTTAGGCATATTTATATTCATTTAATTTAATAATAATTATTTAAGAGTTTTATTTTTAATAATAAACTCTAAATAATATTATTAGTTGAATTAATAAATATATTATTAAAATGTCTCATGATTTAATAAAAGAGAGAAAACATAATTTAATAAAGTTTATTTTAATTAAATTACATAATGCCTATGTATGAAATTAAAATATAATAAATTAATCAAAGGAAGGAAGAAAAATAATTTAATAAGATATTTTGTAATTAAATATTTAAAAGAGTTGTGCATTAAAAGGTAATTTTTAACAAAGTAATAAATAGTAATTGATCAATGAGTTCTCTCTCTTGATTGCACAATAAGAGCCCCAAATTAGGGGAGATCTCTTTATTAGAGCTCTAGAGCTCATTTTGTAATTACACATGTTTTGGAGGAGCAATTTTTACAGAGGAAAGTTATTAGAAAAAATGGAATTATTGTGTATTTTGTGCGTTCATCATTTTAACATCAAATTTAGGTAAGATCTCGTGGTTTATTTGTACAGTAGTTTTTGTTCTTCAAATTCTTATCTTCTTCGTATTTGGATAAATCTATTTTCAAAATTTTAGATTTGGTTGAAACTCGTGTTGAAATTTACTATTCTCTATTCTTGATTTTGTTTGTGAATTAATTAATTAAATTGAAACCCTTGTTTATTAAATTAAGATTGGAAACCCTCATTTGATTTAAATTCAGTGATTCATAATGAATTTGATTACATTCAAGATAGGGATTTTGAAAAGGAAATTAGTTTTAAATTACTAAATTAAATTTTTTAACTTTCATTGCTCTATTAGATCTAGTTTGGAAAGTTTCTATTTTTCGTAAGGTTTCATTTTTAGTAAGTTTCCATTTTTTGAAAGTTTCCATTGTTAGTAAGTTTTCATTTCCAGAAGTTCCCATTTTTAGTGAGTTTCCATTTTTGAAAATTTTCATTTTTAGTAAGTTTCTATTTTTAGAAAGTTTCTATTCTTAGTAAGTTTCCATTTTTGGAAAGTTTCTATTTCTAAAAAGTTTATATTTTTAGTAGTTTTCCATTTTTGGGAAAGTTTTTATTTTAGCAAGTTTCTATTTTAGGAAAGTTTTTATTTTTAGCAAGTTTCTATTTCAGAAAAGTTTTTATTTTTAGTAGGTTTCCATTTTGGAAAAGTTTCTATTTTTAACAGGTTTCTTTTTCAAGAAAATTTATATTTTTAGCATTTCCATTTTGGGAAAGTCTCTATTTTTAGTAGGTTCCCTTTTTGGAAAAGTTTGTTCCAAAGTTTAATTAATTTAAAATTATTATGGTAATAATTGATAATAATAATTATTAATAAGAATTGTTAAATTTTTAAATTTAATTATTTGAAAATTTTATTTATTACTTTATTATTTAAATATAATTCAAAGTAAATTGAAAATTAAAGAAATTAATTAGGAGAATTAATGGTTATCTTTAGTAAACTTGGGTTGTGCTTGATGATTCGATTTTGTATGAAAATGATTTATATTGCTAGGAAATTTTTCTTATTCAAAAACATTAGTAATTAACATACTTTAAAAAGATGAAAACTTTGATGTGTATGTTCACTGAACTCTTATGTTTTGATAATGAATTAAACTATGAAACAATATTTAAATAACTTTATATGATTTGTTGAATTGTGTGGAATTCTAGTGAACTCAGAAACCTTAGTAAATCTAGCAACTCAAGAAATGAAAATTGAAACATTTTTTAATATTGAAAACATTATGAACTGTAATATTTTGAAATGAAAACTTGGAAACCTATAGTGAAAACTAAATATGCATGTTTTTCCAAAGCCTAATGTTTTATGAAAAGTTACTATTGTATGTTCTGTATGAGATGTGTGATTTTAATGATATTGGATTTTGGGGTTGACTTAGCTTTGATCAATCAAGATGTTACTAGAGGCTTGAGAGTTTTGTTCTGTGATGTCATGATGATGTTTTAATTTTGATCTTTTATACCCAACCATGGTGATGTGTCATGTGTGTGCTATGATGAGATTGATTAGATATTTTGATGTGCTTTCTAGTTCTTGTGTAAAATTGAGGTGGATGATGTGTCTTTCTTGATATATCTTTTTGAGTCTTTGATTAGTTATATATAATTTCTTTCCAATCACTTATATAGGAATGAGGTGTTTGTACAATTTGATTTGGTGATGTCATGTTATGACATGGATTTAGATTATGTGTACTTGATTTTGGATCAGTCATGTTAGGATGATCATATTGGTGAAATCTATGATTTTGATTAGTGATGTTTCTACACTTTCTAGTCGCTTATTTAAGAACTGATGTGTGGTTTATAGTCATTTGAGATCTTTTTCTTTTGTTGAGCTTAGGGTAGGTTAATTGTATGTCATGTTGGGAAGTGGCTTCCAATGGAAGTTAGAGCCTTAAAGAGGCTACCTTGTAGGTTGTTTTAATAAGTGATAACATTTTATTAAATATGTTTAAAATGAATTAATAAGATATGGTACCACATAAAGACACTAGGGGGTCAGAGTCCTGAGAGACTGCCAGGATAACCTTAGAGTTGACTCTTTAGTATGCCTTATTTGTACAAAAGGATACTAATGTTGCATAGAGACATTAGGAGAGGCTACCAGGGTAACCTTAGAGTTGGCTCATGCAATGAAACTTGCCCATTTACATAATAAATTTCCAACATATTTATGTTGCCTCTAGGATTAGTTGATACTTGTGTCTTGATACCCTTTGAGATAGTTTTCTTCAGGTGATTCCTTGAACCTAGATGTTGGTTTTTGAATTTTGAATTTGTTATCCTATTTGGTACTTGAGACTATCTCCTCTATGGAGTGGGAGTGGGCCATTTAGGTTCCACGAGGTCAAGTGGTAGTGTTTTTTCTTATACCATTGAGAGCCAACCATGGGATGCCACTATTGGATGTGTTTGTGCAAATGTTCCTTTCTATTTGTTCCTATATTTTTATGATGGATGGTTATACCTAATATATTGTATTTGATTTCATAGATCTTATGAGAAGATGTAATCTATTTCATCATGTATATTCTTTTAGCCTTTCATACCATGTAACATGTGCAATAGATGATTGTGCATTCCAATTATTGCCAAGTGGCATCTTATATAATTTTATATTATTTAAATGGATTTGAACTTTTAGTTAATCTTTAATGTGTATGTGTTATATATTGGATTTAATATTAATTAAATTTAAATGTGATTCAATTTCATTAGATCCTTACGAATTGTAATATGTTTTATGGTATGCGTTTATGTGAATGTTAATGCTTCTGCTATATTATATTTGTTGTTGTTTATTATCTTTCAAAAAAAAATTTGACAAACTTAGTGAAACTTTAGGTTAATTTCTTTTGGGTCACATGATAGGGTGTTACAAATATTGAAATATAGTATATACATTGCATACAAAATTGAAAATTATAAAATATATTTAAGAAATAAACTAATTATGTGATGTCTTATTCCTTTTAGGATATTTTTCCATACCAAGAAAAAAATTGTGTGATTGGCATCATATTTGACTATATAGGCTTGAAACCAAATTTATTTAGTAGGGGACTTGATAATTAGGTAGGTAAATGTACCAAATTAAAAGTGATTTGGAATATCCATGGTGTAGTTTAGAAGGCACAATTAGGGATTTATAGCACCCTTTCACCTCTCTAGGATGAAGTGAAGTTATAAATCTTATAAAAATTGTTAATGCATTGGACATCTAAAAATAGCCATACACAAATAGAGTGAGACTCTTCCATAAGGGAAGGGTCCTAAAAAAACCCATGAGAAGTCACCAAAATGGCCCAATGCTCCCCGTGTAGAACAATTTTCTACACAATCTACAACATTTCTAGTACCCACAAACCCAAAGTCTTCACCATTATAGGAGACTTGGAAAAAGAGACCATGAGGGACTCATTTCAAGCATCTCTTACAAATAGAGGTTCCAAATTTTGAACAACACCCACAAAGAGGACACAAAAAAAATGCAAAGTTAACATCAAAATACATGTTAGAGAGAAAAGTATGCTACATCCCAACTAAAACTCTAGTGTTGGAGTCATAAAAATCCTTTCCCTCAACATCCACTACTAACATCCATCCCTTAGCAAGGATCAAAAGCAAGAAGTATGTTGAATTCAAACTAATGAGACTTAAGAAACTTATATAGTCATCACCATGAAAGCTATCTAAATAAACCCTTGGCATTATCCATACAACTGAAAGGCATCTAAACCCCTAGAAAACCAGCAACATAAAAATAGAGCCTCCATCAAGGAGGAGCCCCTCATAGATACATTTGCACCTAAGTGAGAAAAAGATTTTGTGATAAAAACTCTTGGGCAACCAAAAACCTACAATTGTGGAGCCACTATAGGAGGTGGAAGGAGAACTATAAATCTAAGAATCCCTAGCTTAATAGTCACTTGGAGAGTAGATTATATCCCCACAAAGGTTATACCAATCTAGAACCAACCATTATCATTTCCATCTTCATTATCTCTGCCAATTCCAATAGGTGCAATGTCTCATGTTCTCTCTCCTTCTTATATTGTAGAAAGCGATATATTTTCTTCCAAAGTTTATTAAATAATATTTATTTATGAATACTACTCTTTTACCTACAAATTTTATACTTTTAAGACAATTAAAATAACTTGCAATTATTATATTATAATAAAAAAGAATTATATTAAAAATTAAATAGATTATCACTACATTTAAAAATGAGAATAGGGAGTTTAGTTGTGGGCACAAACATCACGAAAATTTTTATTATCACATAATGGAGTGAAGTAATAACTAATCTTATTTAAAAGTATAGAAAACTTAATCTTCCAAAATGGTTTGTGTTCTTCTCATATTTACTAGTGAAGTAAAAAAGCAGGATAGAAAAACAATTTCTTTACTTTCATTGAGATGTGTGTTAGAGTAAATAATTATTATTTACTCTTTTACTTAAGTTTACTTAGTTAAATGTATTTATTTATTAGTTGTTGTCTAGGAGTTGTTGACAACACAAGAGTTTGTTTCTACCTAAGTCATACTTATCCTCTCACCTTGATCAAGGATATCCCACATTTTGTGGATTTATGCTTAGTTGTCATTCTTATCTCCTAGCACTTTCTAGCACTTTCTAAGCTTGTTCTACAAGCTTCCTAGAGGCCTTTATAAATAGGTTCTCCCTTTGCATTTTTGGATAGCAATTTCATTTTCTCATTGTTGCAATATAATTTTTCTTTGTTGCTTCAAGCTCTTGTTCCTTCCTTCTTCGATTTCTCTTCAATAGGTTATTTGCATGTAGGTGATCTTGGTGCACTATAAAGTTGGCTTTCATCAATGTCTACATGGTATCAGAGCCTCCCTACTACTTCCTAGTTTGAAGGATTTTTGAAGCTACAATTCAGAGACACAAACCCTAGTTTGTTTGTGATTTTTTTTCAATCAGGAGGAAGAGCATTTTTTTAGTATTTGGAGAAAAAGGAGAAAGAGGGTTTAACATAATAGATCTGACAATTTTCAAAAAAATTTCTTTATTTTTTGGAGGTGTGACAATGACAATTCAAAAAAAGTAACTACAAAGGTGATTTTCAAACAATGATATCTCCCTCATACAAACTCATTTTTTCGAGCAATTTTTTTTTGTTTTGGGGTAGAATTTCATGATCTACACATTGGTGTAGAAGTTTGACATCTCTATTCCTCAAATTTTTTGCAACTTAAAAATCCCATTTTTTGTACCTTCAAAGGCTTCATTCGGGCTCATATGGACACATGTTTCAATGCTATTTTTTTAAAAGTGCATGATTTATTGTCTACTTTCTAAATCTGGAATCAGTTTGGAGTAATATTGAGCTCCTATTTTTGGTTTTGAAGTAGGGGCCTTAGTTTCCTCCCTCTTTGCATCCAGAATCCAAGTTCTTTTCTCAATTTTTGTGCTTTCTATAGTTGTTTTATTTGGTATTTGAGGGATATATTTATCAGTTGTGGGGGGGAAGGGAAATTTTCTTTTCTATAATTTTCTTCAGAATAAGACCCTTCTACTTCTGTCATCTTCTGTCAATGTCGGATCTTTTTGTGACTCGGCTCACGCTGCACAACTATCACACCTGGAAAGCACAAATGACTATAATTCTCATGTCAAGAGGCTTATGGTCATGTCTGGATGAGAACCAACCTATTCTACAATACTCTTTTGAGGTTCATTAGCATAGAAACAAAATGGATGAAGCCATGGGATTGATTGCATTGAACATATCTAATAGTCTATTATTTCACTTGGATGGTTTGACCACTCCTCGGGCTATTTGGACAAAGTTTCATAACTTGTTTGGCATAGTGAATGAATTTTGTGCATTATAGCTTGATGAAGAGTTGACTTCTTTGACACTTGACAACTTTCCCACCATTAAGGACTTCTTGATGAAGTTCAAATCTTTGTGTATAGTTTTGCAGGGATGTGGGAAAAAAAAAAAAGATAATGAGTGTATCTTTTTGATACTCTCTAAGTTATGAAGACAATATTAGATCTTTTCTTCCACTTTCTACTCCACTATGGATTCCTTGGGTAACAGACATCAGATGCCATCTTTTGAGATATTTTGTGATCAGTTGACACAAGAATAGTCCAAGATCACTCAGATGGATTCACTTACAGGTTCATAGTCATAGGCATTGCTTGCCAAGGATACACATGAGCAGAAGTCGAAGCAGATATCTAATTCCTCCTCTCAGCACTCTACTGGTCCATCCTCTTCTTCTAAGAAGGAGAAAAAGAAGACTAAGACTCCTACTTTTTCCAATTGTCAAAAAGGATCTCATGATGAGGCACATTATTTTTAGAAGAGATTTGATGGCTATGAGAAATCGATTGCAGATTTGCAAGCTCTTCTTTAGAAGAGCACTATTTCTTCTCCATCCTCTTCTACCTCACAGGGGTCTTCCTTTTAGTCTTCTTCCATATCTTCATCCTCTACATCATATTTTGGATAGGGTCAAGCATTATAGGAATACATTGCATCCCCTTCCCAGGTCCCTTGGATACTAGATTCAAGTGCTTCTCACCATATGACATCTTCTCATGGTGTCTTCTCTAGTCTTAAGGCTTCTCCCATTCCCCATATTTGCATGGGGAATAAAAATGCCCTACTAGTCTTTGGGAAAGATTTAGTTAGCATTCAAGATGAAATCTTCAATGATGTATTGTATGTTCCATCTCTCTTTGCAAACCTTCTCTCAATTTCTTAGATTATACGCAATGGATCAAGGAAGACAATTGAGTTCACTATAGATTCAATCTTCATTTGGGATCGTGCAATAAGAGGTCTTATTGTTACAAGGGTAGTTGATCCTTCCACTCATCTCTACACCTTCTCATACTTTGGTCCACCATCTCCATTGTTAGAGCATACTTCTTCTCTTTTGCAAGAGCATCATGTGGTGTAGTTAAGATACTTGAACCTTTGTATTGTTCTTGAGATCCCTATTTTGACTTCCACACCACATTCAATTGAGGAATTTTCTCTTTAATAGGATTCTTCTACTCTACCTAATCGTCAAGCTCCATTCATTGAGCCTCCAAGTGCACCTATTGCAGAATCTATAGTGGACATTCATGACAGTGTCATTACACCTACCTTGGGGATTCCCTTTTAGGATCCTCATATTTTCTCCTTTGAGCATCAACTAGGCCTTCTAGTATTCCCTCTCATTTAGGGGTTCCCTTGTTTCCTCCACATTGGAGTTTCATTGGTTCAATTTTTTCTCCAGCGGCTCCATTATTCTTGGGGTCTTTGGTGTCTTTTCTATCTCTCATGGGGGGGCTGGTTGTAATTATGGTTTTCAAAGAGTCTCTTGAGCCATTTCTAGTGGAAGTTGTCTTTGGCGGGTCTTGTCGAGGCCTTCCTTCCTTCATGTTTTTTTTTCAGCATGCTTGTACTTACCTCTTTTTTGGGGGTGATTTTTTCCACAAGGTTTTCCCTCTTTCCCCATTTTTAGAGGATGAATTTCTTTGCATTTGTACATGGGTACCTAACATTGCCTTGTTATTGAGACCCATTTTGCATTTCATCTTAGTTTTTGTAAGCTTAAGTGCATTCCCCTAAGTTGCACTTAAGGGGTGGTGTTAGAGTAAATAATTATTATTTACTCTTTTACTTAAGTTTACTTAGTTAAATGCATTTATTTATTAGTTGTAGTCTAGGAGGTGTTTGACAACATAGGAGTTTGTTCCTACCTAAGTCATACTTATCCTCTCACCTTGATCGAGGATATCCCACCTTTTGTGGGCAGATGCTTAGTTGTCATTCTTATCTCCTAGCACTTTTTAAGCTTGTTTTACAAGCTTCCTAAAGGCCTTTATAAGAAAGCTCTCCCTTTGAATTTTTGTATAGCAATTTCATTTTCTCATTGTTGCAATATAATTTCTCTTTGTTGCTTCAAGCTCTTGTTACTTCCTTCTTTGGTTTCTCTTTAGCAGGTTATTTGCATGCAAGTGATCTTGGCACACTATAAAGTTGGCTTTAATCAACTTCTACAATGTGCATATACAAACTTCAACCATATTTTTTTAACTCTAAAAATATTTGTAAACAAGGTTACTTCTCTTTCGGAGTTATTTTTAGAGCTCAAAAGAACAAATACAGAGCTTGATAGAATATTATTAGAGCTTGGCATGACTTAGAGAGGTATTCTAATGAATCTTGAAGCTAAGGAGGGTAAATACAAAGACTTATTGCAAATTTGGTGTATATTTGTTTTCTTACAACTTTGTAGAAATGTCGAGAGTTAGCCTATTCTTCTCTTAATAACTTTTCTTGTACACCAATATTGATGCAGGAGACTCCCCTTAATACCATCAAATCATAACAGAAACAAAGAAACAACAACAAATGCAAGAACAAAATATGAACTTCTTATTATTGCTACAAATGCAAAATTATAGAATTCTCAATTACAATATGCCAACCCAAATGGACACCTTAATTACAGTAATCTACAAGATAGTGCTGCAAACTATCACCCCAAGCTGTCTTAGACAATGTTTGGGCCTTTCTTAAATAGGTAGTTTCATGTTGCTCAAGAATGTTCTAAATGCTCAAACTTAATACCTAGGGCTAAAAAACCCTAACAATACACATAGTGTCTGCCAGATACATCTTTGACAAATTATTTTAGAAATTTTAGTAGCCTAACTTCCAAAGGTCATAACTCAGAAATTGTTTCTCTAATTGGCTATTATAACCACTTTTTGGAAACACTGGCTCTTAATCTACATGCTCAAAATAGTGTAGTGCCCTTCCATCAAGTTTTCAGACCTCATATGGGCACTCTAAGGCCTCCAAAAGTGAGCCTAAAGATTTTTCTACAAATTTCTCCATCGAAAATCCACAATAACTTCTCTGATACTTAAGCTGGAGCAATAAGATTTTTATGGTAGGCTTATATCTCTAAAATGAACCTTCTTGTAGAAAATGAAAATATTTTGAGCTTGTATGACAAAATTACTAAAAAATAGCATGTTCCCATAAATAGTAACCACCCTATCTACTAGTCCTTACTAAAATAGAAAAGGCTAAAAATAAGATATTTTTGGGTGGTGCAAGATTGCCCTTATACCTAGGATGCTCCTACATCAAATATAGTTATTTAGGACTTGAACACAAACAATATGGGAAAAACCAAGGAAATTAGAAGATATGAGTATTGCACATTTTTTTTATGGAGAAATACATCAAAACCCATTGAGCTCTTTGTGAAGGTATAAAACAATTATGATAATGAATTTTTTAATATAATTAATTTGTGTGTTTTTTTTTTCCTTTTCTTTTAGACTTTTTGGCTTGTATGACAACTACAATATGAGGTGAATATTGTTGGTAATTTTAAATCATGTGTGTGTGTGTGTGTGTTTACTATGTCACCTATTCTCTTTGTATTCATTGTTTTTTATTCTAAAGTATTAACTTCAAGTGTATTATGTGCATATAATGAAAACATCACATTAGATGAAATGGTATCTCTTTTGTAGTATTCTATCAAACATTTATTGTTCCTTTTTTATGTGACCCTTTTATCATGCATGTTGCATAAGTAAATTGTGATGATAATATTTGGAAAATTTGTCTAGGAGTCCATGTTCCAAGCTATCTAAAATGGAATCACATATTCTATTTCTTAATAATTGGTAAAAAGTGATTGTATTTGATTTTTCTTGTGCTGTGTGGGATATATATATATATATATATATATATATATATATATATATATATATATATATATATATATATAAGTTTCATGTGATTTAATGATTAATGAGGTATTTTCAACAAACCCATATTTTGCCATCATGACATTTCATTAGATTGCATCTTCCTTTTAAATGTTACCAATTTGTTCATAGTGACCAAATATTTTATATCTATACATCTACATTCTTTTCCTTGATATGGACTGCTCTTTTTGGCACATGTAGGAATAGGCTATGAAAAGGTTTTGAATTTTTTATTTACAATTGGTGATTCTATTAGGTATAAAGTTTATGAATACTTCTTAAGAAGTAAGAATTTACCAAGAACAATTGCTCTTTTTGTTATGAAATTTGAACAAGTAAAATTATGGGGAAGTGATTGACACTTGAAGGAGAATTTATGTAAAATTAGGAACCTTTGTTTTGTATCATTAAAAGTAGAAAATATGGTGTTGGCCCAAGTAAAAAATAGCATATTAATAGCACATTAATAGCACTAGAAACTTTTAGCACATAAATAGCAACATAGAGTTTGCCTCTATCAATGGTAAAAGTAAAGTCTCATAGCATAGTAATAATAAAGACATAGCATCTACATTATGCAAGGGGGTAAGAATTCTAAAGCCAACTAGCCTTATTGAAAAATGAAAAAAAAAACCATAAAATAAACTAACTAATTTCTTCCCAATCATTTTGACAATCGTGCGGAAGTCCACTCTTCCTTAAAGAATTGGAAGATGTCTTTGTAGTCTTCATCTATCTTTGGCTTGGTCCAAAAGATCTTTTCATGTAGAACATAGAGTGTCACCTAATAGGCATGCATAACTTTGATATAAAACTTATTAGAATCTTCAATTATCTTGTTAAAGTTGATGACCTCTCTTCTCATCTCTTGAAGTGTCATTGATTTCTTCTCAATGATTAAGAAGCAAGATTTGACACTTTAAGAGCTAAGAAGTGAGGTTAGTAGCACTGGGAAGAAATAAATGATATTTCAAGAGTTGAGAAGAGAGGTCAACAAAATTAAGAAGAAATAAATGACACTTGAGGAGATGAGAAGAGAGTTTGGTAGCTTTAACAACATAATTGAATATTCTAATAAGTTTTCTATCAAATTAATGCATGCATATTCAGTGATGCTCTATGTTTTGCATGAAAAGATCTTTGGGACCAAGGCAAAGATAGATAAATACTACAAAGATGTCTTCTAGTTCCATAAGGAGGAGTGGACTTCCATACTACTTTTGAAGTAGTTGGGAAGAATTGTTTTTGTTTTTATGGGTTTTTTTTAGTCTTTTGATAAGGCTAGTTGGCTTTAGAACTCTTTTGCATCCGACGTGGTTTAGACACCATGTCTTTATTCTTACATTTTAGAGTGGGGTTTTCATTGTACCAAAAGATAGATCTATCAATGCCCCATACAACTACTCAACTTATACTATGCAAGAGGTAGTTAAGCCCTTCTCACAAATCTCCAAGGGAGCACAAAACAAATTTCTACCAATCTCCCTCTCAATGTTACTTGAGGGTCTAAGGATTCAAGAACCCGTGACCAAGCTCTGATACCACTTGTTAGAGTGGGGTTGTCCTAAAACCAAAAGACCAATTTGTTGATGCCTAATACAACCACTCAACTTATAGTACACAGAAGGTAGTTAAACCCTTGTCACAAATCTCAAGGAGAGAACTTAACAAATTTCTAACAATTACTATTCTGCAAGAATTTACTTTTACCATTGATACTTTACATTTTTTTATTTTTGATAGAGGCAAACTATATGTTGTTTTTTATGTGCTAAAAGTTTCTAGTTCTATTAATATTATAGTTTATTACTTGGGCCAACTTGCTTCTTTTAATGACAAAAACCAAGGTTTCTTATTTTGCATAAAGTAATTCTATGAATATATCTCCTACAAGTGTCAGTCCCTTCACCATATTTTTACTTGTTCAAATTTCATAACAAAAAGAGTGATTATTCTTGATACATTCTTGTAATTTCCCAAGTGTCATGAAAGGGCCATTTTCCTACACTTCTAACTCTCTTCATCAAATAAATTTGCTAAAGAATTCCATATTCTAAGTTTCAAGTGAAAACTCTAGAAAAATAGATTATTACATGATAGTTACATAGTACACTTCTTAAGAAGTCTTTGTAAACTTTCAACCTAATACAATCACCAAGTGTAAAGAAAAAATTCAAAACCTTTCATAGCCTACTCCTACATGTTCCAAAAAGAGCATGGGAGTCCATTGAAAGAAAATAATGTAGATTTGGATGTAAAATATTTGGCCACTGTGAACTAATTGGTAACATTTTAAAATGCCTCAAAAAGGATGCAATCTAATGAAATGTCATGATTGCAAAATATGATCTTGTTTCTTTCTTCTCAATCTTTGCCTTTATTTTGGTCAAACTATTTTACTATTATACATGACAAAAAAAGGCTTTAAACTTTTGAAGATGAAAATGGATTATGTAACTTCTATAAATATATGCTTTATCTTGGTGTATAACGAACAATATAACTTCATGTATATCTAAGGATCAACCATCCATCTAATGTTAGAATTTTTTGACTAATTTTTGCACTCACATGAAGTTCTTTGTCATTCTCTTATATTTTTGAGATTTAGAAAAATGAGATATTTATTCTTTTACATTCAATATTTTGTGAAAATGAAACTCAGTGGGTCTAGTTTAGAAATGTCTTTGTACATTCAATGTTCATTGATATTTTTGTAATCATCAAAAAGTCTCAAATTACTTATTTTATAGATTACTTTATTATTTCTATTAGAGATAGTGAATCAACTATTACAAAAGAAAAAGTGTGCAGGAACCAGATTCCCTTAAGGGTTAGGCATCCAAACTAAAGAAATTGTAGCCATTATAAGAGTGGGGGGTTGTACTAAGACATAAAAAAGGACCAACTATACATGTCTACAATATAAAACAAAAGGAGAACTTGAAGGTTAGTCCTAAACATCATTAACATTGCTTTTGAAACTAACATTATTCGAATTCCAACTATCTCCATAGAAAGAACTCTCAACTTGATTATTTTTTTTAATATCCTCATGATTTTTGTTGTGAGTGAAGTAACCTCCTACTACACATTGAGAGGATCACTGTGACTGGAATATTCATCTAGGTGATTTGAACTAGTGGCATTGTAAATATAAACATCATCTTCTTGAGAAACAAAATTGGACATCAAAAGGTCTTATTTAAACAACATCATATTGCCTTTTCTCAACATCTTAGAAATATTTCCTTTGGTACTTTAGTTGAAGAAATAATCAAAGAGGTAATGAAAGTTTGGGTGAATTTTGTGAAAAGCCCAATAAGGTCATGTTGTCTTCCTTGAAATGGATCCTCATTCCTTTACTTCCAGATCAACCACCAAATTTCATTAGTGATAGGAAACCAAAGAGTAACTTTAGATCAAATACTTAAACATAAATAGCAAGGCTTTCATTCCACAAAAGACCAAGCTTATGATTCCAATTCAAATAATTATCAAAAAATAGAGACAAAACTTTAATTACAAACTTGGACTCATAAAAAGGTGTTCAAAGGATTCATTAGAATGACATAAAGAGAAAGAAGTGGATTGTTTACCAGAATTAGAAAGAAAATATACCATTGGAATTTTTTAAAGAATAATAAGCCATCTAAAGAAAAAAAAATAGGTTCAACATGTGACTACCCAAAAAATTCAAAAATAAGTCATCACCTAGAATATGACTAATCAATACCCTAAATTTGATTGATTCTATCAATAATATCCAAACTATGATTTAGTAGTTTCTAAATCTTCCTACTAGAAAATTCACCAAGAAGCTTACCATATTACCAAAAAACATATTCCAAAAATTGGCAAATATTAAGACTTCTACTAGGAAAAAAAGAGTCATCAGGGAGATTTTAAATATGTTCCAATGATAGAAGATTTCATCAAGGAGACCTTAGACCATGAGGCTTTACAAAAAAATTGTAACCTATCCATCATATTACCAAAGTATGTTTCAGAAAGTTCCACAAAAAGTATTTATCATAAGCAAACTATTCAAGGAGAATCTCTTCATAATTAGGAAGAGAAATACCTTTAACTAGTGGGCTCAAATCACTAGCATTAAGGATATCAATTAAAGCATCTACAGTAAGCACAAAAAGAGAAGGAGCTAAAGGGAATCCTCACCTAATGGATCTACCCAAAGGAATAAGCTTTGGTATATCCGCATTAACATCAATAACTATGGTAGAATATTTGAACAAGATGCCAACCCATTTGCTAAATGAGGAGGGAAACCCTAATCTTTGAAAAATTTTAATATAAAAATTCCATTCAATTCTATCATAAGATTTCTCAAAATCTAATAGAACCCTACCAACAATTTTAATTTTAGAAGATATAGTCCACTAATATAACTGAAAGGGGGGAGGGATGGGTGGTTGAGTCACTCATCCAATTACCAAATAAATTATCAACCTTATTAAACATTTACCATATGAACAATATAATCATAAACTACAATAAAATACTCATGCATAATAATACTAGATATGTTAACTAGGGAAATCCTTGATTAGAGGAAAAACCCTAGTGGGGATGCTACCCACAAAATTATGTACTAATATAAATATTCCTTGCTATAAAATGGACCCTATTAGGAGTCTATGAAATACATTCAATACATATCAGTCCTTATTAGGAGATTCCAATTCAATTAGGAGTTGTGCCAACCCTGTTAGGAATTGTAGAAGGCAGATGGACCTAATATCTAAATAGCTTTAGGGACAAGACCAATGAGCTTAGTATCCAAATAATCTATGTATTATTCCTTGAAAACTAATAGAATTGAATTTTACTTCTCCTTCCTCTTCCTCTTTCCTATCAACCAGACCTCCACTTCTTTTGATCTCGATATCAAATCACCAACTTTGCATCCAATAATCCCTTGGATTGCTTTCTCACATTTACCAAACACTTTTCTCTTGTTTACACTTCTCTAATTACTTTCACATTTTACAATCAATTAAAATACTTTCCTTCATACCAAGTTCTCAAAAAAATCCTTAATTCAGCCTTAACTGATGTAGGAGCATTTTGGGTTGCCTTATAATCTTGCACTTTTTTGTTCATTCTGATAGTTTTGACCAACTTATTTTAGACATTGCTGAGCTCTTTAGTATAAATTGAGTTGTTCCTTTGGTGACTGAGTTCTTTCAGTGTGAACCAAGTTGTTCCTATGTTGACCAAGTGTTTCTTTATTCGCCAAGTGAAACTTTTTTGTTGATGCTTCTATCCTTCTTTGACCAAGTTATTTGTGTGTTTGGTTCTCAGTTGGACCCAACTCTTGTATTTAATTTAGATCATGAATTTAATGAAAGGATCTTGTCTAGAGATGATTATTGACCATTTTGAGGTTTGTCTTTCTTAGATGTAATGTTCTAGAATCTTCTATGAGTCATTTGGCAAGTATAAGTAGAGGTATTTGGTTTAGTTTAGATAGAGAACTTAGAGGACTGGGAGTCAGAGTATATGTTGAGGGTTTGAAGCTAAATATAGAACTTAGTGATATATATTTTGTATCTGGCCATGACCTAGAAGGCCTTATAGTTGGACATGTATGTTGAACATTTGATGAATCAATAAAATTATTTTCTCTCTCTCTCTCTCTCTCTCTCTCTCTCTCTCTCTCTCTCTCTCTCTCTCTCTCTCTCTCTCTCTCTCTCTCCCACCCCTTGGTGTCTCTCTCTCTCCCACCCCTTGGTGTTGTTTTTGGTGTTTTTCTTCTATTGTATTTACTTAGGGAGGTGGTTGGATAGTTTCTTGTGCCTTTGGCCCTAGTTGTTCATCCCTCCTTGCAACATTGAGGCTTTTTTAATTAATTATAATAGGACCATGATAAGATAATTAATTATTCATAATCACACAATATTGTTGGCTCATGGTCTTTACAACTTCTCACATGTGTGACTCCAAACTTTTCACACTCACCGACATTTTCATTAGGCTATCCTCTATCATTATCTAACTTTGCATAACTTGATTATATCTATGTTAGGAGATATAATGGAAACATTAGAAACTACTCTTCATGTACTCTCTTTCTATGCTACTCTTTGTAAATCAAACATATCTTCTTTACAACTTTGACTTAATTCATGGACACTTAACCTCATCATCAAGACATAGTTTAGAACATGTCCTTAACTACACATCTCTTAAACATCAAACTTATGTCCATACAACCATGATCTCTGTCTATCACTCTACCAGTCTTCATAGGATTACTGCTATGTTGACATCAATGACAAACATAGTCATAAATGCAACATGTAAATACTGCCATATGATCACCAATGGTTAGGATACTCCTCTAAAGGAATATCATCAACATTCATACTAGTAATCTCCCCCTTGGCATTGATGGCAACATAGAGGAAAAAAATATAAGCTCCAAGGATACCAAAATAATACTCTATTAATGTTGTTGTTCTCATCTCTTCAAATCTTTTTCATCAATCAAATCTCAAATCCTTTGGAAAATTTCTATGTTCTACATCTTTTAGTATTGGCATCAGTTGTTCAGACACTAAACAACTCTCAACTTCTCCTCAATTTCATGTTACTTCTTTCTCCATACATCAATCTGTACTTATCTTCCCATTTGGCATTAATAATTCTTCATGTTGTATATCTCCCCCATAGAGATATGCCTACTTCTTATTTACATGAATCTTTCTAAATCTCCCTAATAAAGATATGATCATCTTTCCCATTAGGAATTATTTTATACATCTCCCTGATTGGTATACATAGTTATATTTTTCATGTACACATCTCCCCCACTGAAATCAATGAAAAAGGCCTCATTATGTCAATTATTTGTTCCAAGACTTTAACCAACTCAAGTTTCCAAAGACACGATTCACAACTAGTTACCAAGAGTCCTAGATGACTCTACTCCTTTCAAAAATTCCCTGATATTGGAAGCATTAGTATCTAGTCCAATCAAACAATACTTCTTTGTACCATTGGACTAATTCACTCTCTATATCATCTACTCAAAGGTAGGTAGGGGCATTATGCCAAGCATACCATGCAAATACTCAAAAGTATCCTTTGGCAAGGGCTTAGTGAAAATATTTACAATCTTCCTCCTAGTACTGAGATACTCCAATCTAATGTCATTCCTTGCAACCTTTTCTCTCAAAACATGATACTTAATGGAGACATGTTTAGTCTTAGAATGTAATACAAGATTCTTAGACATACTTATCGTACTTGTGTTGTCATAATATATGACAATAGGTTCTAAAAATTCTATCCCAATATCATTCAACATCTACTTCCTCCACATGATCAGATTACAATTATTTGTTGTTGCTACATACTCTACTTTAGCTACACTCTACAAAATGGAATCTTGTTTCTTACTGAGCTAAGAAACCAACCTTCCTCCTAGGAAAAATGCTCCATCATTGGTTTTTTTAATCATCCATATTGCCTACCCAGTCCGCATTAGTATAAGCACATAAAGTGAAATCACTTGATCTGTCATACCATAAACCATAATCAAGTGTACCCTTCAAATATCTTAATATTCTTTTCACTATTGCATAATGATACTCCTTATGATCAACTTTAAATCTTGCTACAATCCCAACTGTATTTACTATAATTAGTCTAGTGTGAGTGAGATATTGTAGACCTCTAATCATAGATCTATACTTCTTCTACTCAACTATAGGTGTCTCATCTTTTCTAGATAACTTGTGACCAATTATTATAGGTATAACAAAAGGCTTACAACTTTTCAAGCCAAATATTTTCAAAAAATATTTTAGGTACTTATCTTGTGAAATGAAAGTACCATCACTATTTTGCACAATCTACTTTATTTCTCCAAGCATGCTCATTTCAAACTCATTCTTCATTTCTTCAGAAAAGTTATCACTTGCTTCATCATTATCTCCAAATATTATGTCATGAACAAATATTACTACTATCAAAAAACCATTTTAAATTTCTTTTAAAAACAAGTTACTATATATCATACCTTTAGAAAATCTAATCTTTGCCAAATACCTATCCAACCTTTCATATCAAGTTCTAGGTACTTTCTTTAAACCATATAGAGATTTCTTCAATCTGCATACCATATCATTATCTTCTATCAAAGGAAAACCTTTAGGATTCTCAGTGTATACCTCTTCTTTGAGTTATCCATTTAGGAAGGCTAATTTGACATCCATTTGATACACTTTGAACTTTTTATTTTCTACATAAGATGACATCATTCTCACTACTTCCATTCTAGCTATAGGGGCATCTATTTCCTCATAACTAGTCCTTCTTGCTATGAATAACCTTTGCATACCAATCTAGCTTTATTTCTTACAACTTCACCTTGTTCATTCATCTTATTTCTGAATACTCATTTAGTTCCTATAGTATTCTTGTCTTTAGGTCTAGGAACCAATACCCATGTATCATTCTTCACAATCTGATCTAGTTCTTCCTTTATTGTTTGAATCCAATGATAATCTTTGCATGCCCCATCTACACTCTTATGTTCAACTTGAGAAATCAGAAATAATTCCTCATTTACTTTGTTTCTTGTCATCACTCATTTGTATTTGCTTCCAATTATCTACTATCGATGGTGATTCTTTGTCAAGTTCTTGTTAGGAGTAGGAGTTGCTAACTCAACTCTTATCTCTTCTCTTGGTTCATATCTTTTTTCTCCTCTTTTCCCAATAGTTTACACATCATTTATTTTCTTCTTCTTCATTAGAGTTATAGTCCATCATTCTTTCTTTAACTCCAAACTATAATCAAATTTCACATTTGCACATTCAACTATTGTCTTGGTTCTATTATTTAAAAATATACAAGCTTTTCTTTTCAATGAATAACCTAGGAACATACATTCATCACTTCTTAGATCAAACTTACCAACATCATCAACTCTCTTTATATAACACTTCCAAAAATTCTTTATTACTTTAATGAAGGTGTACATCCAAACCACAATTCAGAAGGAGTCTTATTCATACCTTTTCTAATATGCACTCTATTTATGGTGTATAATATTGTACTGACTTCCTCTCTCCAAAATGTCTTAGATACATCATTATCAAACATCATTGCTCTCTTATTTCCTCTAATACTGATCTATTTCTCCTTTCTTCTATCCCATTTTGATCAAGTGTCTTAGGTGATGATAACTATCTCTTAATCCCATTTCTTCAAAAAATATGTTAAACTCTTTAGAAGTAAACTCTACACCTCTATTTGATCTCAAACATTTGATCTTAACACCAAATTCATTCTCATCTCTATTCTTAAATTTCTTGAATTTTTCAAATGCCTCTGATTTTTCTTTAGGAAATGCTACCCACATCATTCTAGTGAAATCATCAACAAAAAACATAAAGTACCTTTCTCCATAGAATCCTCTTGTTCTAATAGGGCCATTGAGATATGTATGAATAATCTCTAGCTTCTCTATAGAAGTAAACTTCTTGCTAGGAAATGATACCTTCTTCTTATCCATGATACACTCTTTACAAACAATACTAATAGGCTTCGTGATCTTAGGTAAATCTCTAACTGTGAATGTACTAGTAACCTTCATAATGTTATCAAAATTTATATGACAAAACCCTCCATGCCATAACCAACTATTATCCACTTTTACAACCAAAAATGTCATCTTAGTATGATTCAATTGAAATGCATTACCTCATGATCTTGTACCTATTCCAATCAATTTACCATCCTTGTCTTTGATAATACAATTCTTCTCTATAAATTGCAAATGGTAACCTTTATCCACCAATTGTCCAACAATCAACAAGTTATGCTTTAAACCATGAACAAAGTAAACATCATCAGTGTTAGTCTTTCCATCAGGAGCAATAGGTCATATCCCTAAGATGTGAAAAGATACATTGTTACCAAATCTAACAATACCTCCATCATGTTCTCTAATTTAACAAACTTATTCATATCACTAGTCATGTGATTTGAAACCATTATCTATTATCCAATCAGATTTATTTTCAACTTGTGAAACTATAGCCTTCTCTTCTCTATTTTTTTTATCAAGATCATATTCTCTTATGGCTACAAATCCGGGCTCATCATTAGTTTCTTTGAATTCTTTCCTCTGATTCATCATCATCATTTACACACAAACAATCTCTAGGTCTTCTAGGCTTAAAATTTTTCTTATATTTTTTCTCTTTTAAGACACTTAGATGTATAATGACCAAATTCATTACAAATCCAACATTTAAAGATTCTCTTATCATCTATTTCTCTTCTCACGAGTAGGGCTATACCTTCTTCAATCTTCTTGTCCTCTTCAAATCTAGTTCTACTACTGCTAGCATAATCTACATGTGTTCTCGTATTTCTGGATAAGCACGAACAAATACATAACACACTAAAATTTGTTTCAACTCTTGTCAATTATCTTTGTTGTCTCAAACTTTCTTCTATTACTTCCAATCTTCCAAGAAAATTTTCCTAGTAAATTTCTTAGTACAAGGTATAAGAAGCTCAATCATTTGTGTTCCTTGCTTGAATGAAAATGTCTAAGTTTTCAAAATCTTCCATACATTCTCCTTTTCTTCATTGGATTCACTACAAGATTTTCCTTCAATAATATCAGATATTATACCAACATAGCTTCTCATAGATTCATCTTCCAACATATTATCATCTTGAAACAAGCATATCCAATTCTATAATATTATTCTTTTTGTATGTTTATCTCCTTCAAAAGCATATTCTAAAGATTTGAAAATCTTATGAGATGTTTCAAGTGACTTTACCTAATTGTATTTATTCTTGGGAAGACCTATTAGTAAGGATTCTTTGGCTCACATATTACAGATAAACATATCTCTCTCTACTTCATTGCATTCTTCAAGCTTGCTTTCTTCCACAATATTCTTGTTATCCTTTATCAAAATCTAATAACATGGACCCATAAATAGTAGATGATTCTTCATCTTTTCTTTCCAGCTCTCATAGTTAAATCCATCAAATTTTAGACTATCCTTTCTAAAGTGACTTGTTGATCTCCCAAAGCTATTAAGATTTCTCTTCAAGGACCTGATGCTCTCATAAAAATTGTTACAATATATAGTCCACCAATATGATTTAGAGGGGGGAGGGTGGTGAATCAGTTATCCAATTATAACACCAATTCCTAACCTTATTAAACCTTAACCATATGAAAAATATAATTAGAAAACACAACAAAATACTCATGCACAATAACACTAGATATGTTAACTATAGAAACCCATGATCACAAGGAAAAACCTGGTGGGCATGGTACCCACAAAACTATGTACTAATATAAATATTCCTTATTAGACAATGTACCTAATTAGGAGTCTATGAAATACATTCGATACGTATCAGTCCCTAGTAGGAGACTTTGAATCCCTACTAGGAGTTGTAGAATGAAGATGGACCCACTATCGAAATAACTTCAGGAACAAGACCAATGAGCTCACTATCCAAATGATCTTTGTATTATTTCTTGTAGAATAATAGAATTGAAATGTACTTCACCGTCCTCTTCCTCTATCCTACCAACTAGCCTTCTTCTTCTAATCTCAATACTAGATCACCAACTTCACATCCAACAATCACTTGGATCATTTGCATTTACCAAATACTCAGCTCTTGTTCACGCTTCTTCATATTTGCACACATTACAATAAAGGAAAATACTTTCCTTAATACCAAGTCATCAAAACAATTCCTTGAGTTGGCCTTGAAGCTTTCCCAATTAATTATAATAGGACCATAATAAGATAATTAATTATTTCATAATCACACAACATTGTTGTCTCACAATTTTTACAACTTCTCACACATGTGACTCCATACTTTGCACACTCCCTAATGCTATCATCAAAATGTCCTCAGTCACTATCTAACTTTGTATAGCTTGATTATATCTCTATTAGGAGATAAAATGCAAACATCAAAAATTTCTCTTCAAGTTCTCTATTTCTATGTTGCTCTTTGTAAATCAAGCATATATTATGTATGAATTTGACTTACTTCATGCACACTTAACCTCATCATCAAGACACAATGTAGAAAATGTCCTTAGTTGTGTGTCTCATAAACATCAAATTTATGTTTTTATGACCATGATATCTATCAGCTACTCTACTAGTCTTTATAAGATTACTACTATGTTGACATCAATGACAAAAATAGTCATGAATGAAACATGTCAATCCTGCCACATGCTCACCAATTCTTAGGATACTCCCCCAAAAGAATATCATCAACATTCATGCTATCATGTTCCCATTTTCTTTGGTCTACTACATGGCCTCCCAATTGGTAATGAGGTTTTATAAAATGTATCTTACCCTTATAAATCTTGTTTGAGTGATCTAGACAATGTTGTTAAGCATCTTTGCAATTCTTTTGGCAAATAATTTAAAAATATTTTTATAGGAAAAGTTTAAAAGAGTAATGGGTCTCCAATTTTTAACTAGGGGTCTATCACTACCTTTGGGGAGTAACTTAATAATAACTTTAATAATATCTTCACCAAGTGTGCCAAACTCAAAAAGCTCCTTATAAATTAAAAGTAACTCCTTTGATATCCATTCCTTGTTTTCTTATAACATATAGTAGTGAGTCTATCCACCTATTAGTGAATAGATTGTCTTTTCCAACTTAAAACAAAAATCTACTCTATGCCCGAGGTAGGAAAATTCAATGAAGTTCACAACAGTTGGGTAAACATTGTATTATTCATTTCCCTCTAAGTTTTTATAGGTATAGCTCCCTTTACAAATGATTTATCAATAAATTCAAAGAATCAAAATTAATTCAATGAACAGTTTCACCCTAAAGTGATTAAGGAACACTCATTTAATCGTGGGTACTAAGGTATTGAATTAAATATTTAGAACATCAATAAATGGAAAAGCTCAAAATATTTTCACAAGCAAGCAAGATTTAACTATGAATTTCAACTTTGCAACAACTCAAACTAAACTTTGGGAATGATAAATATAGATGAACAACAAAAGGAAATAGTAGTAGATATCATACAAAACTAATCATCATAGCCCAAAAAGTAACCATGACTAGTTTTGCTTCAAACACTAAGTTGTAAAGCACAACAAAAAGTGATGGGTATTTATATATATCAAAAGGACTTCTCCAAGTGACTATTGATCTTAGATTGGTTTTGAGAATTGAGTGTCAACACACTTAAGAAATTTTCTAAGTTTATGCCAAAAATAATATAGATGTCAAGTTACAACATGTGCCAAGCCAAAAATTCAACAAGTGCTGAGTCATTCAAATGCCAAGCAAACAGATAGTGTCAAGCAAGTTTTAGATGCCGAGTGACTAATAGAAGCGGAGAAAAGTTTAAGTGTTGAGCAAGACAGAATTTAGTATGTGCCAAGCATCAGTAATCAGTAAGTGTTGAGTAACACAAAATCAATATAAGAGTTTGTGTCTTCACAAACTAAGATGTAAACTATTTTTGAGCCAACATATGGATAAATCTTGAAGGATTAAAAGATAAGAATGAATCTATTTTGATTCCCTATGCAATCAGCATGCAACCAATCAAAAAAATGTAGAGATTTGAGTGGGAAAGATGGATGAATCTCAATCATAGATTCATACCTAATCCTAAGTCACAAAATCCTTTTTAAGGATGTCAAAGCCCCATAATTTAGGCTTAAGAGATAGAGTGTGCAAAAAGAGAATACATGCAAGGAGATAAAGCTAGTAAAGTTTGAAGGAAGTAAAAGGGGTGAATTGGCTTAAAAAAAGGACAAAACTACAAATCAATTAGAAGAATAGAGTATCAATATTACAAATAGCTTTATACTAGATCAGAGAGGATCAAATTGGATAGAACACGGATCTAAAATCAATAATAGCAAATTGCAAGTAATTAGGTCAAACATTCTACTATACTGTCTAACAATTGTATTGGCATAATGAAATCCTATGGAGATAGGTTGGTTTAACAACCATTGTATAAAGCCTTTAATAGGGTGACATTCCAAGTGAATGTTTGTAAATCCTTTAGCCAGGTACACTTTTGATAGAGTGTTAAAATCCTTTAACAAGGTAAGCCTCTCATAGGGTAGATCCTGAGAATGGTCAAAATATGTAACCTTCACAGGTGAACTTTATTGTTGCTATAGTAAAGAGTTGTGGGTGTCATCCCCATCCCAATTTTACCTTGTCATTGGATGGTTTCTGGGTAATTATATCTAGTGTCAACTGTTTATGTGGATGCATTTACTTTACATGTTATTTTCATATGTTTACGCATGAAATGTTTTAAAGTTAAATTTTTTAGTGGTTAAGGTTTAGTACTTGTGATTCACCCCCCCTAGAAGTATACTTCCCACTTGTAAATACCAACAGCACCAAGTCATTAAGAGGAGATCTTCAAATACATTACTATTTGTCTATTGCTATTTCTAGATAATAAAAATAGTTCTAACTTTAACAACTATTCTTAAACTACTAAAATTCTAACCCTTATCCAACTAAATGCTCTAGCATTTATAGTCCCTTTTACAAAATTGAAAAGGCCTCCATTAAAGCCCAACCCTTTAGTGGGAAACAGTTTTTAAAATAGTTTTAAAAGAAAATGAAATAGCAAATAAATGTCTTCAACTAAACACCTTCACCTGCCCTCTCTCCATAAGGCATGGTTTGCTTGACTAGTTTCCAGCTCCTGAAGGCATTTGTGAATTCTTGTGTCACATGAGAGTGAGGGTTTTTCAAACTAAGAAACTCTGACTTGCAAGCATCCTTTTTCCATTTAAGCTCTTTAACTCTATAGCTTTGTCTCAACATGAGGTTCTTGTTTAGATATGACATTGATTCAATGTTGGCTAGGGTGGTGAAGTCTTCAGAAGTGGTATTTCATTGTCCATGATTCCTATCATGACATCATTGAGATTTTTGGTTAAAACCTCAAAGTTCATATTTCCATCTTCGAACTATAGGATCCCTATAGGGTTAACAATCTACATATATTTTAGGAGTTTTTTATGCATCCTAGTGATTTTAGCTTCTACTGATCACATTTCTTCAATGGCTCCTTTGTAAATCAATTCCTTCCAAACCACATTTATTTTGAGGATAAACAACATGCACGAATCTATAGTTTTCATGGGATTCTCATTCAAAAACTTCAACACTCTATATTTTTCAACTTCATGAACTTGGAAAACAATGGCTTTGCACCAATTCGGATCAGCCTCCCATACTGGCACAATGTTTTGAATTTCACCTAACAACTCTTCTCCTTCTGCATACATGGTAGTAGAATCTAGAATAAATTTATTACCTTCTTTAACTATAGATCTCACCAATTATTGTATCGCATTTGAGAGTAACTTATCCCTTTGCATTTGTTTGACCAATTGCTAGCTGTCTAATGAATTGGCGTCAAAATATTGTGGAGTCTAAAACAATGGGAGGGCACCCAAATTCATCAAAGAATCTATATAAGCAGCCATAGTGATTACTAGTTCCTTTAGCTCTTTCTTTTCTTTATTATCCTTTTTAGACTGAGTCAGCATGTGGTCTACAAAAAATGTGAAGAAGTGATTACTAGTGTCTCTAGTAATGGCCCCCAATTCTATGGTGTTAACTTTAAAACCTTACATGTCAATTTCCCTAGACTCGTCTTTCTATTTGTAGGTAGCCACCTCTGCTATTACTTTTTTGGTCACTAGGTCCTTGATCAAACATGCATCATTCTTCATTTTTTTTTTCTTTTAGAACCACAGGCTGCATATTTGGTGACAATATCTTTAACTAGTATAGACATTGGCTAAAGACTTTGTTTCTTATTGATCAAATTAGAGAACCATGATGGAATGGTGGGAGAAGATGTAGTCCCTAGATTTCCTCTAGGAGGGATCATGAAATTAGGTTGATCTATCTTAAGAGCTTCTATTAGTTGCACATCACCTTCTTGAGTATCCAAGAAGGAGAGCTCTTCTCCTTGATCTTTCTCTTGAGTCATCATTTTCTCCTTATGAATCTCCTACTACATGAATGCCTCAGATTTAGTCATAGACCTAGTTCTAGGGGCCATGATTTGTTTAGGAGATAGTATTCTTTTCTACATATTGGGAGTCAAAGTGTCACCTATGACATGAGATGAAATAGGGATGTCAAAATTTAATGTTTCAAAGAAAGAAACCACTTTTGGGAATTTTGTTGTTTGTTTTTCAATGATAGTTTTCATGCTTATTCTTATTAAGTATTTATCTATATGGGTGAGAATCAATTTGGTTCTCAAATTTATATCATCTTCTTTGTCTTGATTCCAATCCACTTTTAATTTCTTTAGTTCACTTGCCTCTTCCCATCCTGGTCCAATAATGTCTAAACCATCCTCATTTACCCCTTCTAGTTGAAATTTCAATTTGAGAGAATTAATTATCCCTCTTTATCACCACTAAGACATTGGTCATATTAATATAGGTTAGATGGCCAAGTTTATCAGGGAAAATAGACTCCCACTTCTCCTAGGGTAGATTATCCTTGATCACCAAGAACAACTGCCTACAAATTTTAGCTATAATAAAACAATCTAAAGCATACCGAGGTAACCTTACTAGTTCTTCTTCGAATCCCCCTAGTCATAAGTATGTGAACTTAGGAAATTGAATGAAATAACTCCCACACATTTGAATAAAATTTTGGGCCTCCAAGGATATCCTTGACACAAGTGCTTTTTGAGGTTCAAATGCACACTTTCTATCAAAACATCATGTGCTTTCCTAAAATATTCTAGTACTCTATCTCTTTGATGTTGGGTACAATATTGATAGATAGTCACATCTTCCTTCCAAGTTTTATGAGGAAGAGAAGTGATATTTTTGACATACGCAATACAATAGGTTAGATAAGAAGACATAAAAATCTTCTCTAGATACCTTAGAGTGTTTAAGTTGATTTCTTAATGAACTGGCTATCAATTCCACCAATTCCAACAACTTATCTCCCTTCAAGATAATTTCTATATACTAGTACATCAGATCTTTAAAGAGAAAACATTTGTAGAACCTTTCACCTAATGCAATAAAACCATGAGGTCATGAACATGAGGCTTCATATGATCCTTAGTAATTATTTTGGGAAATCTTGAACTACCTTTATAATTAGTCTCTATCCATTTCCTATCCAACATGTTATGGTATTTGTTTGGACTTTCTTGATATTCAACCAAGGAGTGGTACGACCAAAAGTAGCAAAGGTACATTCAGACAAAAAAAATACTTATGAGATAGTCTCCCTAGAAATGGACAACACTAGTTGACTATCTTTATTCAAAATACTCTTGGTTCTTACATCATAATGATCAATGTACATTTGGAGTAACTTAGGACTCAAAAAGCTATAGTAAAAGCTACAACTTCAACTAAAACACTTGTTAGAATTTCTAAGCAACCATTAACCTCATTAGCTTGCTCAAGGAAATTTTCTTGTAGCATTTCAGCTTTGACACCTTCCAAATTAGTATCGGAAATGATAGGCCTCTTACACTCTAAATTGGAAATATTTATGAAGAAATGTAGAGCAAACCTCATTTTAAGCAAAGAAAATTAAAACCCAACACTACTTTTGTGCTTCAAAACACATACAAAAGAAAGAGAAAGAGGCTTCTTGTATTCTCACCTATAGTCTGCTAACAAAAAATCAAACCTCTTTTCTTCGCTTATTTCTATTCCATCATTAATTTTTTGCTTAGCGTGATAAAATAATTAAGTTGAAGACTTATTCTTTTAAAGGAAAGGAGACATACTGGCAAAAGTACCACCTCATAATAAGGTATTGATGGCAATTTTGTTGCAACCTAATTTGCACGCTTGAAACTATGACAAGACACCTACATTAAATGATCATCTTTGTGAATGTCCTTACAATAATTACAAATCTCTGAAAAATAATCTAACTCCCAAATGAAATATTTCCCCCTTTTTTATCATGGTGACAACTAATCTTTCATCTCAAACAAAAATAGCTCAAAAAAGATTCTCAATCATTAATCTTAATTAATTCCTCAAGAACTAGTCACCCTTTGGGAATTATTAGCACTCATGCATGAACAAAAGCCTTCAATGATAGAACTACTTTAAACTCATTCAAACTGAAGTTCAAAGAGGTTCAAACAAACATCTCCAATATACTCAATGGGTCCTGCCTGTACAAAATAATTAGTATCAAAACCCTTTGGTTGAACTAATTTAAACTACATTGAACTAAGGTTCAAAGAGGTTCAAAGTGGTTCAAGAAATAAGAACTATGAAAGACATCATGAGATTAATCTCTATATGCAAAGCTTGGAGATACTTATAAGATATGAGACCATGAAGGGCTTGTTTGTAGGGTAAACTTTAAGAAATCTTCCTCCAAAAAAAGATATAGAATATTGGCGAATCTTTCATTATTTTAAAAAAACAAAATTATTTCTATTGGCGGATCTCTCAATTTTTTGTTCAAATATGGTTAATATTGGTGATTATTTTCAAATCATAATTTTTTTTTATAAAATATTGATGAATCTCAATAATAATAGGAAGTTCAATAATCACCATGGATTATTACAAATCAAAATTGAACATTTTTTACCTCGTGGAATATTATGAGGATCTTTACATGTACTTTAAATCAATAGTGAAAACTAAATATTGGTGATATATCCCTAAAGTAACTAATAATTATGATAATTATTAGTTAGTTCAATTTAATTTCTTCAATAATATATTATATTTAGGTGACTCAAATCTAATCATGTAACGAATATTTAAGTTTAAATTTTTCAATAAAATAAATTATTGAGCGATCTTAAATATTCTAGGACTAAATTTTATAAAACTATGGTGATTTAGGTTGTATTAAGTCTTAAATTATTAGCCAAATTAGTAGTCAAAAATTTCTAAAATTAGCCAATTTTTGAATATTAGCCACTAAAAAATACCTTGTTGTTTGATCTATAATTTTGGGTTTCAAAAGGAATTGAAGAAAGTTTAAAATATGGCGACTCAAAATTAAGGCTATACCACCCTTGGGAACTTCCCATTGGCTAGAGAAGAGGTAGTATCATAAATTTATTGAATACTGATGGGAAGGCTTAGATTCTTACCTTTCTCCATTGACACTTTCTTTGGAATAAGATTAACACATTTATTCAATGCTAAAACATTACTAGCCTCTTGTTCCAAACTAAAAAAACTTTTTATAGAATTCGTAAAAAGCCTCAAGAATATTCTTATTATCATTAGATATGTCATTATCAATAATAATACGCTTTATGTTTTCTCTATTTCTCTTGGTTCTAATCAGATTGAAAAAATATTTAGAATCGATATCATGATCCTTAAGCCAGTTGACTTTAGCTCTAGTTTTATGGCCTTGAATTTTAAAATTTTGAATTCTTCTCAAATGCATTTTAGTGTTGATAAGCTCATTTTATAAGTTCAAGTCCTTCCCTTTGTCTTTCATTTCTTTCTCAATTATATTAAGCTTCTTTTTGATACACAATTTCACCTCTTCTTCTATCCTTGGCTTCCTTACTCCCCAATATTTGGAAAACTTTTCTCCAACTATCTACCTTGAGCATCCATCTAGTTCAGACTGAAGTATCTTTGTTACAAAAGTTGGTCATCATAGAAACCATGTACATGGTATTTTCAATAATTTCCTCCTAGAGAAATGAAACATTAAGCTTTAAAATCCCTTTTCTGATAGGGGTATCATTTCTAGTATTCTTAATTTTATCAATGCAAGCATAAATGGGAGAATGATCAGACATACTAGCAAGAGTAACCACCAAATGGGGGACATTATTTTGATGCTTCAACTCAAAGAAGAAAGTATTTACATAAATTATATTAAGCCTAGAGTATACTCTCCTATTCAAGGCTTGGTTGTTTCACCATGTAAACCAAATGCCTTCAAAATCAATTTGTGTTTTATCCAGAGGATCTCTAATCTTAAACCTTCTTTTAAAATTAGACCAAAAATAAATTTCATTTCCTTTCCATTCATGTCCAGAGCCCCCCATTTTATCATGGATATTTCCAATCATATAAAATTCCCCTATGAAAATTCAATTAGATTCTAGAAGGTTATATGCTAACTAGTCCTAAAGCAATGTTATTTCTCTATAATCATTTGAGGCATAGAATATTGCAAACCCCTGCAAGATTATTGTTGATATTAAAGATTACCCAAATAGCTCTATGGCAAGGGGAATAGAAATTAGGTACCATAGTCTCCACCCACTTCAAGCTAATAAGAAGAGAAAAAACACATTTCCCTCTTTGGTAGAAAGAATAAAGGCATTTAGCCTTATCCCAAAAAATTTGAGGGTGTTAAAGGCATGAAACCTAGTAACCTTAATCTCTTAAAGGAAAATGACATACTTATTATGGATTTTATTGCACCAATTTCTAACCATGTATTTTTTGTTAGGAATGTATAGCCCTCTAATATTCCATTTATAGATATGCAGATTTGTGATTAATAGTTGGGGATATTAGAGCTTTTGAAAAATCTACTAAAACAATCTAGGGTCACACTATTCTTAGCTTTTCTATTCCCTTCATTAGCTTTAGAACTATTGGTTCTTTGATAAGTTTTTATTTTTTATTTTTTTTCCCTTTTTATCAATAACCTCATTAAACCCTTCACTATAATTACCATTAGAAGGGTTAGGGTATGAATTATCAAGGTTAGAGAGTGGCCCACTCTATAATAAGCTAGAATGCCTAGGAGAACCATTGATCTTATCCAAAGGAATCTATTTTTATACCAAATCCATACTACTATTTTTATACCAAAGGAATCTATTTTTATACCAAATCCAAATCCATACTACTATTTAAATTAAGATTTTTAAGAGCCAACTATTTTGCATTCAAATTTGACGCATTGTCTTCATTAACTTTTTCTCTATTAATAGGGATATAGAGAGGCTTAACATTGAATGATTTATTAGAATTCACATTCAAATTTTTCTTAGCAAGTAATACCAAAAAATCATCATCCTATAGAGGGTTATTAGAGTACTAAAATTATCATCTAGTAAATTCTCTTTCAAGGGATTATCAAGTTTATCTTGACTATCACTTTTTCCATTTAAATTAATATTTTTGGATTTCTTCCTATTATCTTGTTTAACTTTACCATCATGAGCTGATACATTACCTTAATTAAAATCCTTTAAAAAAAAATTCAAAAATGGGCAATCCTTTCTATTATGCCCATTTAATTTACAATAAAAGAAAGCACCCAAATCACCAAGTTTATGGATCTTCTAACAAAAAGTTTCATTTTCAATTTTAAGATAATTTATTCAGGAAAGGAAACATCAAGGTTAAGAGAAACTAGGGTTATAGCATTCAAAAGTGAGAGAGTAATCTTAGAGTCTTCAACTTGAAGAATTGATCCCAAGGTTCTTAGCATATGGAGAAGAAAGGACCAAAGGTTCTTAAAATTTTGGTTTTTAAATGGTCTCACCAACCATTTAGTGAATAAGGACTAAATATAAGGTCCCAAGGTAGGTTTTAGAAGTTTGGTTTGGTAAGGTTCAAGTTTGAGACAAGTCTTAACCAACTAGGTCCAGATAAGCATAAATTTGTTAAAAATTACTCCATAAGAAAAAAACATGGAAAATACTTAAAATAGAGAAAAAAAATTGTAATAGAGGTCCTTAGGTTTTTTAGGTTCATTTCATAAGGATTGAAACCAAACTAGACAAGTTTGGAGGCATAGATTACAAAATTGCAAAATTTGTCAAAATTTCTCACTGACAACTTTACAATTTTTGCAAAAAAAATTTGGCAACTTTTGCACTTTTTGAGGAAGGATAAAAATAGGTAGTTATGGCTTGAACCAAAGGAAAAGGTGGATGGTAGAACCTATTTAAACACCCTCCAACTGATTTCTAAGGGTTAGTTGAATCACTTGTATGGACAAGTATTGAATTGAGAAGAATTTCTAATAGAAAACAAACTTTTTGGAGGATTGATTGATTTGTTGGATTGGTATGCTTGTTATTTGTTGGAGTTATTTTTTCTAAGGAACTTATCAAGTGTGTTTAAACTTGATACCAGGAAACAAAGATAAGGACTCACCTAAGGATGAGCTAAATCCTATATTCAACAAGGCTAAATCTTAGTTCAGGGCCAACATTAATAGAGTTAGCAAGAAGGTGATATAAGGATAGTTGTCCTTAGGAATATGTTGAGTCATGGAATTGAAGTTTTGAAAAAAATTTCACAACATGCTCATATTTAAATTTCTTTACAAAGTTCTAAGCAATTTCCCAATGAGGCACTATCATGGCTATTACCCACTTTTAGTTCTAGCCATACATACAATTTTTTGAGAGACTCATTGTACAAATGGCTAAAAAGCTAGATTTTCTTGACAAAATCATCATAGTTAAGTAGGGTTTGGAAATAGTCAAAGAGTTGATTGGTTTCTTCACTAGAAAATTACAAATCATATAAGGAAAATGAAAGGTTTAATCTCAGGGATACAAACCTGTATACCATCAGTTTTGGATGTTGCTAGCATAGTGATAGACTAGCAAGAATGGTCTAATTCTTTTGATAACACTTTAACTTAGGAAGCTATAGTGTCAATTTTTGAAGATACTTCTAATGTCCCATACAATAACTTAATTGATTCCCTTTTCAAGGTAGAAATAGATTCGAATAAATTTATTGTTGAATCAAAAGCAATTATGGATGCTATGTGGACAAAAGAAACTCAAGACTTACAAGAGGTCAAAACTATAGAGTGGCCCAAAAAAAGGGAAATTTATGTTTGGGAGGTGGTAGGAGAGATTAAATCTCTACTAGCAAGAAGTAGCTAAGATATGTCTCATGCAAGATAGTAAAGGACAAAGAGGAGAAAAATCAAAAGCATGATATAAATGTTCATTTACTATCTCAACTACTTTTCTTTTGCTGATCAATCTTTTGGAAGAATATTTTTCATACCTTTTTGTTCTCATCTTCCAAGTTCTTATATCCATTCTTATTTTGATATGTGTCCTCTTCTCATCTGTAGCATGTTGCAATCCTATATATGGATTGCCAAGATGAAGAGTAGAGGTTGGTAATATGTAGAATTTTTTTTGTTATGCATTATTTTGCAGTTTGTCCATTTGTTCTATGGTTATGTGAATGAATTTGGTTATTGCATATTTGAATAAAAAAAGTGAATATTTTCTACCAATTACTATTTTTTTTTGGGTTTTATGATGAGTTTCTATTAGCATTATAAGGATCCTACGAAGAAGGATTTCACCTTAACTATCATTATCTTTAATTTTTGTCTCCTTATAAATTCATAATCTTGGAAATGGTATGAACAAATTTCATTCAATTTAATGCAATTTACACAGATTGTATATCTCTTATTGATCACTACTAATTTAAATAATTAGATAAGTTATTTTTGTAATGGATAAGGTTTATTGTTTATGAAAGGGATATGATAAGAATGAAACTTGGATTTTAGTGTCAACATCTGATAATCTTTGACTCTATATCCCATTGGATAAGAGATTGGTCTATTTTAAAGCTCAAGGATAAATTGATGATTCACTTAATTTTGGAATATTTATAACAACAAATAAATTTACCATTTCACGTATCAAGAGATAAAAGTGTTGGTCATTACTTATTTGCACCTACTTTTTGGTCATAGTTACCTAATGTGCTCATAAAGTTTATTAGCAAATCATAGAAGAATGTTGACCATTTTCTCTATAAGGAACAATCTTTAAAGAAAAGAGTATCAAGTTATTAAGATTAATCCCGTAGGTTTTTCCACCTTGGCCTTGCAGAGCCTAAAGTGAAGTGAGTCCTGCTGACTCTGTTAATGTTGGCCCTAAACTAAGATTTAGCCTTGATGAATATAGGATTTAGCTCATCCTTAGGCTAGTCCCTATCTTTGTTTCCTAGTATTAGGTTCAAACACACTTGATATGTTCCTTACTAGAAAGAACTAAAACAAAATGACAACTCTTCTGGGAACTACTCTACACTAATTTGTATGGTAGGTTTCTCATTGGGTTTTGTTTCAGGGTTATTGTTATCAATATTTTGTGTTATTTTTCATTTTTCAAGCTTCATTTTTATACTTTTCCTTCATAGGGTGGTGACTCAAGTCTATGATTCTATAGTTAGTGCTATGAATTTTAGGAAAATCCTTAAAAAATGGTTGAGAAGAAGAAGAATATGTGTGCCTTTACAAAGAACCAACCTAAAATACCATCATTTGCTATGTTACCTCCTGGGGGAAGAAAAAATCAAAATAAAAAGAAGTCTGAGTTTAATTCTACTTGGGTTCCTAGAGGTAACATGTTAGTCCAATCATTATATCGGCCTATGGTAGAAAAGGAGTCATCCTCCAAGAGTATTGAATCTGAAGAAGTTTCCTTATTGGGAGAAGATTTCAAAAAACCATTTAAGGAGCAAAGGATTTTTCATGATAAAAATATGTCTCCTGTGGGGGGTATCCCTTCTAGACCAAACTTGGTAAATGAGATAAACCATAGTTGGGGTTTTAGGGAAAACTTGGACACAAGTTTTAGTCCTAGGGATGAACCATATATAGCAAATCTTATAGATTTAGATGACCCAATAGACTTTGAAACTAATACTACAGACCATGAGGAGTTGTATCTAGAACTTGTCCTTTTTAGGAGGAGAATTGTGAAAGAGGAAGCTAGACATATGTGCTTGGAAAAGGAAAAGGAAAAAATCATCTTGAATACTATCATTGAAAGAGACAACTTACTTAGGGGAATGGCTTCCCTACAAGAAAAAAAAAAAGAAATTAGAAGAGAGATCATCTAATTACACTCTGACATCTTTGATGATATGGATGTTTTAAAGTCTAATGTTCAAAATTAGGAGCATCTTATTAAAGAGAAGGAGGCCCCCATTGTTACACAAGTTCAGCCTTACAAACCATTAGAGACTAGAGTAGAAGATGTGAATAAGAAATATTCAGATAAGGGAAAGAAAAAAGTTATTGGAATCCAAATTAGTAAACACCATCTCCCTAATAAGCCCACTTCTTTTGTCATGTCAAAGCTTGATCTAGAAGTGGAAAAAGCTAAAAAAGAAAAAGAAGATCTAGCAAAGGAACTTGAAAAAGTAGAGAATGAAGCTCAAGCAACTAAAACTAGGAGAAAGATCCAATTCATTAAGTCAAACTCCACCTTAGCTTTTTAGCCTGGTCAATCCTCACAAGTTGCTCCTACTATCTCTAGTATTGGTCCTTTAACAATAGGCCAAAGCTCTTCACAATTTGCCCCTATTTCAATTTCTGCTACAACTTGCCAAATCCCTCTTGCTCAAAAAATCCAACAAGCCCAGATTCCTATCCAAAGTCAACCTACTAGGGCAAGCACCTCAAGTGTTCTAATTTCCCAACTAAGACCAATTTATATGGAAAAAAATAGATAGATGTCTTTCTTAGGTATCCCTATTTTTCCTTATCCTATCTCAAATGAACTTAGAGACAAGGTCACAAAATTTGCTAGAAATAATGCTATTACTAGTGAAGAACATCTTAGAAAGTTTTTTAATATGCTAAATGATTATGAAGTGGAACTTGAAGATGTAGTGATGAAACTTTTTGTTCATTCACTGATTGAGGATGCTAGAGATTGGTTCAGAAGATTGTCAGATGATAGTATCAAATCATGGAATGATCTTGAAACATTTTTCAAAGGACAATATGGTGATAAGACCAATGCTAGTTTCATGCTAAATGATTTCAACAATATTAAGAAGAATCCTAATGAGTCAACCTTTGATTTCAATGTCAAATTTCAAAAAGGTATGTACAAGTTATTCCAAGTGATGAGGTTTAATGAGGATGTTTGTCTTACTACTTACTTTAATGCTTTTGATAGCAAGATGTCTTATGTTCTTAGGGACAAAGATCCAAAAACATTAAGGGATGCTTACACAATGGTTGTGAATATTGAAAATAATAGAAGAGCTACTACTAAACTTGGAAAAAGGGATGACCCTAAGTTGTTTAATCCTAGAGGTAAGAAAGATAATGAAAAACCTATTATAGTAAAGAAATATGAAGAGGATAAAATGGGGAAAGTTTTAAGTTTATTGAAGAATTGGAATCCCCCAACTTACCAGGCAAGTAAACCAAATGTTGTAGAAAAGGCTCGTTTTAATAATAATATTAATAGGCAACCTAGGATGTAAAATTACCCTTATACTACTTAGTGGAAGGATGGTAAACTAATTCCCAATCCCACTCAAGGGAATAAGGATAAAGGAACACTAGATCCTTTGTAAAGAAACTCTATGAATATGGTAGAAGAAATATGTTGGTGTATTTCTTGTCAATCTCCCCATTCCCCTAATTATTTCTTATCAATCATTTGTTACAAATCAGCATGTACAAAATGATGAGGAAGGTGAAGAAGAAAATCAAGAAGATATGACATGCAATATGATCAACCTTTGTGATAGTGATGGAGAATCTAATATTAAGGGATCTAAACATGATATTACAAACTGAAGAGATTTATATCATATGTATCATCAGCAGGTATTCTCTAATAATGAAGTTCATAATGAGAATGTTATATGTAACACTTTGACTACAATAAATCACATAAATTTGAGAAAACCTTCCAATGAGGAAATTGATAGCATTACTTCAAAAATGGTTGCACAAGTCCAAAGTACTTATAATTTAAGGAATAGAACTATAAATGATGGCTCAGAAAAGCCAACATGTATCTTTATCAAGGACACTACTGCAAAGGTTGCTAATGAAAATAAAAAGGACATTATTGAAACTTCTAAGATAAAGGAAAACAAGAATGATGAAGGTATGCTCTGCTACCATTGACAAAGGTATGCTCTGATACCACTGATGCAAGGCCACACCACCCTTACAAATGCATGACCAAAAATGCAACAATATGGAGATAGAGAGATGACAAAAGGCTTCATAAAGCATCCATTAATATTTGAAATTCATTACAATATTCTCCAAATGGAAAAACTCCAAACTCTTATAATATGAGAGAGATTCCTCACTAAGGGCTTCCAACTAGAAGCGCTTACAACAAAGAGCTTGTTCGCTACACCTTGAGAGCTTCCTTACAAGAGATTACATTTGAAGAGCTTCTACAAGAACTTACACTTGAAGAGCTTGATTAAAAATGAACATAAGCCTTCCTTAAATAGGCACTTGACACCCAATGCATGATTTATCCACAACATTCTAGAATATCCACAACCTTCTACAATATCCACAACCTTCTAGAATTTCCACCTAAATACAACTAAGCACCACCATGTGGCCCAATTAGAAAATTACATTTCCTTTATGGATCACAACAAATATTAAATGCATGATTTAAGAAACTTTCCACAAACTTCTAAGTTGCCACCTACACACCTCAATTAATGGAATGACAACTTAATTCTTATTTTTCTATTTATGCCACCTATGCACCTTGAAAATAGAAATTCCTCTTTTCTCCCTTTTTTCCTATTTTTCAATTTTTATTATTTTCTTTCTATTTTCGTCACTTTTTCTCTGCTCCAATTTTTTAATCTTTTTTTCTTTTCTTCTCTTCTTTTTTTTTTTTTTTTTAAATTTTAATAATTTAATTTTCCCATGCAAGATGCTCCTACATTAGACTCCCCTAGTAGATAGAAAAGTGTGTCCCACACTTTGATGCCAAAAGAAAGATATACGACCATCTTCATCTTCACTAAAGGCTTCCATATTTTTTATTTTATTTTTTGCTAATGCATGATGCTCCTGCATCCGACTCCCATGGTAGGAAAAATTTTGTGAGTATGGATTCACAAAATAAAGTAGCCACTGTTGATATTCTTTTCATTTTTTTCTCTTCTGCCAACATATAGTTGGAACAAGTATCTGGTGCCGATATATTTCCTTCTTTCTTTTTTTCCAACACCTAGCTAGAACAACTGTTTGTTGCTGAAAATACTCCTTTGCAATGAACTCTATCCAAGTATAACTCTCATCCTCATTCAATCTTGTTGAACTAATCACACCTGTAGTAAACACAACAACACCATACCAATCTTCCTTTGCATGCCACACATCACTAACAAGATTCTCATGCAAACCATCATCAATATCTTTTAAATTCATCTCAAATTCAGCATCATATAATTCATAGAAATTTACCTCTTTGACATAGTCATCTTTCCTTGCCTCTTTCATGTTGTCAACAATGCATGTAATAACTTCACTTTCTTGATTTGCAACTAAGACACTATACTCTTCCTCCATTGTTTTAGTCTTCAAATCATCTTGATCTACTTTAGGTTCATAAATCTTGTAATCTTCATGCTCTTCCTCTTCTCTTTCATCTTCTTCAACTTTAGGTTCCCAAATGATTTCCTCTTCATCCACTTGCTCTTCCACTGGATCATCTTTTTTTTCTGCATCCAAATAATTATCAACATCTCTTTTCTGGTAACATGCGCTTTGTTTTTGCAATTTTAGCTTCTAATTCATTCACTTGCTTCTGCAAACCAACTAGCAATGCCTCTTGATTTCTTGCTCTAATTTTCTCAAGCCAAGGAATCCTTAGAATCCATCCAATCACAAAAGTCATCTTCTTCTTTCTCTTCTCCATACTCAAGTATTTAGAAGAAAAATCTAGTGCGACACAAGAACTTTGTGCAAACTGCCTCATAGTCGGTGATGTGTCTACACAATCAAGAACTTATTGACAAACTTGACCTAACTCAAGGTCCTAGTGCAAACTGCCTCACATTTGGTGATCTATCCACACACTCAGGAACTCTCGCTTTGATACCACTGATGAAGGTCGAATATAGGAGCATCATGCATCAAATAATAATAAGTGGGAACCCAAGAAGAGGTTACATTTTCAAGAAATTGAAGTTACCAAGCCAAATGCATTAGAAAAAGGATCAAAATCTGAGACTACCAAGCAAAAAGAATCATTTTTTGTTCAAGCTTATGTACCCACAAGTATTAATATCAAACCTACTAATTATGATCTAGTTGATATGATTTCTATGCTATTACAAGTTACTATCAAGGTTCCTTTGTCAGAAATGTTCAAGATAAAAGAACATAAAAATAAGGCTCTTTCTTGGTTAGGTGCTGCAATAGCAGAGTGGGAAATAAAATAAGAAATGTTTTATGTTTTCAATATTTAAATTTAATGTTTTCAATAAACGTCCTACATGTGGTGGCATACCTAGAGTAGCAGTTCGATGAGCTCTCCAGCTATAGCCACCTAGGACAGGTATAGGTTTTTAAAATTAGAATAGTTTTAATTCATAGATAATGATTGTCAGATTCCAATAATAGGTAGTAGGCAGTTTCAGATTCTTATCCTTTTCTTGGATAGAAGACAAAAAAAATGTGGATATTTAAAATGCGGCCTACTGCATGATTGTCAGATTCCAATAATAGGTAGTAGGTAATTTCAGATTCTTATTATTTTCTTGGATAGAAGATGAAAAAATGTTTCTCATCCTTTTATTAGAAAAGGAGAGTCAGTTTTAAATAAGCCGGTTGGCTATGTAAGAGAGGCATTCAAATTTGGGTAATAGAGAAAGTTTTAGTTTTTTCCTTAGAAAGGATATAGATAATTGACTATGGAGTTTGGCAGCAATTCAATCTTGGTCTCTCTTGTAAAAGTGCAAATATATTTTCTTTGAAGACATTCCAGGTTAAAGATCTTGGTGTGTGGGTGAAGATAAACTATGGAGATTTATATATTCTAATTAATCCAATCTTGAGTTTGGTTCGAGTTTGATCCTGGCTGATTGATGTCATGCCCCTTGAAGTAACTCAGTTGAGTGAGTATTCCTCCTGAGCTTTCCAAGGTGTGGCTCTGCATCATTAGGGGGGATAGGAAATAATAACGTTGTTACAAAATAACCAATAGTTATACAATAAATACCAACCCTAGTAAAAGAAAAGGAGGATAAGGGAGTTATGTCTGAAATACCCCAAATGTATTTGGATAGTTTATACTTTGCATACTTGCAAGACATTAACCCTTTTTTCCTTAGTTTGATCATAAACGATAAACTTTAAAGAACTATATGATTGACTTTGGTGCTTCAAATAATATAACACCTTTTAAGGTTATAGAGACCCTTAGTTTAGGAGTAGACACCAATCAAGTTATGTGTGGGGAAATGGATGCCAAGGAAGTACTTGTCATAGGTACAATTAATTCTTTACCTCTTAGACTTGCTGCATACCCTAATGAAGAACTAACTATGTTAGTCCTTGTAGTAGATAGTCACCCTCATTATGTGATGCTACTCAATAGGATGTGGAGTGCTGCAATGGGGTGTAGTTTGCAATGAGATTTATCATCTACTACTTTCCAAGTAGGGGAAAAGGTTGTCAAAGTAAATAGGCAGCCAAGAGTAACTTACATTTTTGAGGAAAATATTGACAAAGATACAACTTGTTTCTTAGACATAGAAGTGAATGCATTTAGAGCTAAATTGATCATCCAAGAAGTTGAAAAATTTCCTCCACTAATTAGACAAGAGGTCACATGTTGTATGGATTCACCAAAATTATGAAGCATGTATTTTGATGGAGTAAGCTCAAAGGAAGGATCGAGAGTAGGAATAGTTTTTGTCTCCCTAGACAAAAATACATTTAGGTATTCCTTTTCTCTTAATTTTTCATGTACTAATAATGTTGTAGAATATGAGGCCTTATTGTTAGGTTTAAAGGTTGCAACAAGCCATGGAATCATCAAAATACATGTCATAGGTGATTCTAAGTTGATTATTTCCCAGATTAGAGGAGTGTATGTTTCAAAAAATAAAAGATTGAAACAATATAGGAATGTTGTCTAGGATATTATTGAATCATTTGATGCTTTTAGAATAATGTGGAAGGATAGAATTAACAATAAAATGGCTGACTTGTTGAAAAATGTGGCTATAAAGCTAGATGACATATCATTTGCTAGTGTGTCTACTATGGAAGTCCAAAGTAGGCCTTCAATTCTAGATAATGTATAAAGTTGGAAAGTTTTTGAGGATGACAAGGACATCTTAAATTTTATCCTTAATGAGTATAAATATCATGGACTGGAGCTTGATTCTAGTGCTTGGGTAGAGGTAGTAGATGGAAAAGAGAAGATTTTTGGCCAAGAAATCTTACAGCTGAAAACCAACAAGGTACCCAATGGATTGGTTGTATTGGAGAGTGATTCTGATAATTAGGATTGAGCATATTCAGATATTAAAGACAAGAAACCACAAGAATTAGAAGAAATTAATTTGGGTACAACTGATTCCTAAAAGAAAGTATATATTGGTAAATCCTTATCTCTTAAGATTAGGAAATCCTTGATAGGTTTGTCAAGAAAATTTAGACATGTTTTTACATTGTCTTATGATGACCTTAATGTATGTAGCAAAGATTTTTTCCAACATGTAATACCTCTCAAGGAAGATGTAAAACATTTTAGATAGAAGCAAAGACCAGTGAATTTCACTTTACCTACTAAGATGCAAGAAGAATTAGTAAAGCTTAGAGATGGAGGGATAATTAAGCCAATTAGGCATTCCTCGTGGGTGTCTAACTTTGTACCTTGCAAAAAAAGAATAGTGACATTAGGCTTTGTGTAGATTTGAGGAATTTAAATATTGCATCTTTTAAAGATGATTATTGATTTCCTAATATGGAGACTATGCTACAAAAAGTGACTGGTTCAAACTAAATATCTTTTATGGATGGTTTTTTAGGATATAACTAGGTCCTTGTTGATGAAAAAGAACAATTGAAGACAACCTTCACTACTCCCTGGGGAGCTTATGTGTATGTGAGAATGCATTTTGGTATCATAAGTACAGGAGCAACATTTTAGAGGGCCATGGATGTAGCTTTCAAAGAATATATTGACAAATTTATGGTGGTATATCAACAGGACTTGACTAGATATTCAAAGAAAGTTGAGGAACATTGGAAGAATATTGAAAAGATTTTTATTAGGGCATTAGAATATGGTGTTTCTTTGAACCCTAAAATATGTACTTTTGGAGTCAAAGAAGGGAGACTTCTAGGACATATAGTTTCAAAGGATGGGGTAAAGATGACCTAGAAAGGGTGATAGCTATTGATAAAGTGCAAAGACCAAAGAATATCAAAGGTATACAATCTTTCTTTGGGCAGGTTAATTTCTTAAGGAGTTTTGTGACTAACTTTGTTGAGGCTAGTAGGCCAATTTCAAAAATGCTCAAAAGAGGAGCTACAATTAGTTGGGAAGGTGAGCCTAATGTTGCACTCCAAGAAATAAAAAATGCTATAAAGAATGCTCTAGCCTTAGAACCCCTATTTATGAAAAGCCTATGCATATTTTCTCTTTTTCATATTTTCATACAATCGCAACAATTTTTCTTTAGAAAAATGAGGATGGTTATGAACAATATATAGCATTTTTTAGTAGATCCTTGTAGCATGCATAACTTAGGTATGAAATAAATGAGAAGATGGCATATTCTTTAGTCAAAGTTGTTAAGGCCTTTAGGTGTTACCTAGTTGGTGTTATTGTTATTGCTTTTGTCCCTAATGTAGCAATGAAGGACATTTTCTCCCAATAGGATGTATCTAGTAGAAGGTGTAGATGGATTAACAAAATCCAAGAATTTAATATAGACATATAGATTACCAAGTTGGTAAGAGGTCAGGGATTGGCTAAGCTCATGGCATAGATTAACTTAGATGCTAATTAGATAAATGTTGAAGATTAGAAGCTTTGGTACATGTGATATGGATCAGTGTGATTGGTACAAAGATGTGATATACTATTTGCAACATATGCAATCTCCATCTCATCTAACAAATAATGAAAAGAGAATGGTAAAATTACATGTAGTTAGATATATTATTGTAAATAGAGATTTATGGTGGAGGAATTTTGAAGGAGTATTGCTAAAGTGCATTGATAAAAAAAAATCAAATAAAATAATGAAATATGCACTCAGGAGTATGTGGTGGGTATCATATGGTATATAATAATACCCATATGATCATCAGAGTAGGTTTTTGGTGGCCTAGCTTGCTTAAAGATGCTCAAATTCTAGTTAGGAAATGTGACTTGTGCCAGAGAGTTGCAAGAAAATTAATTTTTTTTTGGGAATACACCTTTGAAATCAGTTGAGGTCTAGGCACCTTTCAACAAAGGGTGATGGATTTTATAGGTGAAATGTCACCTAGCTCTAGTAGTGGTTTCTCTTAGATACTAGTTGCGACTGATTATTTTACTAAGTAGGTGGAGGCAATCCCTAGTAGGAATTATACCAGTAAAGTGGTAAACAATTTCTTGTTGAATAATATCATTACAAGGTTTGGATGTCCTGAAAGAATAGTAATTGATAATGCTATGTGCTTTAGATATGAGGAATTTATCAATCTCTATGATAAATATGGCATTTCTAGATCAATTTCATCATCTTATCATCCACAAGGGAATGGAAAAGTAGAATCTAAAAATAAGAGTTTGTTAAAGCTCATAAAGAAGACCCTAGATAATAAAAAGAAGGGTTGGGATTCAAAGTTGCAGTTAGCTATTTGGGATGATAGAGTAATAGTTAAAAAGGCAATAGGTGTATCACCTTTTGACCTTGTATATAGAATTTAGGCCAGGATGTCTCATAATAATATGATGGGTTTGTATAAATACATTCAAATGTATGATGATGATATTTTTGATGATATGCATGAAAGGATAAATGAATTAGTCATATCAGTTGAAACAAGGAAAGAGGCCATTGAAAGGAATATGAAATTATAGTTGCAGACAAAACATTTATATGATAAAAAGACAGTGATTAGAAAACTTAAATATGATGATCTTGTCTTAATATGGAATGCACGACTAGAAGATAAAGGCAAAAATGGGAAATTTTATCCCATCTAGCTTGTTCCTTATTTGGTTGATTCAACCTAGGTTGAAGATTCATATTTCATTATGGAATTATCAAGAAACTTTCGAGAGTTGCCAATTCATGGACAATTTCTGAAACAATATTTTTGTTAAAGGTATTTTTTCTTCCATGAATAGTAGTTATGTTTTGTATTTGTAATTACTTGTACATTAATGTAATTACCTATACATATGTGTATAACCCTGTGTGTGTGTGTGTGTGTGTGTGTGTGTGTGTATTTTTGATTGTATAATCTCAAGTTTTTACTTCAAGTTATCATGTATGTGGTTTGGTTAAACTAGAAATTCTAAATTATTGCATGGATATAGATTATCCATCATCCCCAGATAGAGCCATTGATAGCTCCTATTTTCATTAAGTTTAATTTTCAAATTTCATGGTGAAAATACTAAAGTGTTGTGATTGTTAGGGTTATACATTTTTGTTTTTAAACCCTAGCATGCTTTTTCTTGATTTAATTATTTTCATTATGGCCCCAACTTTTAAATTTTGTTCCCTAGGGTTTTGATTTTATCCCACATTGCAAAAATCTTCATAAAATCAAAGTCTAGGCACTAACTATAGGTTTTTAAACTAAGAAGGTTTTTATTTGTCTTTAACATCATTCTCTACAATGTTAGAACTAAAAGGTTAGTGGAGTTGATAGCTCCTATTTTCACTAAGCTTAGTTTTCAAAATTTATGGTGAAAATACTAAACTAATGTTGTAAATCTTAGGGTTGTATATTTGTGTTTTCATCTGTAAAGGAAACCCTAGCATGTTTTGCCATGATCCTAATTTTTTCATTAGTGTCCTAAGTGTAAAGATTAGTGCCTTAGGGTTTTAATTTTATCCTACATTGAAAATATCTTCATAAAATTAGAAGTCTAGGCCCTAACCCTAGGTTTTAAACATAAGGGGGTTTTCACTTGTCTTGTACATCATCTTGTACAGAGGAATTCTCAAATGTCCCAATCTTAAGATAAGTGTTTTGTCATGGTATCATGGATGATAAAGTTTGTCTTTACAATCATATGATTTCCTTTGTGTCATGTGATCATATCATGGTTTAAGTGGTTTGCATTGTATCCTCTATGATCTTATGATAGGGAGGTCATCATGGCATTGGGAATAATGAAAAGAGGTGTTACGATGTTATGAAGCAACAGTGATCGTATGAGTGCAAAGGAACATATTCGGTTGCTACAATGTTACAGGATATCTATGATCGAAGGATCATACAGAGTCTGAAGACAAGCAAAACTAATGGTGCATTGTTAGATAGGTTTCCATTTCCTGATTGGTCAAACTATAGAACAAATACTAGATGTGTGTTTAGCTAGATTAATGGGACCAGAAAAGATATTATAATACATGCTAAATGAAATGCAACAACCTCTAATCTTATGATATAAAGTTCTTCATAAGATCTTAGGGTAAAAAATAATGTGCTCTAATGTTACAAGTAGACCATAGTCATAAGAGCACAAATAAAAATTGCAAAGCCTATGGTGCTATAGTAGAAAGAGTTAGAAGTTTATCACAATATAGTAGAAGCTTGAAAGATAACTGAAGATGTTATGGAGTAACAAAGATGACTACAATCATAAGATCATAAGGTGAAATAGGTTACGATATGATGCTACACTAGTTCAATGAAGTTATTTGTTAAGAGATCATAGAAGAATGAAAAGATAGAATCGATGCCACGACAACCAAGGAATTATAAGATTGTAAGAGGGTTTTTCCATGATTCTCAACTGGTCGAAAAGGGTTTTTCAAAGGGTTTTGTAACATCGAGAGACCATTTCTTTAGCTGTAAGATAATATGAGAGGTCTTTTCATTCATCATGATCATAGCATTGTAGGCCCTATTTTGACATTAAAAGTGTCCAGTTACTTTTCTAAGCTAGAAACAACAATGAACTTTTTGACCAATGAGATTTAAGCATAGTACAAAAGTTGCATGCCTAGATAGTAATGGTGATGCTCCCCTGAGTTGACAAAATAAGTTGATAGTATGTTTCAAGCATGTTGAAATCAATGCAAAGTGAACATTAATTTTCATATATTATTTTGTAAAGATTTTCCTACATTACAATTATAGTTTTCCATTTGCAAACAAAGAGAATTTGATTAGTTTTAGAGCTTTTAGTGTAAATAGACAAGTGCTTCTAGAACTTGAGATTGATTTCTATACTATATTTGCTAGAATATTGTGAAGATTAAGAGGTGGAAGAAATTCAAGCATTAGACATGGGAGTTGTAGAGACTTCAACTTTTAAAGGAGGGAAAACCAGATATAAGAAGCCTAATAGATTTGTAGAAGAATGGATAAAACTATTCCCTAGTTCTTCTAATGCCATTGTTACAGATGATCAAGCCTTTATCGACCCCTATGCACTTTGCAAAGATTTTGTATGCCCTGGTGTTACTAGTTCAGACATTTTCAAGTACTTGTATTATAACAAGGATAAGAAGATTCCTGTGTGTAACCTTGGGAAGAAAAAATTAGCCAAATTAATATTTCCAGAAGTTTTTGTAGATGTGGATTTGATGAATGCCCTATTTCATTGCTACAACTTGGCTACTAAATCTTTTCATAGAAAAGATGGAACCATCCTTTGCACTCTTGACTGAGAATCATTTATTGAAGCTTTTGGACTGGATGGAGCAATGGGCCAGCCTGTGGATTTGAAAGATTTGCAAAGAAAATTTGAGGCAAATACCAAGGCTCATACTAGGAGATCTATGCTACATCATATTACCATGGATTTTAAACAAGTGGGTGATTACCCTAAGAAAGTAGAAAAAATGATGCCACTAGACAAGTTTGAAAATTATTTTGTGAAAATAGTTTATGGTGTCTACAAGGTGGTTGGCAAGGATGGAGCTGAATTTATAACTGCTAGAGATTTAAAAGACTCCTACCATTGTGGGGAGTATGATTATGTCAACTATATTTTGGAGGTAATGAGAGAAAATATTACCAGGTTCCAGAGTGGAGAATTAAAGGACTTCAAATTCCACCACTATTCATTGCTAATGCACCAAATCCCCTATAAGAATGTAGAGTATATAAGCTCTGATTTCATTGACCACACTTATAATGCAAATGGAGTTCTACTAGTTTAGTTGTGGACATGGGTATGGGATAGTAATTATCATTTTTTTGATTCTATCTCATTTTTCAATAATTTTAGTGTTGTAATAATGAAAATGTTAGATCTAGGTTACTTTAGGGCACCTGAGATTTTAAAGAGCATTTTGAGGCCTACCCTGTTGGAATTAAAGGTAGAGTAACTGAGAGGGGGGGTGAATCAGTTACTCACAAAAATTAATCCACAAATCCCTTAGATGTCTTAAAGATCTAGTTACTACTAATACTTGGTAAACATAACAAAAATTTTGTAACTCAGTAAATTAAACTATTACTTATTTTCAAGCAAACATGCATGCATTTGAAAACAAAATGAACACAAGAGACACTAGATTTAATGTGGAAACCCAATATGGGAAAAACCAACAAGTAACTAGTCACCAATTTTTCACTCTTCTAAAGTGAGCCCTGTTAGGAGCCAACCCTATTAAAGGTTACAATACACACTATTAGGTGTGACCCTATTAGAGGATTTAATCACCCTTTTAGGACTGGCCTTGCTAGAGGTCTTTAGAAAAATTCAACAAAACTATCACCTTGTTAGAGGATTTAGAAAATGGCTATTAAATCAACTATGTTAAGAGATTTGAAATCACTGTTACAATGGTTAGAAAGCAACAATGAATTGACTTGAATAGGATGTAGCTGAATTTGTTGACTATAGGTCTTTGTTCAGCATTATTAGATCCTCCTTGATCAAGTATAGCTTTGCTACTCCTCAATGATCTCTGATCATCCTTCAAATTGGCTTCCACAATAATCAATCTTCATATCACATTAATTCCACAAAAACTTCTACTTCACACTTAGAATTTGCAACTTGACCTCTTAATTATACCATTTAGATTGTCAAGTCGGCCTATTTACATGTTACATTTACCAATAAACCATACATCAGTCAGCTACAAATATTACTCTAAATAAATAAACATTATTTCATAAAACAATGATATCCTTTATTGGTTGACCCTGCTCAGTAAATACTACTTCTAGAAATTTCCTAAGTTAACCTTCTTGACTCGGTTAACATTGCAATATATGTAAAATCCTTTGGCTGCTGAGTTGACTCAGTACGAACTGAATTTCTTCATGAGAGCTTGGTAAGAACTGCTTCTGCCACATTTCCTTTGATGATAGAGTGAGCTTGATAAGAACTATTCCTACCACATTTCCTTTGATGATCGAGTTAGCTTGGTAAGAACTATTTACTCGGTAGATACTGCAAGTTTTCTTCACTAACCTCTTGGGCTTGGTAGATTTTATCCTTTTGCCTTGCTGACATTCTAAGCTCAGTAGACTCTATCCTTTGCCTTGCTAACCTTCTAAGCTCGATAGACATTGTCCTTTGCCTTACTAACCTTTTGAGATTGATAGAATCTATCTGATGATTGATATGACATTTGTGTGACATCAAAGACAACACAAAATTGAACAATTGTATCCAACAATCTCTCTCTTTGGCATTGATGGCAACACAACATGTCATAGCAGAATGAAATTTGAAAACAAGTCTTTTACTGATAGAATATTTCACTTTCTTCTTCAAATATAGAAAACTCCCTCTTTCATAATAATCTCTCCCTTTTACACAAACTCTTATTATTTTACAAATTTTAGAAAGATATGACAGTATATTCCCCCTCTTTGACAACACATGCCAAAGACAACTCAAAATAACTGAATAGCATTGTACCTAATTTACTAATTCATATGCAATGTCTTCATTGGTTTGCTGCATCAACTGATAGATCTTCAATTCTATTTATGTTGATGCATCACTAGAACTTTATTTTAGTGAGCTTAAATAGGAGAATGACCCCTAACTTACCTCTTAGATACAAGAATGCATCCTTAGGTAAAGTCTTTGTGAATATCTCAGCATTTTGTTCCTTTATATGGACATATTCCAATCTTATTTCCTTTTCTTGCACCAATTCTCTAACAAAGTGATACTTTATGGCAATATGCTTGGTTTTTGAATGATTCACTCGATTCTTGGAGATGTTAATTGCACTTGTGTTACCACAAAACATAACAACAGGTTCTTTGATTTCTTGTTTCATACCTTCTAATAATTGTTTGAACCACACAATGTTTGAGCAATTTATTGCTGCTACAACATATTCAGCCTCTGCTGTGGATTGAGATGTACAATTCTACTTTTTGCTTGTCCAAGAAACTAACCTTTTTCCAAGAAAGAAAGCTCCTCCACTTGTGCTCTTTCTATCATCAATATTTCCTACCCAATCTACATCAGTGAACACCTTTAAATCTAGATTTCCTCCAAGTTTATTTCATAATCCATATTCTTCAGTTCCTTTTGAGTATCTCATGATCCTTTTGATTGCCATCATGTGATTTTCTTTTGGTTTTGCTGAGAATCTTGCTATAATTCCTACTGCAAGGGCAATGTCTGGTCTTGTGTGCACTACATATTACAACTTTCCAATCATAGATCTATACATTGTTTGATCTACTTCCTTTGATTCATCATCCTTGGTAAGTTTTAATCTAGTACACATAGGAGTCCCAACTTGTTTGCAGTCTTCCATACCAAATTTTTTTAGTATCTCCTTGATGTATTTAGATTGAGTGATGTAGATTCCATTCTTATTCTATTGAATTTGAAGACCAAAAAAGAATTTGATTTCACCAAACATTGACATTTTAAATTCCTTGTTCATTTGTTCTAAAAATTCTTCGCAAAGATCATCATTTCCTATGAACAAAGTATCATATGCAAACATTTCTACCAAATTCATCTTAATATCTGATCCTTCCTTTATGTACAAACTATTGTTGTCATTAATTCTTTGAAAACTAATCTGAATAAGATAGTTATCCAATCTTTCATACCATGCTGTAGGGGCTTGTTTCAAACCATATAATGCTTTATGCAATTTGTAAACCATGTCCTTCTTTTCTGGATCAACAAAACCTTCAGGCTATTCAATGTAAACCTCTTCATCCAATATGTCATTGAGAAATGTTGACTTAACATATATCTGATAAACTTTGAATCCTTTGAATGCAGCATATGCAAGTAAGGTTCTGACACCTTCCTATCTTGCAATAGGAGAAAAAGTCTCTCCATAGTCTACACCTTCTTCTTGAGAGTATCCTTTGCATACCAATCTAGCTTTGTTCCTTGATACCTTACCATCTTCATTTAGTTTGTTTTTGAATACCCACTTTGTTCCAATCACATTTTTGTCTTTGGGTCTAGGTACAAGATTCCATGTTTTGTTTTTCTCTATCTATTCTATCTCTTCATTCATAGATTCAATCCAACTTTCATTGTCTAGTGCATCTTTGACATTTCTAGGTTCAAAATCAGCAAGTAAACAAGTGCCTTTCAACTTACTTCTTGTCATTGTTCCTTCTGATTTATCTCCAATGATCTGATCTGGTGCATGATGCTTTATGACATACTTGGTTAACATGGTCTCCTTGCCTTTTGAATGAATTGCATTGTTGTCCTTCTGTGTCTCAACTTCTACTTCTAATTTTGGTTGCTTGGGCTTGGTAGATGCTAACTCAGTAGCTTCTATTTGCAACTTGGATTCTTGTAGCTTGGTAGGTACTGACTCAATTTGAACTTCTTGTGAATCAGTTAATGAAGACTCTAGAGTTGAGAATTAGTAATTAATAGGTATACTTGGCATTATATCAGGTTCCATGTAAACAAATCTTCTGTTGTCTTCAGGTTCCTTTTTTTTTTCTTCTTCTATTCTTTCTGCAAACTCATCAACTTTCACATGTGCGCTTTCTATGACTTTGTGAGTAGATAAGTTCAAACATCTATATGCTTTTCTTTTGCAAGAGTATCCCAAAAATATTCCTTCATCACTTTTAGATAACTTACGTTGGGTTTGTAGCCATACCACAACTCATAGGGTGTTTTGAATGAGTCCTTTTTTAGTTGTACTCAGTTCAAGGTATGAACTCCAGTGCTGATAGCTTCCTTCTAGTATTTGATAGCAATGTCTTTCTCAATCATTAAGGTTTTTGCACAATCCATGATAGATATGTTCCTTCTTTCTTCTATTCCATTTTGTTTAGGAGTTCCAGGTGCTGAAACCTATCTTTTGATTCCCCTTTAAATGTAAAAGTTATTGAACTCATGTGAAATGAATTCACCACCTCTATTAGACCTTAAGCATTTTAGTCTTTTACCTGTTTCCTTTTCTACTCTGGCCAAATGCCATTTGAACTTTTCAAATGCTTCTAATTTCTCTCTTAGGTAAATGACAGTTATCATTCTTGAATAATCATCAACAAATAGAATGAAGAATTTTTCACCAGTATAACTTTCAATGCCAATAGGTCCACACAAATTAGTATGCACAATTTCTAGAACTTCTTTAGTCTGATAGTTCTTGCTTCTAAAACTAGTATTTCCCATTTTACCAATTTGGTATTTCTTGCATAGACCAACCTCAGTTTTCTTTATGTTAGGAATACCTCTTACTTTCCTGAATTTATTGATCTTTATCAAGTTTTCAAAGTTTACATGACATAACCTCTTATGCCATAACCAACTTTCTTCAATTTGAGCAATGAAACATGAACATTCACCAAGCTCAAGATAAAATAAGTTACCTTTTTTTTGAGTGCCTAATCTAATCAGCTTTCCTTTGCCATCCAATAATCTTGCTTTTCCATGCATAAATTCTATTTTGAATCCATTATTGAGTAGCTATGCCACACTCAAAAAATTATGCTTTAGTCCTTCTACCCAATATGCATTATCACATACAAGTTCCTTGGTTAGTGAGATTCTTCCTTTTCCTCTTATACAACAAGGTTCATTGTTACCAAATCTTACACTACCACGATCATAGTCTTCAAAGTATTCAAACTTAGTTTTATCACTAGTCATGTGATGAGAACAACCACCATCTATGATCCATGTATCATTTCTGCTCATATGAGAAATGAGTGTCATTTCTTCATCATTATCAGATTCATCTTTCACAGCAATGTAGACAATTTCATATTCTTCTTCATCATCAGAATCATTAGAATCTTTAGCCATGAAACATGTTTTCTTACCTTTATCCTTGAATGATTTGAAGTCTTTCTTGCCATTGTACTTGTGACCTTTCTTCTCATCTCTGTTCTACTTATTTGGGCACCTGGCTGCAATATGTCCAATTTCTTCACAAGAAAAGTAGATTAGAGGAACCTTACCTTTGTATTTCCCTTTACCTCTTGAATATTTTATTGCTAGAAGAGCTTCAACCACCTCAAGATCACTGTCTAAATTTTTTTATGATTCTTCATCACTATCTGATTGTGGATCCTTCATCTTTTTCCCTTTTTCTTTGAGTGAAAGCTTGGCTTCAAATGTTTATTCAATGTTCTTGATAGCTGGAACATAATTGTCATAGTTGTCTAGCTCAAATGAAGTCAATATTCCTACTATGGCCTCTAAATTTATTTTATGATTTGCCTCACATCTTCTTTCTTGAATTACAAAGACTCTAATTGCATAAATGGGAAGTAGAGTTCTAAAAACTTTACTTATAACTATCTCATCATTGATATCTCCTCTAGATGCTTTGATTGCACTAACACATGCTTTAACTCTTTCAACATACTTTGCAATGTTTTCATCCTCTCTCATCCTAATTTGATCAAATTGTCCTCTCAAACTTTCTACTTTGGCTCTTCTCACATTATCATCTCCTCCATAGATCTCTTTCATCTTGTTCCATATTTCAAAGGCAATTTTGCAATCCTTGATGTCATCAAATTCTTCATAACTTAGAGCAGATGCTATATCTATCATCATTTTTTTGTGAGTCTTCTTTTCAGCAATATCATTGATAGATAATGTACCAAAAGGTTCTTCATATTTTTTTTCTAGGTACTTTAGCCCTATATCACCAATAGAAGCTAGATAAAGCCTCATCAATCCTTGCCATGCTAAGAAGTTGTCCCTGTTATGTCTTGAAATTTTCCTTTTGTAAGACATCTTGATCTTTAGCTTAGATCTTTGAAATATTTTCTTGTAAACACCAAAAGCTCTAATACCAATTGTTGGAATTAAAGGTAGAGTAACTAAGAGGGGGGGTGAATCAGTAGCTCACAAAAATTAATCCATAGATCCCTTAGATGTATTAAATATTTAGTTACTGTTGATACTCAGTAAACATAAAAAAAATGTTGCAACTCGATAAATTAAATTGTTACTTATTTTAAAGCAAACATGCATGCAATCAAAAACAAAATGAACACAAGAGACACCAGATTTAACATGGAAACCTAATATGGGAAAAACCACCAAGTAACTAGTCACCAATTTTTCATTCTTCTGAAGTGAGCCCTATTAGGAGCTAACCCTATTAAAGGTTACAATACACATTGTTAGGTGTGACCTTGTTAGAAGATTTAATCACCTTGTTAAGAGTGGCCTTGCTGGAGGTCTTTAGAACAATTCAACTGAACTATCACCTTGTTAGAGGATTTACAAAATGGTTGTTAAACCAACTCTGTTAAGAGATTTGAAATCACTGCTACAATGGTTAGAAAGAAACAATGAATTGACCTAAATAGGATGCAACTAAATTTGCTGACTACAGGTCTCTGTTCAACATTATTAGATCCTCCTTGAACAAGTATAGCTTTGTTGTTCCTCAATGATCTCTGATCATCCTTCAAATTTGCTTCCATAATAATCAGTCTTCATATCACATTAATTCTGCACACACTTAGAATTCGTAACTTGACCTCTTAATTATACCAGTCAGATTGTCAAGTTAGCCTATTTACATGTTACATTTACCAATAAACCATACATCATTCGGCTACAAATATTACTTTAAAAAAATAAACATTATTTCATAAAACAATGATATCCTTTGCTAGTCTACCCTGCTTGGTAAATACTACTTCTAGAAATTTCCTAAATTAACCTTCTTGACTCGGTTAACATTCCAATATCTATAAAATTATTTGGATGCTAAGTTTAATTGGTGAGAACTAAATTCCTTCATGAGATCTTGGTAAGAACTATTGCTACCACATTTCCTTTGATGACCGAGTGAGCTCGATAAGAATTGTTTCTGCCACATTTCTTTTGATGACTGAGTTAGCTCGGTAAGAACTATTTACTCGGTAGATACTACAAGTTTTCTTCACTAACCTTTTGGGCTCAGTAGATTCTATCCTTTTGCCTTACTAACCTTTTGAGCTCAGTAGACTCTATCCTTTGCCTTGCTAACCTTCTAAGCTCGATAGACACTATCCTTTGCCTTGCTGACCTTCTGAGCTCGGTAGACTCTATCTGATGATTGATATGACATTTGTGTGACATCAAAGACAACACACAATTGAACAATTGTATCCAACATGCCCTAATTCTTATGAGTAAGAGATTAGATCATAATTGGGGGAATATTTTCTTATTCCCAACCTTTTCTTTGATGAGAGTCTATGGTTGTGCTCAACCACCCCATATACTACCAAACTTTATCCCTCCTAGATTAGGTATAATTGAATTCATTTGGCAATTGTTTATTGTCAATAGCAAGTATCTGGGACCCAAAGTGCATATAGGCACTTTCTTGTGTAGGTGTTTTTGGATTGGGGATTTTAAAATTGGAAAAGAGGCCCTTGACCTAATTCTTTCTTTCCACCAACATTTCAATTTTTCAACTAGTCCCCATAGGATGTATTACCTTGATAATATGATGAGGGTCACCCTTAAAGAAAAGAGAAATTATGTCCTAGCTAACACCAAGGAATTGGCCCATGAGGAAGTCATTCCAAATATAGTTGCAGAGGGTGAGGCAACCAATAGGCTAGTAAAGCTAGATGATGTGTTGAGGGTGGAGAGAGAATTGAAGAAATCAGATCCCCAATTTATGGGATTTTACAAGGATATTCCCTATCCTCAGAGGAATAAGAAGATGGTCATTGGCCATGCTAAGATCATGGCTAAGATGCTAGAAGGCTGAATGGGAGAAGATGGGGTTTTCCCTAACAACCCTTAACCTGATGTGGCTTTGGAAGTAGAAGAAGAAGCTAATGTCCCTCAAGCATCATGGGTTACAAAGGGAAATAAAAGATAGAAGATTCTCCATATCCCTACTAAGGTAAAATAGAGGACATTATAGATCTTACCTTGCAATAGCACATGTTTTGAAAATTTAAGGCAAAACTATCTCCAAGATAGGACAAATGTAGCTGAGGGTACACTCACTAATTTAGAGCCAGCATCAGCTAGGTTGGATGATAGGATCATTCAAGCCCAATAGTTCTTGGAAGATGATGAATTCATAAATCCGTTGAATTCAAGAGCTTTTTATACATAATAAAATAGAGTGATCTAGTTTTGAAGATGAAGTTAGGTAAATCAGATGAGTAGAAGATGGAATTAGTGGAGAAGTTGTAGGCCTATGATCCTAAGAGTGAGGTTATGACTCTATACGAGGCTAGGGATCTTGTAAAAAGGAGTGAAATGCTATTGCTACCTTGATGGGACTTGGAACAAGCATTTATCCTTGATGAAATAAGGAGGTAGGAAAATGCCATTTCATATGAGGTATTTGGTGCAGATGGACTATAGAGAGGATTTGGTTTCAATATTGATACCAAATCTCTAACAATTTGGAGAATGGCTTCTTCATCCAACAAGACAAAATTAATGGATGTATAAAGCACTGAATAAGGTAATATGATTGTATGGACTCTACAGGGTTTCTCTAGCACAAATATTTCTAAGGCATTAAAACATTTTTCATTTATGAATGAAGCCAAGGCAGAGGAAATGGAGACTAGATTGTCAAAATCCATACATGATTACATAGATGTGAGGAAGCTTTAAGAAGATTAGCTTAGAAAGAGCCATGTGTCTAAGGAAAGAATTGTAGAGCTTGAGGCTAAGGTCCAAGCACTTGAAAATGAAGTTGCATCTCTAAGAGAGTAGCTTACATAGGCAGAATAGGTAGTTACTACAAGATCAAAGCCTAAATAGAAAAACCAACAGTAGCTAGCTAGGGATACAATTGAAGTCCCAAAAAAAACAAAGGATTTGGGAGAAGAGGAAACATTAGAACTAAGGAGGATGAGAATTGATGCTCAATCTACTCAGTAGGGAGGAGAGATAAGGAAAACTATCCTTAGGAGTTTGATGAGCCACAACATTGAAACTTTGAAAAATATTTCACAACAGGGTCATAATTTTTACATTGCTTTAAAAAGTGCTGAGCAATTTTGCAATGAGGCACTATCATGGCTATTAGCCACATTTAATCTTTGGGGGCCTTACATGTAATTTTTTGAGAGGCTCATTGTACCAATGGCTAGAAAACCATATTTTCCTAACAAAATCATCACAATGAAGCAGGGTTTGGAAATTGTTAAAGAGTTGATTGGTTTCTTCACTAGAATATTAAAAATTATACAAGGAAAGTTAAAGGTTTTATCTCAAGGAATACAACCCTATACACCATCAATTTTTGATGCTACTAGCACAGTAATAGATTGGCAAGAATGGTCCAATTCCATTGGTGCAATTTAACTCAAGAGGCTACAATGTCAATTTTTGAAGATACTTCTAATATCCCATATAATAACTTAATTGATTCCCTTTTTAAGGTAGAAATAGATTTGAATAACTTTATTGTTGAATCAAAAGTAGTTATGGATGCCAAGTGGACTAAAGCTACTCAGGATTTACAAGAGGTCAAAACTACAGAGTGGCCCACAAAAAGGGAAATTTATGTTTGGGAGGTAGTAGGAGAGATTAAAGCTTTTTTGACAAGAAATAGTTGAGATATTTTGCATAAAGGACAAGTGAAGGACAAGGAGGAGAAAAATCAAAAGCATGATATAAATTTTCCTTTACTATCTCAACTACTTTTCTTTTGTTAATCGATATTTTGGAGGAATGTTCTGCATACCTTTTTGTTCCCATCTTCCAAAGTTTTTTGTATCCATTCTTATTTTGACATGTGTCCTCCTCTCATTTGTAGCTTTTTGCAATCCTATCTATGGACTCCCAAGATGAAGAGTAGAGGTTGATTTTATATCAAATTTTCTTATTGTCATGTATTATTTTGCAGTCTGTCCAGATATTCTATGGTTATATGAATGAGTTTAGTTATTGCATACTTGAATACAAAAAGTGAACATTTGGTGCCCATGGCTTGTCTCTGAGTTATATTATGAGTTTTTGTTAGCATTATAAGAATCTTAAGAAGAAGAATTTTCCCTTAATTATCATTATCTTTTTGTTTTGTCTCCTTTCTCACAAATTTTTAATCTTGGGATTGGTATGAACAAACTTGTCATCCAATTTAATTCAATTTACATAGATTGTATATTTCTTATTGATTGTTGCTAATTCAAAGAATTAGATAAATGGCTTCTATAATGGATAAGGTTTTGGATTTTTGAAAAGGATATGATAAGAATGAAACTTGGAGTTTAATGTTGACAATTTTAATCACAAGTTGATTAAAAAGGTCCAAATTTTCTAATCTTTGACTCTATATCCCATTGGATAAGACACTAATCCATTTGAAAGTTCAAGAATATACTAATGATTTACTTAATTTCTGAATATTTATAATTACAAATCAATTTACTATTTCATGTATTAAGAGATAAAAGTGCTAGTCATTACGTATTTGCATCTACTTTTTGGTCACGAGTTAGCTACTATACTCAAGAGGTTTATCTACAAATCATAGAAGAATGTTGAAAATTTTTGTTGTAGGGAATTTAATCTTTGAAGAAAATAGTATCAAATTAGCAAGATTAATCACTTAAGTTTTCCTACCTTGGCCTTGTAGAGCCTAAAGTGAAGTGAGTCCTAATGACTCTGTTAATGTTGGTCTAGAACTAAGATTTAGTCTTACTGAATATAGGATTTAGTTGATCCTTAGGCTTGTCTCAATCTTTGTTTCCTGATATCAGGTTTAAATCCACCTAATATGTTCCTTATCAGAATGAACTCCAAAAAAATGGTGACTCTAGTGGGAATTACTTTGCACTAATTTGTATGGTAGGTTTCTACCTAGGTTTTGTTTTAGGGTTATTGTTATCAATCATTTGTGTTATTCTTTGTTGTTCAAGCTTCATTTTATACTCTTCCTTCATAGGGTGGTGAGTCAAGTCAAGGTTTTGTAGCTAGTGCTATAGATTTTAATAAGATCCTAAACAAATGGCTAAGAAGAAGAAGAATACATGTGCCTTTACAAAGGACCACCCTGAAATACCACTATTTTCTGAGTTATCTCCTAGGGGGAGAAAGAACCAAAACAAAAAGAAGTCTGATTTTAATCCTACATGGGTTCCCAGAGGTAACATATTATTCCAATCATTATATTATCTTTTGGTAGAAAAAGAGTCATCCTCCAAGAGTATCAAATCAGAAGAGGTTGCCTTATTAGGAGATGTTTTCACAACTACATCTAGGGAACAAAGGGTTTTTGATGATAAAAATGTGTCTCCTATGGGGGGATATCCCTTACAAACCAAACCTGGTAAATGAATTGAACCACAGTTTGGGTTCTAGAGAGAACTTGGATACAAGTTTCAGCCCTAGACAAGAATTATATGTAGCAAATCTTATAGATTTAGATGATCTAGTAGATTCTAATGTTGCTACTATAGACCATGAGGAGTTGTATCTAGAACTTGTCCTTCTTAGGAGAAGAGTTTTAAAGGAGGAAGATAGACATATGCATTTGGAAAAGGAAAAGGAAAAAATTATCTTAACTACTATTATTGAAAGAGATAACTTACTTAGGAGAATGGCTTCCCTACAAGAACAAAATAGGAAATTGGAGGAAAGATCTTCTAATTCACACTCTAACATCTTTGGAGATATGGATGTTTTAAATACAAATGTTCAAAATTATGTACAACTTCTTAAATAAAAGGAGGACCCTATTGATGCAAAGGCTCAGCTTTATAAACCATTAGAGACCAGACTATAAGAGGTCAATAAGAAAGATTTAGACAAGGAAAACAAAAATTTGTTTGGACACAAATCAATGAACCACATCCTCCTAAAAAACCTACTTCTTTTGTTGTGTCAAAACTTGATTTAGATTTGGATAAGGCTAAAAAGGAGAAAGAGGTTTAGTGAAGGAACTTGAGAAGGTAGAGAATGAAGCTCAAACAATTGAGGCTAGGAGAAAGATCCAATTCATAAAGTCAAATTCATCCCTAGCTATTTAGCCTGGCCAACTTTCACAAGTTAAACCTATTATATCTAGTGTTGGTCCTCTAACAATAGGGCCAAAGCTCTTCACAATTGGCCCCTATTTCAACTTCTATTACAACTAGCTAGATTTAGCTTTCTTAACAAACCTAACAAACCTCGATTCCTATCCAAAGTCAGCCTACTAGGGCAAGTACCTCAAGTGTTCCAATTTCCCAAAGGAGACCAATTTATATGAAAAAATATAGAAGTATTTCTTTCTTAAGTATCCCTAGTTTTCCCCATCCCATCTCAAATGACTTGAGGATAAGGTCAAAAAAATTGTTGGAAATAATGCCATCACTATTGAAGAGCATCTTAGAAAGTTTATTGATATGCTAAATGATTATGAGGTGGAACATGAAGATGTAGTGATGAAAATTTTTGTTCATTTAGTAATTGAAGATGCAAGAGATTAGTTCAAAAGATTGCTTGATGATAGTATCAAATCATGGAATGATTTAGAAACATTGTTCAAAGGATAGAATGGTGATAAGACTAATGTTGGATTTAAGCTAAATGACTTCAACAATATCAAGAAGAATCTCAATGAGTCAGTTTTTGATTTCAATGTCAAATTAAAAAAAGGTACATACAAGTTATTCCAAGTGATGAGATTGAATGAAGATGTGGGTATGTGCAGGATCATGGTGTACCAAACTATGGCCTTAAGTGGCAATGAAAAACTAGAAAATTAGGGTTATGTCAAATTGACACATAATTTTAAGGTGGTTCTAGACTTTATATCAAAAAGTTGTAAGAAAATAATCTGTAGGAAATTGAATCTAGTTTCTAAACTATAAGGCCTTATCTAGAGAAAAAATTATTTTATTGGTTAAAAGTTTGGATTTAAAAGCAGTACTACAAAAATTTTAGGGCAAAAATAAAAAGTAGGTGTATGTCTGACCACCTTAATCATAATCAAATGATAATATTTTAAAATATAATTTTAGATATAAAAAGTAGACTCATGCCTGGATGTGATGCATATTTTTGGCAATTTTTATTCCAAATAAATAATTAATTATGAATTTTCTACTACACTATTTTCAGAATTAAAAAACTCCCATGTCTGACCACCTTAACTAGTTCAAAAAAAATTAAAATTAAGTTTTTTTTTTTTTTTTCTTATACTAGTCAAAGCATAGAATGTGACACATCTTTTGGATTTCACAAATCTTATACGATTTGAAAGTTATAGTTATTTTTCAACCAGTATGACAATCAACACTTTTTAGCTAACTCCATTAGAAAATAAGTAATAATTACTTACTGAACTCATAATTTGACAAAACTTACATTTATGAAAAGCTAAGAACATTCTGAAGAAACCCTTTTCATTACATCAAATTTTGGTTAAAAAAAAGTTGTCAGCTACATGCTTGAAGTAAAAAACACATAAGAACATGTCAAAAAACACATTTTCGGGATGTTTTAAAGATGACCATATAAGGTTGGTATTGAAAGATATAGTAGGAATTATAAAGGTATTAATTGTTTTCATTTAGTATCAGGATGGGTGGGAAAAAAGTGGAAATAGATTTTGAAATTCTTTGAGTCATTTCAGAACTACATATTTTTCAGATCGCCACTTTTTGGCACACCATGATCTTGCACATACCCATGTTTGTATCACTACTTATTTCAATGATTTTAATAGTAAGATGGCTTATGTTCTTAGGGAAAAAGATCCAAAAATATTAAGGGATGCTTACACAATGGCTATAAACATTGAAAATAACAGAAGAGTTACTGGGAAACTTGGAAAAAGGGATGACCCTAAGTTGTTTAATCCTAGAAGTAAGAAAGATAATGAAAAGCCTATTATTGGAAAGAAACATGAAGAGGATACAATGGGGCAAGTCTTAAGTTTATTGAAGAAGTTGAGTCCCCAAGCTTACTAGACAAATAAACCAAATGTTACAGAGAAGGCTCCTTTTAATAATAATTTTAATAGGAAACCTAGGATGCAAAATTACCCTTATACTACTTAGTGGAAGGATAGTAAGCTAGTTCCCAATACCACTCTAGGAAATAAGGATAAAGGGATACCAGATTCTTTCTAGAGAAATTCTATGAATATGGAAGAAGTACCTTAGTGTATTGCTTCTCAGTCTCCCCATTCCCCTGATTATTGTGTTCTGGCTCAATCTTTTGCTACAAGTCAACATGTACAAAATGATGAGGAAGGTGAAGAAGAAAATCAAGATGATGTGACATGCAGTATGATCCACCTTCCTGATAGTGATGGAGAATCTAATATTAAGGAATCTAAACATGATATTACAGATCAAAGAGATTTGTATCATATGTATCATCAACACATGTTTTCTGATACTAAAGATCAAGATGAAAGTATTATATGCAACACATTGACTATAATGGATCACATGAATTTGAGAAAACCTTTGAAAGAGGAAATTGATAAAATTACTTGAAAAATGGTTGCATAACTCCAAAGTACTTATAATTTAAGGAATAGGACTATAAATGGTGCCTCGGTGGAGCCATAAGATATTTTTATCAAGGACACTATTGCAAAGGGTACTAATGAGAATAAGAAGGATATTCCTGAGACTTCTAAGATCAAGGAAAATAAGAATAAGAAGTGGGAACCAAAAAAGGTAGGGTACATTTTCAAGAAATTAAAATTACCAAGCCAAATGAATCAGAGAAGGGATCAAAATCTTACATTGCTAAGTAGAGGGAGTCATCTGTTGTTCAAACTTTTGTACCCATGGGTATTAGCACCAAACCTACTAATTATGATCCAATTGATATGACTTCTATGCTATCAAAAATTACTATTAAGGTTCCTTTGTCAAAAATGTTTAGGATAAAAGAACACAACGATAATGATTTTTCTTGGTTAGGAGGAATAGAAAATAATAATGTTGCTACACAAGAACCAATAGTTATACAGAAACTCCCAACCTTAGTGAAAGAAAAGGAGGATAAGGAAGTCATGTCTAAAATACCCCAAATGTATTTGGATAATTCATTAGTTTCATACTTGCATGACATTGACCCCTTTTTCCTTGGCTTGATCATAAAGGGTAGGAATTTAAAGAATTGTATGATTGACTCCGATGCCTCAAAAAATATAATGTCTTTAAAGGTTATGGAGGGCCTTGGTTTAGGAGTAGACACTAGGTAGGGTAGATGTAGGGAAATTGATGCCTAGGGAAGTGCTTGTCATAGGTACTATTAATGCTTTACCTTTCAAACTTGTTGCATACCCAGATGAAGAACTAACTATGTTAATCCTTGTGGTAGATATTCCTTATCATTATGGGATGTTACTCTCTAGAAAGTGGAGTGTTGTAATGGGGGATAGTCTGTAGTGTGATTTTTCATATGCCACTTTCCAAGGAGGAGAAAACGCTATCAAGGTCAATAGAGAGCCAAGAGTAACTTACATTTTTGAGGAAAATATTGAGAAAGATACAACTTGCTTCTTAGACACAAAAGTGAATGCATTCAAAGCTGAATTGATTATCCAAGAAGTTGAAAAATTACCTACACTAATTGAATAAGAGGTCACATGCTGTATGGATTTACCAAAGTTATGGAGCATGTATTTTGATGGAGCAAGCTCAAAAGAAGGATCGAGAGTAGGAATAGTTTTTGTCTCCCTAGAAAAAAGTACATTTAGGTCTTCCTCTTCTCTTAACTTTACATGTACCAATAGTGTTGTAGAATATGAGGCCTTATTGTTAGGATTAATGGTTGTAGCAAGCTATGGAATCAAGAAAATACATGTCATAGGTGATTCTGAGTTGATTATTTCCCAGGTTCAAAGAGTGTATGTTTCAAAAAATAAAAGATTGAAACAATATAGGAATGTTATCTAGGCTTTGAACTAATCATTTGATTCTTTTGGAATAATTTGGAAACATAGAAGTAAGAACAAAATGGCTAACTTATTGACAAATGTAGGCATAAAGCCTAATGACATATCATTTTCTAGTGTATCTACTATAGAAGTATAGAATGGGCATTCAATCCTAGATAATGTGCATAACTGGCAAGTTTTTGAGGATGACAAGGACATCTTAAATTTTCTCCTTGATGAGGATAAATATCATGGACATGAACTTGATTACATTACTTGGATAGAGACAATGGATGAAAAAGAGAATATTTTTGGCCAAGAAATCTTACAGCTAAAAAGAAACAATGTACCCAAAGGATTAGTTGAATTAGAAACTACTTTTGACAATCAGGACCAAGCAGATTCTAATGCAAAAGACAAGAAATTATAGGAATTATAAGAAATTAATTTAGTCACAACTAATTCCCCAAAGAAAGTATATATTGGTAAGACCTTATCTCCTAAGATTAGGAAACCTTTGATAGGTCTGTTAAGAAAGTTCAGACATGTTTTTACATGGTCTTATGATGACCTTAAGGCCTATAGGAAAGATTTTTTCTAGCATGTGCTACCTCTTGAGGAAGGCATAAAACCTTTCAGATAAAAGCAAAGACTAGTGAATCCCACTCTAGCTCCTAGGATGTAGGAAGAATTATTGAAGATTAGAGATGGAGGGATAATTAAACCAATTAGGAATTCTTCATGGGTGTCTAACTTGGTACCTTTTAGAAAGAAAAATGGTGACATTAGACTTTGTGTTGACTTTAGGAATCTAAACATTGCATCCTTAAAAGATAATTATGGATTGCCTAATATGGAGGCTATGCTACAAAAGTGACTAGTTCATACTCAATGTCTATGATGGATGGTTTTTTAGGATATAACCAAGTCCTTGTTGATGAAAAAGAATAGTTAAAAACAACCCTCACCACTCCATGGGGAACTTATGTATATATGAGAATGCCTTTTGGTCTCATAAATGTAGGAGAAACTTTTTAGAGGGTCATGGATGTAGCTTTCAAAGAGTATATTGACAAATTCATATTGGTGTATCAAGATGACTTGACTACTTATTCCAAGAAAGCTTAAGATAATTGCAAGCATCTTTAAAATATTTTTATTAAGGCTTTGGAGTATGGTGTATCTTTAAACCCCACAAAATGTACTTTTGTAGTCACAAAAGGGAAGCTTCTAGGATATATAGTTTCAAAGGATGGGGTAAAGATTGAACCTGGAAGGATGATAGCTATTGATAGGGTGTAAAAACAAAAGAATTTCAAGGGTATACAATATTTCTTTGGGTAAGTTAATTTCTTAAGGAGATTTGTGACTAAGTTTGCTAAGGTTTGTAGGCCAATTTCAAAAATGCTCAGAAAAGGATCTACAATCAGTTTGAAAGGTGAGCCTAATGTTGTATTCCAAGAAATTAAAAATACTATTAAGAATGCTCTAGTCCTTAGAAACCCTAATTATCAAAAGCCTATGCACATTTTCTCTTTTGCATTTTTTCATACAATTGTAGCAATTTTACTCTAGAAAAATGAAGATGGTTATGAATAGCCTATAACATTTTGTAGTAAATCCTTGTAGCCTGTAGAACTTAAGTATGAAATAAATAAGTAGGCATATTCTCTAGTCAAATTTATTAAGGCCTTTAGATCTTATATAGTAGATATTATTGTTATTGTTTTTGTGCCTAATGTAGAAGTAAAGGACATTTTATCCCAATAGGAAGTATCTAGTAGAAGGTGTAAATGGATCAACATAATATAAGAATTTAACATAGATATCTAGATTACCAAGTTGGTAAGAGGTCAAGGATTGGCTAAGCTCATGGCATGGACCAATTCAAATGCTAATTATATAAATGTTGAAGATCAAAATCTTAGCTCTAGTACATGTGATATAGATTAGTGTGACTGGTACAAAGATGTGATATATTATTTACAACATATGCAATCTCCATCCCATCTAATAGATAATGAAAATAGAACTATAAAAGTACATGCAATAAGATATATTATTGTAAACCGAGAATTATGGTGGAGGAATTTTGAAGGAGTATTGCTAAAGTGCATTGATCAACATAAAATAGAGAAAATATTGAATGATATGCACTTAGAAGTATGTGGTGAGAAATATATGGAAAAAATTATTGCCAATAAAATCATGAGAGAAGGTTGTTGGTGGCCTAGCCTATTTAAGGATTTCCAAATCCTAGTTAGGAAATGTGACTGTTGCCCAAGATTTGTAGGAAAATTGAAATTTTATTAGAATACACCTTTGAAATTACTTGAGGTCCAGGGATGCTTTCAGCAAGGGGGAATGGATTTTATAGGTGAAAGTTCACCCAGCTCTAGTAGTGGTTTTTCTTGGATACTAGTTACAACTAGTTATTTTATAAAGTGGGTAGAGGTAATTCCTACAAGAAATTCTACCAGTAAAATGGTAAAAAACTTCCTATTGAATAATATCATTATAATATGGGTGTCCTAAAAGAATAGTAACTAATAATGCTATGTGCTTGAGATATGAAGAATTTACCAATTTCTATGGTAAATATGGAATCACTAGATCAATTTCATCACCTTATCATACACAAGGGAATGGACAAGTAAAATATCAACTAAGAATTTGTTAAAGGTCATCAAGAGGACCTTGGATGACAAAGTAACAATAAAGAAGGCAATAGGTGTATCACCTTTTCATATGGTATATGTAATTTGGGCCTAAATGCGTCATAACAATTTGATGGGTTTGTATAACTATATTCATATGTATGATGAGGATATTATTGATGATATGCATGAAATGATAGATGCATTGGTTGGATTAGCTAAAACAAGGAGAGAGGCCTTTGCAAGGAATGTGAAATTATTGTTACAGATAAAACATTTATATGATATAAAGGCACTAATTAGAAAATTTCAATTTGATGATCTTGTCTTAATGTGAAATGCAAGGTTAGAAGATAAAGGTAAACATGGGAAATTTGGTCCCATTTGGCTTCGTCCTTATTTGGTTGATTTAGCTTGGGGTGAAGATTCATATTTCATTAAGGAATTATTAAGAAACGTTTTGGAATTGCCTATTCATGGACAATTCTTGAAGAGATATTTTTGCTAAAGGTATTTACCTTCCATGAATAGTAGTTAGGCTTTATATTTATGTACATTTTTGTAATTACTTATGCATATGTGTATAACCCCTGTATATATGTATATTTTTGTTGTATAGTCTCAAGTTGTTACTTCAAGTCATCATGTATGTGGTCTACTCAAACTAGAAATTCTAAATTCTTGCATGGATACACAATATCCATCATCCCCGGATAAAGCCATTGATAGCTCCTATTTTCACTAAGCTTAATTTTCAAAATTTATGGTGAAAATACTAAACTAATGTTGAAATTTTTAGGGTTGTATATTTTTTTTTTCATCTACAAAGGAAACCCTAGTATGTTTTGCCCTCATCCTAATTTTTTCATTAGTGTCCCAAGTGTAAAGTTTAGTGCCTTAGGGTTTTAATTTTATCCTACATTGCAAAAATATTCATAAAATTAAAAGTATAGGACCTAACCCTAGGTTTTAAAGATAAGTGGGTTTTCGTTTGTCTTGTACATCATCTTCTATGATGTCACAACAAGAAGGTTAGCAAAGTATTGTAAGGAGGAATTCTCAAATGTCCCAATCTTAAGATAAGTGTTTTGTCATGGTATCATGGATGATAAAGTTTGTCTTTACAATCATATGATTTCCTTTGTGTCATGTGATTGTATCATGGTTTAAGTAGTTTTCATTGTGTCCTCTACAATCTTATGATAAGGAGGCCATCTTAGCATTGGGAACAATGAAAAGAGGTGTTACAATGTTATGAAGTGGCAGTGATTATATGATCACAAAGGAAAATATTTGGTTTATATTACTAGATGCCTATGATCATAGGATTGTAGGGAGTTTGAAGAAAAGAAAAAGTTATGGTGCACTATCAAATAGGTGTCAATTAATTCCTGATTAGCTAGACTATGGTATGAATACTAGATGTGTGCTTAGTTGGATCAGTGGGACCAGAAAAGATATTATAATAAGTATTAAATGGCATGCGACATCCTCTAATCTTATGATATAACGTTATTCATAATATCTCAGGGTAATAAATAATGTGCTCTAATGTTATCAGTAGACCACAGTCATAAGATCACAAATGAAAATTGCAAAGCCTGCGATGCTATGGTAGAAAGAGTCAATGGTTTGCCACAATATCATAGACGCTTGAAAGATAATTGTCAATATTACAAGGTAACAAAGATGACTGTGATTGTAATATCATAGGGTGAAATAGTTTAAGATAAGATGCTATGCCAGTTCAATGAAGCTATTTTTCAAGAGATCATAGAAGAAGGAAAAGACAACATTGATGCCATGACAACCAAGGAATTGTAAGATCATAAGAGGATTTTGCCATGGTTCCTGACTGGTCGACAAGGGTTTTTCAAAGGGTTTCATAACATTGGGAGACCATTTCTTTAGTTGAGAGATAATACAAGAGGTCTTTTCATTAGCCATGATCATAGCATCATAGGCCCTGTTTTGACATTAAAAGTGTTAAGTCACTTTTATGAGCTAGAAACAAGAAAGAACTTCTCGACCAATGAGGTTTAAGCATAGTACAAAAGGTGAATGGTTGGATAGTAATGGCGATGCTCCCTTGAGTTGATAGAATAATTTGATAGTATGTTTCAAGCATGTAGAAATCAATGCAAAATAAATTTTGATTTTCATATATTATGTTGCAAAGATTTTCCTACTTTACAATTATAGTTTGCCATTTGCAAAGAGAAAGAGTTTGATCAGTTTCAGAGCTTTCAGTTTAAATAGACAAGTGTATCTAGAACTTGAGATTGATTTCCACACTATATTTTCTAGCATATTGTGAAGATGTCTAATAAAGAGGTGGAGGAAATTCAAGCATTAGACATGGGAGATGCAAAGACTTCAAATTTTAAAGGAGGGAAAACTAGACAGAAGAAGCCAAATAGATTTGTAGAAGAATGGATAAAACTATTCCCTTGTTCTTCTAATGCCATTGTTGCAGATGATCAAGCCTTTATCTATCCATATGCCCTTTGTAGAGATTTTGTATGCCCTAGTGTTACTAGGTCAGAGCTTTTCAAGTACTTCTATTATAACAAGGATAAGAAGATTCTTGTGTATAACCCATGGAAAAAAAAATTTAGCCAAACTAATATTTCCAGAAGTTTTGGTAGATGTCGATTTGATGAAGGCCCTATTTCATTGCTACAACCTAGCCATTAAATATTTTCATAGAAAAGATGGAACCATCCTCTGTACTCTTGACTAAGAATCATTTATTGAAGCTTTTAGACTGGACAATGCAATGGGAGAAACCTATGGATTTGAAAGATTTGTAGAGAAAATTTGAGGCAAATACCAAGGCTTATACTAGGAGATATATGTTATAGCATATTCCCATGGATTTAAAAGAAGCGGGTGGTTACCCTGAAAAAGTAGAGAAAATGATGCCACTGGACAAATTTAAATTTATTCTTTTTCATGAAAACATTTAACGATGTTCACAAGGTGGTTGGCAAGGATGGAACTGATATGGTTTATGGAGCTGAATTCATTATTGATAGAGATTTACAAGACTCCTACCATGTTGGGGAGTATGATTATGTCAACTATATTTTGGAAGTGATGAGAGAAAATATTTCTAGGTTTCAAAGTGGAGAATTAAAGGACTTGAAATTCCACCACTATTCACTACTGATGCGCCAAATCCTCTACAAGAATGTAGGGTATATAAGCTCTAACTTCATTGACCACACTTCTATTTCAAATGGAGTTCTACCAGTTTAGCTACGAACATGAGTATGGGATAGTAATTATCATTTTTCTGATTCTATCTCATTTTTCAATAATTTTAGTGTAGTAATAATGAAAATGTTAGATCCAAGTTACTTTAGGGCACTTGAGATTTTAAAGAGCCTTTTGAGGCTTGTCATTCTTCTTGAGAGTAAGAGATTAGATCATAACTGGGGGAATATTTTCTTATTCCCAACCTTTTCTTTGATGAGAGTCTATGGTTGCCCTCAACAAACCCATACACTACCAAATTTTATCCCTCCTAGATTAGGTATAATTGAATTCATTTGGCAATTGTTTATGGTCAATAGTGAGTATTTGGGACCCAATATGCATAAGGAAACTTTCTAGTGTAGGTGTTTTAGGATTGGGGATTTTACAATTAGAAAAGAGGCCCTTGACCAAATTGATTCTTTCCTCCATCATTGAAATTTTTCAACTGATCCCTATAGGATGCATGCCCCTAATAATTGGATGAGGGTCACCCTTAAAGAAATGAGAAATTATGTCCTACCTAACACCAAGGAATTTCTCCATGAGGATGTCATTCTAAATATAGTTGTAGAGGGTGAGGTAGCTGATAGGCTAGCAAAGCTACATGATGTTTTGAGGGTGGAGAGAGAATTCAAGAAAGAACAACCCCAATTTATAGGATTTTACATGGATATTCCCTATCCTCAAAGGATCAAGAAGATGGTCACTAACCATGCTAAGATCATGGCTAAGATACCAGAAGGCCCAATGCAAGAAGAAGATAGGATTTTCCCTAACAAACCTTAACCTGATGTGACTTTGGAAGTAGAAGAAAAAGTTGATGTCCCTCAAGCATCATGGGTTACAAAGGAAAATAATACACAAAAGATTATACATATCCCTACTGAGGTAAAACAAAGGACATTACAGATCTTATCTGGTAATAGCTAGTAGTTTTCAAATTTAAGGTGAAACTATCTCCAAGATAGGATTAATGTAGCTGAGGGTACACTCACTTATTTAGAGCTAGAAACAACTAGGCTAGATGATAGGATCACTCAAGCCTAATAGTTCTTGGAAGATGGTGAATTCATCAAATCCACTAAATTCAAGAGCTTTTTGTACAAAATAAAATAGAGTGAGCTAGTTTTGAAGATGAAGCTAGGGGAATTAGATGAGCAAAAGATGGAATTAGTGGAGAAGTTGTAGGCCTATGATCTTGAGAGTGACATTATTGTTGGAAATGATTCAAAAGATCAGGAATGAAGAGAAATGGAATTGGTAAAGAAAGTTTCAATCATTGTTTTGTCATTGATGTCAAACTTGCTACTTGCAGGAATGATAATTGCTTAAGTGATCCAAATAATATCAATTGGTTAATTGACAAGGAGGTGGCAATCAATAAGGTGTAACTAGAGTACCTACAAAAAGGTTAAAGTTATGATGTTTTAATGAAGTATAAGGATCAGCTAAGCCATTGATGCAATAGTGTATTAATGACATACTCTAAGATACAAAGGATGGACACACTGAGATATATCAAAGATGTAAGGATTAATTAAGTTCATTTGAGAGAGCTAAGAATATTCTCAGTTGAAGCCAAGCAAGTTCAATTTTAGTGTGTACTGAGTGATCTTCAGGTGCTAAGCAGCCTTTAGGTCCTGAGTGAAGATCAAGTGTCAAGTGACTTCAGGTACCGAGTGAAGATCAAGTGCTGAGTGACTTTAGGTGCTGAGCAAGATAGAGGAGCTGAGTAATATTTAAGCATCGAGTAATATTCAAGTGCCGAGGAAAGTAGAAATACTATAGGTATCGAGCACAAGTAAAATAATAGTAGAAGCCAAGTAACATAGAAGGAGCTGAGCATTAGTAAACCAATGAGGTCGAGTTTCTGCATTATTTGTTAAAGTCAATGATTCACCAAATCAGTAGTGATAAGTTTGTTACATCAAATTTTGTGAATTAGTTGGATGATAAGGATGATGAGTAGATGTCACAGAATTTTATGTAAACCATGCAAACCAATTCAAGGCGAATGATAATAGATTTATCATGAAGTTTCTAGAAGAAGAAAATTAGAGGAAACACAATGTTGTTTTCTCAAAAGATTTGAGAGAGAAATCAAAAACAAAACTTCTTTATAAGGAGTTACAGGTTAGAGATCAAATGCGCATGCATGAGAGGGAGTTGGTCATAAGTGTGATCATGTGAAGAAGCCAAGAGGAGTAAGAATAGAGTATCAAGACTCTGAGTTGATCAAGTGACCTTAGAGTGCTTTGGCATAATGAGTGGAAGAACTCAAGGAGATAGATCTTGAAGGGTGAACAAGTTGTTAGCACTGCAAAGGAGGAAAGCCAAGCAAATAAGAGAACTGAAGAAGTGATCTAAAATCTGCATAGTTAGGGTTGCAATTTGTATCAAGTCAAATCCCTTCTAATACTTTCCTACCATTGTATTAGATATTGAAACCCTATATTGCTAGGTTAACTTAATAGCTAGGTGGATAAGCCTCAAGAAAAGGATAAAGAGATCCCCAGGAGAAGGATAAAGAGATCCTTAAGAGAAGGATAAAGAGATCCTTAGGAAGAGGATAGGAGATCCTTAGAGAGGGATGAAAGATTATTTTAAGAAGGTGACTGTAAATGCCATGGACTTGGGTGAGCCTAAAAGCTCTATGTAAACCCTTTAATAGGGTGACATTCCAAGTTGAATGTTCTTAAATCCTTTAACAAGGTCACATTTAACAATGTGTTGTAGCCTTTAACAGGGCAGGTCTTTAACAGGGCAGACCATCAGCAGTGATTGAAATCAATTGCGTAGTTATTTTGTGGGTATCATCCCCACCTTAGTTTTACCTTCTTATTCTTGGAGGGTTTCTAGGTCATCAAATCCTTAGTGTTATGGTCTGATGCATGTTTACTTTTCATGGTTGTTTAATGTTCCATTACATACATGATAATTTTAGTTAAGTGCCATCAAGGATTTGTGGAAAAAGTTATATTGGACATCATTAGACCTTGGATAACTAATTCATTCACAACCCCCCCCCCCCCCCCTCTCAGTTATTCTAAAGAATTATAACAATTGGTATCAGAGCTGATTGCTGATTTGTTTCAAGCTACTAGCAGCAAGAAGATCAAGATGTCCAAGAGAGAAGTTCCCAAGCTAAACAAAGACAACTTTGTTGCATGGAAAAGTTTGATGAAGCTACACCTCAGATCAATAGGTGACTATGCACAGACCTCAATCACAGTTGATCATGTAGACCCTGCAGGACCCCTCACTACAAATGACATGAGCAAGAAGAAGGAGCACAATCAAGCAATGTTAGATATTGCTTTAGCACTAAGCTATGCTAAGTATGATGACATCAAAGGATGTGATACTTCACATCAGATGTGGGAATCATTATCAACAATCTATGGAGGAGATGATAATGTCAAGAGAGCCAAAAGAGAAATCCTAAGAGGAAAGTTTGATGATATGAAAATGGAAGAAGGAGAGAATGCTACTCAATATGGTGCAAGAATGAAGGAAGTAGTTAGTGCCATAAGAAGCCTAGGAGGACAGTTAGCAGAAGAAATAGTATGTAGCAAATATTTGAGAACTTTTCTTCCCATCTATGCTATAAGATTATCAGCCATCCAAGAGCTAAGGTGTGTACCAGGAAACACACTGACATTTGAAGGAATAATTGGAAGACTCAGTGCCTTTGAGCTATCCAACTTTGACAACTACAAGCCAGAAAATTTTGAATCTGCATTCAAAGCTAAGATGACAATGAAAGATAATGAGGAGGTTCAAACAAAGAAAAATAATGGAAAAGGAAAGTATGTATCCAATGATAGCAACACTAATGAAGATGATGTGGACCAATTGGAGGCATTACTAGCAAGAAGATTTCACAGAGGAAGAGGCAAATTCAAAGGTAAGCTACCAATCATTTGTTTCAATTGTAATGAATTTGGTCACATTATAGCGAGATGCACACAAAAGAAAAATTACAAGGATGGAGGAAACTTCAAGAACAAGAAAGAGGAAAACAAACACTAAAAAGGTAAAAGCAAAAGATGCTATATTGTTGAAGAAGACTCTGACAAGAATGATGATGAAGTAGTCTATGTGGCTATGAAAGATGAATTAGATGAAGATGAAGCAACTACACTGGTAACTTGCATGAACAAAAATGACAAATGGATCATAGATAATAGATGTTCTCATCACATGACTGGAGACAAAAGTAAGTTCATTACCTTTATTCAATATGAAGGAAATAGTGTTAGATTTGGTAACAATGCACCATGTTCGATCAAAGGGAAAGGTAGTATCAAGCTTACTAAAAAGATATCATGTAATAATGCATACTATGTTGAAGGACTAAATTACAACTTGTTAAGTGTCTCACAATTAGGCAACATAGGGTGTAAGGTTGAATTTGAAAAAGGAGTTGCTAAGATTTATGATTCGCAAGGAAGTCTATTAGGAAAAGGTGATCAGACTAAGAGTAATTTGTTTTACCTAGACATGGAAGATGCTTCTTGTCTTATTGTTCAAATTGATGATGTATGGTTATGGCACAAGAGGCTATGTCATGTAAATTTTGACAAATTGATAAGCATCAGCAAAATGAAGAAAGTCAAAGGTCTACCAAAGTTGAAGAAGCCTGATAACCCCATGTGCAAACAATGTCAACTAGGGAAGATGACCAAGTCAAATTTCAAAAGAAAGACTTATACTTTAAATTAAGTATTAGAGCTAGTTCATACTAACTTGTGTGGTCCTATTGAGGTACAGAGCTATTGGTGTAAATAAGTATTTACTTATTACACTTACTTAAGTTTACTTAGGTTTATGCATTATTTATTATTTTGCATTATTTTATTATTTTCATTTGTGAGACACTTAGGAGTTTGCACACCTTTTTGAGTTGTCATGTAGACAACACAGGAGTACACAACTCTATTTTAGCACATGGTGTCGACAACACTATTTTTTCTGTCACACCCTTGTAGGCTTATCCTCTCATCACCACACTTACTTCCATGCTTAATGGAGGATAACCCATATTTGGTGGACATGTTCTTGGTTGTATGACATATCATGTAGCTAATTATGAGGCATTCTAGATGTATCTCAGAGGCCTTTATATATAGGCACTCCTAGTGTATTTTGACATTGCACATTGCATTAATTATGACATTGTCATTCTGATCATACTCTCTCTCTCTCTTTGGTCTACTATGTGCTTGTGTTTGAGTTCTTAATTCCTGGGTGAATTTTCCCCTTAGGTAAATTCTTACATGGTATCAGAGCAACTTGGAGATTTTCTCATCACATAGCCATTCAAGACCATGCTTGCTTCATCACCTCAGCTTGAATCTAGAGTGCTACAGAAATTGGGAGTGTCTAGCACTAGATCTGACCTCACCATTACATCTGAAATGCCAAACCAGTGAAAATCAACTATAAACATGCCTACCTTGGCCCAAAGTCGATCGTGAGGCAAAATTGTTTTGCAAATCAAAACCCAAAGGCCCCGATTTGCAAAATGTGTATGATCTTTTTTAGATCTAATTAATTCATTTTTTGGATCTGTCATTTATTTCTCTATAATTTCCATCATATTTTTTGGAATTCTTTTTGCCCTCTTGGGCACTATCAGAGAAAATTTTTTTGTAGACCCGGGTAGTGACACGCCAGATCTACCATTTGGAGGAATTTATTGTGTATTCACAAGCATATTCCTCTCACTTTTAATTCGCAATGGGTATAGTAAATATTCGGTGAACTTCAAACAAATTTCTGCCAAATTTGGCAAACAAATTCCTCAATCGGCCTAGCCTTGTGTACTACCCTACGACAGGCTTCAATATAATTTTTGACTAGTTTTTATTTATTTAGCGTGATTTATTTCATTTAAACAACTGCGAAAGCCATAGCATAGTGCATGTGGGATTATTTACATAGCTCACCTATTGTTTAAAACTCTCTAGTGAATGGATTTGTTATCTCAGCCTACTGCTACGTTTTTGACAATCAATCCTTCTAGCCATGTGTTGAAGATTCCATCATCGAGTTGCAAGTTTTTGGTGCGTGCATGCATTTCTAACATGACTAGTGGATCTTTGGCTTGTGTTACATTTCACGATGATGTCTGCACATTTTGGCGGGCACTGCATTGCATTTTTTTGAACTCCTATGTTTTCTCACCTGCACACTGAATATTCTAGCTTCGACGGTCATAGGCTTTGATCACACCGTGTGGATCAATTCACAGGAAGATACATGGCAGACTCTGTGGGTTTTATAAAAAAATTCCAACTGAACCTTGCTTCACACGTGGCACTCAAGCATTCATCAAGCCCTGCACACATCACAAGAAGCCACATAGACTTGGTACTGCCACATCATCTTGTGGAAACTAGATGTTTCTACCATGTCATCACACAGATATTTTGCCACGTCATTTTTGTACAGTACGGATATACAGTTAGCAGACACATCACCTCAAGGGCAAAATTTTTGCTGAGATCATCTTTTTCTTAGGTTAAAATTGATAGTCATTTGACCATCAAATTTAGACTCACAATTTTTACCTCAGGCCCCTCTCCAGATTGCTTTTCAGTTTGGCAACCTGACTTTGTGAGCTCATATCTCGGATATTGGGACTCCGATTCAGGTGTAATTTTTTTGAAATCAAGTAGAATTTCTTGAGTTTTCAAGTGGTGGAGTTTTTTTTCTAGTTTTGGTACATAGATTTTGCAAAAATTGCATTTTTTGGTGACTGTACCTACATAATCCTATATTTTGCAACTTCAAAAGCTCCGTACGGGCACATCTGGTCACTTTTTCATGTTCTATTTTTTTTGAAAGTGCATTTTTTTTGTCTACTTTCTAGATTTGAAGTTAGATTCTAGGGTTGTGTGGACAAATTTATCACTTTCAAAATTAGGCCTTCTTCAGCATTGTAAAGCTTTCATTCTTTTTCAAAATTATTGTAAAACTAAGCTACAATGCTTAAGTCACAGATTTCAGCCTTATAAGGTAGTTGTAAAAGCAAAATCAGAAAGTCCACTTTGGTCATTTTGACAAGTGGCCCATTGTAAATGCACTACTTATAAAGTGACAACATCATCTTTTTTGGGGGGGAGTCTTTTGATTGAGTGAAAAGGGGGGTGTGTACTATGTTTTGTGTGTCTCTCTATTGTGCTCTTTTCATTTCTGCATCATGGGTTTTAAATGTCCTCCTCTAACTTCACACAACTATTCTACATGGAAAGATATTGCATGGAGTAGATTAATGGAAAAAGGATATAGTCTATATGTTGATGGTACAATTACCAAACCTATTGATGCTAAAGAACTCATTGATTGGCAGAAAAAAGACCAATAGGCTTTAGGTGTTATCAGGAGTTGTGTACATGGGGATCTTCTCTTTCACATTAAAAATTGTTCAGAATCTAAAGAAGCTTGGGATAAACTTGAACAGTTGTATGGTAAAGTGGATGAAAAAAAGGGATTTTAGATTGAAGATGATTTACTTCTCTTGGATCCTAAGAATTATGACACAATTTAGGATTACATCATCAAAGTCAATGAGTATAGGGCACTTCTTAAAGATTGTGGAAATCCCATGAAAGATGACAGGTTGATTCATCACATCTTGAAGAGGCTACCTTTTGAGTACACTAACTTTGTTTCAAGTTTTAATACTCACAGGTTGACCATGGGATCTGCTTACTAGAAGCCTTCCTTTGATGGATTTGTAGACATGTTGATTGTTGAACAATATCACTTGGTGGATTTTGGACTTCTCAAGTGATCTAAGACCAAAGCCTTGGTGGCTAGTGATGATCACAAATCAAGTCAAGGGGGGAAAAGCAACAAGAAGAAGAAGTAGTAGAAGCAAAAAACACAATATGAGACACAACAATCCTCCTCTCAATAAGGTGGTTTAGGGTGTGTCCTTCTTTTCATTACTTCCCCTTTTGTTTGAAGAAGAACCGCCTTTCATGCAATGATGCTCGTTATGATTTGGCTTTTTGCAGTATGAAAAGAATCGATGAGTTAGAAAATCTACTCAAGAAGAACAAGATTCAAGTGCTAGGTACTTCCAAGGATTCAACTCCAACCTCTTCGAAGGATAAAGGTCAAGCACTTATGGCAAACACAAGTTCTTCGAAATGGATACTTGACTCAGGTGCCTCTTACCGCATGGGTTCTTCAAAAGAACACTTTTCTTCATTGAAGTAGTCAAAGGTGCTACACATCTTCGTGGGAGATGATACTAAAATAGAAGTTGAAGGGAAAGGACATGTGGAAATGGAAGATGGGGAATTCAAAGATGTTCTCTACATTCCAAATCTAAGCTCCAATCTCCTATCATTTTACCAAATCACTCACCTTGGAGATGGTCATAAGGTTGAGTTCCTTCTAGATTCAGTGATGGTACAAAGTCTCAAAGATGATTCATTGGTAGCAGTGGGGAAAGTCAATGATGACAAGAGGTTAAACTTCTTCTCCCACTTTGTGCCTAAGAGTCCTTCTCAAGCCTTGTTAACTCACTCTACTTCACATATCAACTTATGGCATGAGCGGTTTGGTCACCTTGACTTCCTCTCTCTTTAGTAACTTTTCTCTAAACATATGGTCAAAGGTCTACCTAATATTAGCTTTTCTAAGGGAGAATGTTCATCTTGTTTAGTGGATATGAATCTCAAGGAGAAGTATGAAAAAGGGAAGTCTTCTTGAACTCCTATTGTTCTTCAGCTAGTTCACATGGTATTAGCAGGTCCCTTTGCAGTGACTTCAGTCAGCCAAGGTCACTACATACTCACATTTGCTGATGACTTTTTGAGATTCACTTGGGTCTTCTTCCTTCATCATAAGAATGAAGTGGTTCATAAGCTTCAAGACTTCAAGACTCATGTTGAACACAAGTCAAGGAAAGCCATCAAAGTACTAAGGGTGGACAATGAGAAAAAATATGTTGATAGAAGACTTAAGAACTTTTGCAAAACTGAGGGGATTGATCTTCAGAACTCACCAGCATTTAGTCCCCACAAGATAGATGTTGCAACTATGAGGATTAGGACTCTCAAGACCATGGCAAGTTGCATGATTATGGCCAAGTCTCTCAATCCTACACTTGAAGTTGAAGCCATTAGCAGTGCTACTCACATACTTAATAGGTCTCCTCATCTAGCCTTAGATGGCAAGACTCCTTTTGAGGCATGGTGCAGTAGAAAACCAGTTGTGAGTCACCTTAGAGTCTTTGGTTGTCTAGCATGGGCAAACCTATCTTCGAGGAGTTGCAAGGCATTGGCACCTAGGCCTTGTACCTTCATTGGTTATGAAGAAAATGTGAAGTCTTACAGACTGATGGATCTAGAGACACATGAGATCTTTGTGGAGAAGGATGTTCACTTTGAGGAAATTTCAACCAGCTTATCCTCTACTCCTCTCTGCACATCATATATAGTGGAAACTGATAGCAACACCAACGATAGTACTTCAACAAGTTCAGACATGTGGGGTTCTATCGACAGTTGCAGTGAGAGGTCACATCAGTCAAGTCCATATGCTTATATTACTATAGTGAAAGGTCCAACATAGCATGGTACATCTTGTCTTCCAACTCTAGCTTCAGTTGACTTGGGAGACGGACTTGAGGACTTACATCTTCTCATTGATGATGATTCTTCTACAGTTGTTGTGAGGGCTCACTCTGACCCTCATGTCCATTCTCTACATGATCAATCTGCATAGGTTGACATGATTGTGGATCCTTATGAACAAAAATTACTAGAGGTCTCTTTGTCAGTTGAGGAGACAGATGGTTCAATGGAACAGGTTCAACAGACATCCTTGATAGATCTGCATTCATTCTTTTTAGCACAGTTGGAAGGGGTGAACTTTAGAATCAACACAGGGATACTTGAGTAGGTTTTAGGGGCAGCACACATCTTCAGGATTGTACCTTTTGCATTGTTTCTTCCTAAGGGGAGGAACACCTTTCTGCATTCTTGGACCAACTTCTTCATTGGAGCAACTTTCACTTGTTGTCATTCTTCTTTTTGGGGGGGGGGGGGGGGGGGGCTATTCTATCTCTCTTCCTTCTCTCATTCTCTTATGTATATATTGGATGTATGTCATAATGGGGGGTCTTGATTACTCCATCCATCAATGCATTCTTATTAATCTCTCTTTTTGGGAGAGGATTTTTTCCATGAGGTTTTCCCTCTTTCCCCGCTTTATGGGAGATTTGCATTCTCATTATGTACATGGGTACCTAATATGGCCTAGTAGCCAAGACCCATTCTACATCTTCATCCTAGTTTGTAAGCTTAAGGGCATTCCCCTAAGTTACACTTAAGGGGGAGTGTTGGTGTAAATAAGTATTTACTTATTACACTTACTTAAGTTTACTTAGGTTTATGCATTATTTATTATTTTTCATTATTTTATTATTTTTATTTGTAAGACACTTAGGAGTTTGCACACCTTTTTGAGTTGTCATGTAGACAGCATAGGAGTATGCAACTCTATTTCAGCACATGGTGTCTACAACACTGTTTTGTGTGTCACACCCTTGTAGGCTTATCCTCTCATCATTGCACTTACTTCCATGCTTAATGGAGGATAACCCATATCTAGTGGACATGTGCTTGGTTGTATGACATATCATGTAGCTGATTATGAGGCATTCTAGATGTATCTCAGAGGCCTTTATATACAGGCACTCCTAGTGTACTTTGACATTGCACATTGCATTAATTATGACATTGTCATTATGATCATACTCTCTCTCTATCTCTTTGGTCTACGGTGTGCTTGTGTTTGAATTCTTAGTTCCTGGGTGAATTTTTCCCTTAGGCAAATTCTTACAAAAGATACAAACGTGATAGATACATAATGCTATTTGTAGATGACTATTCAAGAATGATGACAGTCATATTCCTAAAACAAAAATTTGATGCATTCCAAATGTTCAAATGGTACCTAGCTAGAGTTGAGAAATAAACTAGAAAGAGCCTAAAATGTCTCAGATCTGATAAAGGAGGTGAATTCACATCAAGAGAATTTAAAGAGTTCGGCAATGAAAGAGGAATCAAAAGGCAGACATCAACACCAAGGACTCCACCTCAGAATGGTATAGAAGAGAGAAGGAATAGATTAGTTATTGACTGTGCCAGTACCTTAATGATGGAGAAAAATGTTGCACTCAAGTATTGGAGAGAAGCTGTAAGTACTGTAGGCTACACACTCAACAGAGTTCAAGTCAAGAAAGGTACAAATGCAACACCTTTTGAATTGTGGTATGGGCATTCTCCTAATGTAAAATATTTAAAATATTTGGATGCAAATGCTATATATATAAAGAGTCTATAAATGGAAATTTTGATGCAAAGAGTGAGGAAGGAACATTTTTTGGTTATTCTACTAGAAGCAAAGCTTATAAGTGCTTAAATGGTAACACTAACAAAGTAGTAGAAAGCACAAATGTAAAATTTGATGAGCTTGTAGTAGTTCAAAGTGTTGAGAACACCAAGAAAGAAGAAGAATACAAGACCTTTGTATACTTTTATGAAGGTATATCTAATAATGGTGAAGATGCAACTTAGAATGACAATGAACAACAAAATCCAATATCTACTGAGTCAAAAATAGTGAATGCTGAGCAACAGACACATTCGGAAGTCGAGCTACAAAATACAAAAAAATTTCATTCAAATTCTAAGAATAGCCAACAAGAAGAAAATGAACAAATACTTGATAAAAATATGCATGAGGATACAGATTCTGAAAGAGACAACATGCAAACAAGGAAAGAACCTATATTGGCAAAGTATGTGAAAAGACATCATCCTATAGATCAAATCATTGGAAACAAAGAGGTAGGACCAATGAGAATGAATAGACTCAGAAATGAAACATTTTTGCTCAGCAAAATGGAACCAAAAATAGTAAGTGAAGCCATAATAGATGATGACTGGTATAATGGTATGAAAGAAGAAATAGAACAAATTGAGAAGAATAAGACATGGATCTTAGTCTCAAGGCCAGTTGATAAGAATGTGATTGGAACCAAGTGGGTGTTCAGAAACAAGTTGGATGAGAATGGTGAAATCACAAGAAACAAGGCAAGATTAGTCTGCAAAGAATATGCACAAGAAGAAGGACTAGATTATGGAGAAACCTTTTCTCCAATTCCCAGAATAGAAGGAGTAAGGACCTTACTAGCATATACAGACTTCAAAGGATTTAAATTCTATCAAATAGATGTTAAGTCCACATTTTTGAATGGTATACTTGAAGAGGAAATCTACATAGAGCAACTAGAAGGTTTTGTTGATGAAAAGAACAAAAATAAGGTATGTAAATTGCATAAGGCTCTATATGGATTAAAGCAAGCCCCTAGAGCTTGGTATGAGAGACTTCACAAGTATTTGGTGCAAATAGGATTTGAAAGAACTGATGATAATAGCAACATGTACATCAAATCAAAAGAAAGTAAGGATATTCTTGTATCTAAAACATTTTTGGATGATATAGTTTTTTGAGGAAAGGAAGTACTGTGCAAAAGTTTGTTGACAAAATGAAACATGAGTTTGAAATGTCTATGTTTGGAGAAATCAAGCTCTTTGTAGGACTGCAAGTGCATCAACTAAAACATGGTATATTTGTGACACAATCAAAATTCATCAAGGAGATACTCAAGAAGTTTGGATTAGAAGACTCCAAACCTATCAACACACCAATTGCAATAGGACATAAGCTATCTAAAAATGATGAAACAGCTAAAGTCAATCAAACAATGTATAGATCCATGATTGGAAAACTACAATATTTTGTACATAGCAGACCAAACATAACACTAGTAGTTGGAATAGTGGCTAGATTCTCTACCAATCTTAGAGAAAATCATCTCATGACAGTAAAAAGGATAATGAGTTATCTCAAAGGAACTGATGATTTTGGCCTATATTACAAAAAGAATGAGAAGTTTGAGCTCAATGCATATACAGATGCAGATTGGGGAGGAAACATTGATGACAGGAAAAGAAAAAGTGGAGGAGCATTATTCTTATGTAAAAGGCTAGTTACTTGGACTAGCAAGAAACAAACATGCACATCTTAGTCTACTACAAAAGTAGAATATGTGGTAGTAGCAGTCAATTGGACAAACATTGTGTGGCTCAAACATATATTGAAAGGAAGAGGTAACCAAACCTGTGATAGTATATTGTGATAATACAAGTGCTATAAACATATCCAAGAATCTAGTGATGTGTGCAAAAACCAAGTATATTGCAATCAAGTATCACTATGTCAAAGAATTGGTGGAAGATTAACAAGTAAAGATGGAGTACATTCACACAAAGGAACAAATTGCAGATATCTTCACGAAACCATTGCCCAAGGATGCTTATGAATATCTTAGAGGCAAATTGGGGGTAATACCCCTAACTCAAGCAATCTAAAGCAACATAGAAGCTACCCTACATCAATAGGAGTAGATCATTGAAATATTAGAAGAATGATGCAAAGGATGACAATAGGAGCAGAAACTCTAGATCAGTCACAAGCATGGTGATAGAGGGAGAAAAATATGAGGATGCAAAACCTCTATTTAGCATGTTAAAGATGCTACATCTTTGGCATTTATGTCAAAGAGGGAGATATATATGAAGATATACATGAAGGATTAGAAATACAGAGTAAGGATGTAGCAGCCCAAAAGGAGAAGCAACAGCAGCCTAGAAGGAGAAGCAAAACAAAGGATTCAAATTTTGGTGGTAACTAAGTTGATCAGCTTAATCATTTGATCAGTTTGGTTTTCCATCAATGCCAAAGAGGGAGATTGTTGGAAATGATTGAAATGATCATGAATGAAGAGAAATGGAATTGGCAAAGAACATTTCAATCATTGTTTTGTCATTGATGTGAAACTTGCTAATTGTAGGAATGACAATTGCTTAAGTGATCCAAATACTATCAATTGGTTGATTGACAAGGAGGTGGCAATCAATAAGGTGTAACTAGAGTACCTAGAGAAAGGTTGAAGTTATGATGTTGTAATGAAGTATAAGGATCAACTAAGCCATTGATGAAATAGTGTATTGATGACATGCTCTAAGATACAAAGGATGGACACACTAAGATATATCAAAGATGTAAGGATTAATTAAGTTCATTAGAGAGAGCTGAGAAGATTCTTAGTTGAAGCCAAGAAAGTTCAATTTTAGTGTCTACCAAGTGATCTTTAGGTGTTGAGCAGCCTTCAGGTGCTGAGTGAAGATCAAGTGCCAAGTGACTTCAGGTGCCAAGTGAAGATCAAGTGCCGAGTGACTTCAGGTGCCAAGTGAAGATCAAGTGCCGAGTGACTTCAGGTGCTGAGTGAAGATCAAGTGCCGAGTGACTTCAGATGTCGAGCAAGATACATGAGCCGAGTGATATTTAAGTGCCGAGTAATATTCAAGTGCTGAGGAAAGTAGAAATATTATAGGTATCGAGTGCCAGTAAAATAATAGTAGAAGCCAAGTAACACAGAAGGAGCCAAGCATCAGTAAACCAATGATGCTGAGTTGTTGCATTATTTGTTAAAGTCAAAGATTGGCCAGATCAGTAGTGATAAGTTTGTTAGATAAAATTTTGTGAATTAGTTGGATGATAAGGATGATGAGTAGATGTCACAGAATTTTATGTAAACCATGCAATCCAATTCAAGGTGAATGATAATAGATTTATCATGAAGTTTCTAGAAGAAGCAAATTGGAGGGAAAACAATGCCATTTTCTCAAAAGATTTGAGCAATAAATTGAGAACAAAACTTCTTTATAAGGAGTTATAGGTTAGAGATCAAATGTGCATGCATGAGAGGGAGTTGGTCATAAGTGTGATCATGTGAAGAAGCCAAGAGGAGTAAGAATAGAGTATCAAGATTTTGAATTGATCAAGCGACCATAGAGTGCTTTGGCGTAACGAGTGGAAGAACTCAAGGAGACAGATCTTGAAGGGTGAACAAGCTGTCAGCACTGCAAAGGAGGAAAGCCAAGCAAAGAAGAGAATTGAAGAAGTGATTTGAAATCTGAACAATTAGGGTTGCAATCTATATCATGTCAAATACCTTCTAATACTTTCTTACCATTGTATTAGATATTGAAACCCTACATTGCTAGGTTAGCTTAACAGCTAGGTGGATAAGCCTCAGGAAAAGGATATAGAGATCCCCAGGAGAAGGTCAAAGAGATCCTCAGGAGAAGGATAAAGAGATCTTTAAGAGAAGGATAAAGAGATCCTTAGGAGGAGGATAGGAGATCCTTAAAGAGGGATGAAAGATTCTTCTAAGAAGGTGACTGTAAATCCCATGGACTTGGGTGATCCTAACAGCTCTATGTAAATCCTTTAATAGGGTGACATTTCAAGTTAAATGTTCTTAAATCCTTTAACAAGGTCACATTTAACAATGTGGTGTAGCCTTTAATAGGGAAAACCATCAGAAGTGGTTGAAATCAATTGCGCAGTTATTTTGTGGGTATAATCCCCACCCCAATTTTATCTTCTTATTCCTGGAGGGTTTCTGGGTCATCAAACCCTTAGTGTTATGGTCTGATGCATGTTTACTTTTCATGGTTGTTTAATGTTCAATTGTATACATGATACTTTTAGTTAAGTGCCATCAAGGATTTGTAGAAAAAGTTGTATTGGACATCATTGGACCTTGGATAATTGATTCACACCCTCCCCCTCCCCACCGCCCCCCACCACCCACCCCCCCCCCCCGCCCTCCTCTCAGGTATTCTAAAGAATTCTAATAGTTATGACTCTAGAGGAGGCTAGGGATCTTGTACAGAGGAGTGCCATGCTATTGGTGCCTAGATGCAACTTCAAACAAGAATTTATGCTTGATGAAATAAGGAGGTAGGAAAATTCCATTTCATATGAAGAATTTGGTGTAGGTGGACTATAGAGAGGATCTAGTTTCAATATTGACACCAAATCTCTAGCAATTTGGAGCATGGATCCTTCATCCAACAAGCCAAAATTAATGGATTTATAGAGCACTAAATAAGGTAATATGATTGTATGGACTCTACAAGGTTGCTCTAGCACTGAGATTTCTAAGGCATTAAAGCATTTTTCATTTATGAATGAAGCCAAGGTAGGGAAAATGGAGACTAGATTGTCAAAATCCATACATGATTACATAGATCTAAGGAAGCTCTATGAAGTTTAGCTTTGGAAGAGCCATGTATATAAGAAAAGAATAGTAGAGCTTGAGGCTAAGGTCCAAGCACTTGTAAATGAAGTTGCATCTCTTAGAGAGAAACTTACACATGCAGAATATAGGTAGTTGTTACAAGATCAGAGCCTAAATAGAAAGACCAATAGAAACCAGCTAGGGATATAATTGAAGTCACAACATAAATAGATGATTTGGGAGAAGAGGAAACATCAAAACTAAGGAGGATGAGAAATGATGCTTAATCCACTAAACATGGAGGATAGATAAGGACAATTGTCCTTAGGAGTTTGATGAGCCACAAGATTGAAACATTGAAAAATATTTCACAACAGGCTCATAATTTTTACATTTCTTTACAAAGTTCTAAACAATTTTTCAATGAGGCACTATCATGGCTATTACCCACATTTAATCTTTGGGGGTCATACATACAATTTTTTAAGAGTCTCATTTCACTAATGGCTAAAAAACTAGATTTTCCTAACAAAATCATCACAGTGAAGAAGGGTTTGGAAATTGCCAAAGAGTTGATTGGTTTCTTCACTAGAAAATTAAAAATTATACAAGGAAAGTTAATGGCTTTATCTTAGGAATACAACCCTATATACCATCAATTTTGGATGTTACTAGCAGAGTCATAGATTGGCTACAACAGTCCAATTCCTTTTGTGTCATTTTAATTGAGGAGGCTATAGTGTTAGTTTTTGAAGATACTTTTGATATCCCATATAATAACTTAATTGATTCCCTTTTTAAGGAAGATATAGATTTGAATAAATTTATTTTTGAATCAAAAGAAATTATGAATGCTAGGTGGACTAAAGAAACTTAGGACTTACAAGAGGTCAAAACTACATAGTGGCACTCAAAAAGGGAAATTTATGTTTGGGAGGCAGTAGGAGAGATTAAAGCTCTGCTGGGAGGAAGTAGTTGAGATATTTTACATAAAGGACAAGTGAAGGACAAGGAGGAGAAAAATCAAAAGCATGATATAAATGTTCCTTTACTATCTCAACTACATTTCTTTTGTTGATCAATATTTTGGAGGAATGTTTTGCACACCTTTTTGTTCCCATCTTCAAAAGTTTTTTGTATGCATTTTTATTTTGAATTGTGTCCTCTCATCTATAGCTTGTTGCAATCCTATATATGGATTTCTAAGATGAAGAGTAGAGGTCGATTGTCTATAGAATTTTCTTATTGTCATGTATTATTTTGCAATCCATCTAGATATTCTATGGTTATATGAATGAGTTTAGTTATTGCATACTTGAATACAAAAAGTGAAAATTTGGTGCCCATGGCTTGTCTTTGAGTTATATTATGAGTTTCAATTAGCATTATAAGAAACTTAAGAAGATAGATTTTCCCTTAATTATCATTATCTTTGAGTTTTGTCTCCTTTCTCACAAATTCATAATCTTGGGACTGATATGAACAAGTTTCATTTAGTTTAATGCAATTTACATAGATTGTATATCTCTTATTGATTGTTGTTAATTCAAAGAATTAGATAAATGGATTCTATAATGGATAAGGTTTTGGGTTTTTGAAAGGGATATGATAAGAATGAAACTTGGAGTTTAGTGTTGACAATTTTAATCACAAGTTGATTATAATGGTCCAAATTTGTAAATCTTTGACTCTATATCCCATTGGATAAGCCACCAACCTATTTGAAAGTTCAAGAATATACTAATGATCTACTTAATTTTAGAATATTTATAATAACAAATCAATTCACCATTTCATGTATCAAGAGATGAAAGTGTTGGTCATTACTTATTTGCATCTACTTTTGGTCATAAATTAGCTACTATGCTCAAGAGGTTTATCTACAAATCATACAAGAATGACAACTATTTCTATTTTAGGGAATAATCTTTGAAGAAAATAGTATCAATTTAGCAAGATTAATCCCTTTGGTTTGCTTGCCTTGGCCTTGCAGAGCCTAAAGTGAAGTGAGTCCTGATGACTCTATTAATGTTGGTTCAAAACTAAGATTTAGTCTTAATAAATATAGGATTTATCTCATCCTTAGGCTTTTCCCTATCTTTTTTTCCTAGTATTAGGTTTAAATCCACCTAATATGTTCGTTACCAAAATGAGCTCCAACAAGAGTATCACAATGAAGAGTTTTCAATGTCTTGATCTTAAGATAAATTGTTGTATCGTAGAGTTGTGGATGATAAAGTTGGTCTTCTCGATCTTATGATTTCCTTTGTAGTATATGATCATATGACCACTTGAATGGTTTTCATTTCATCTTCTATGAAATTATAACAAGAAGGGAAATCATGGCATCAAGGAAAATGAAAAAGGGTGTTATGATATTACAAAGCATCAAGCATCTTAAGATTGTAAAGAAAATATTCGAGTGTTGCGATGTTACAAGATACTTAAGTTGAATAAGACAAGCAAAAATGATAATGCACTATCAGATAGATGTCCAGTTCTTATCGGCTAGTTTGTGGTATGAACACCAGATGTATGCTTAGCCGGAGCAATTGGACCAAAAAAAAGAATTATATTAAGTTTCAATGGCATATGATGATCTCCAACCTTATGATATATAGTTCATTGTAAGATCTTAGGGTAATAAATAATATGTTCCAATGTTATGAGTAAGCCATGATCGTAAGATTGCAAGTGAAAAATGTAAAGCCCATGATGCCATAGTGTAAAGGGTTAATGAATTATTGTAATATCATAGAAGTTTGAATGATAACTAGAGGAGATGTTATGAAGTAACAAATGTGACCACGATTATAGGATCATATGGTGAAAAAATTCAAGGTAAAATGCTAGCCTAGTTTAAAGATAAGTTGTTTGTCGAGAGATCATAAAAGAAGAAAATGTCAGTGCTGATTCCATGACAACCAAGGAGTTGTAAGGTTGTAAGATGGTTTTGCCATGGTTCTCGACTAGTCAAAAAGGGTTTTTAAGGGGTTTTGTAACATTAGGAAACTATTTCTTCAGCTATAAAATAATACAAGAAGTCTTTTCATTAGTCATGATCGTAGGATTGTAGGCCCTATTTTGATACAAAAGTGTTAAATAACTTTTTTGAGCTGGAAATGACAATGAACTTCTCAACCAATAAGATTTAAGCATAGTACAAAAGGTGCATTGCTGGATAGTAATGGCAATGCTCCCCTAAGTTGACAAAATAAGTTGATATTATGTTTCAAGCATTTTAAACATCAATGCAAAGTGAATGCTGATTTGCATACATTAAGTTGTAAAGATTTTCCTAGTTTACAATTATGGTTCACCATTTACAAAGAAAGAAAATTTGAATAGTTTTAGAGCTTCCAGTGCAATATAGATTTTCATTTCAAAACATTGAGAATTATTTCCATACCCTATTTCCTCACATATTGTCAAGATGTCTAATAAAGAGGTGGAAGAAATTCAAGCATCAGACATGGGAGTTGTAGAAAATTCAACTCCTAAAGGTGGGTAGACAAGACAAAAGAAACCAAATAGGTTTGTAGAAGAATGGATAAAAATTTTCCCTAATTATTCTAATTCTAATGTTGTAAATGATCAAGCCTCTATTGATCCATATGCCCTTTGCAGAGATGTTATGTGCCCTAGTGTAATTGGTTCTAAGCTTTTCAAGTATTTTTATCATAACAGGGAAAAGAAGATTCTTATGTGTAATCCCTAGAAGAATAACTTAGCCAAATTAATATTTACAGAGGTCTTTGTAGATGTAGACTTGATGAAGGTCTTGTTTCATTGCTACAATCCAACCACTAAATCCTTTCATAGGAAAGATGGAACCATCCTCTATACTCTTGAACATGAATAATTCATTAAGGCTTTTCAGCTAGATGGAGCTATGGGATAACTTGTAGATTTGAAGGTTTTACAAAGGAAATTTGAGGTGAATAGCAAGGCCTATACTGGGAAATCTATGTCACAACATATTCCCATAGATTTGAAGAATGTGGGTGATTACTCTAAAAAGGTAGAGAAAATGATGCCTTTGGACAAATTTAAAAATAATTTTGTAAAAATAGTCTATGGTGTCCATAAGGTGGTTAGCAAAGATGGAACTGATATGGTTTATGGAGTTGAATTTATAATTACTAGAGATGTACAAGACTCCTATCATGGGGGGATTATGATTATGTTGAATACATTTTAGAAGTGATGAAAGAAAATATTGCCAAATTTCAAAGTGGAGAATTAAAAGACTTCAAGTTCCATCACTATTTACTATTGATGCATCTGATCCTCTACAAGAATGTAGGGTATGTAATTTCTTATTCCATTGACCACATATCTAATGCAAATGGAGTTCTACTAGTTTATTTATGGACATGGTTATGGGACACTAATTATCATTTTTCTGATTCTATCTCATTTTTCAATAATTTTAGTGCTATAATAATGAAGATGCTAGACCCAAGTTACTTTAGGGCACCTAAGATTTTAAAAAGCCTTTTGAGACCTACCCTACTTCCTAAGGGTAAAATATTAGATCATAATTGGGGGGACATTTCCTTATTCCCAACCTTTGATGAGAGTTTATGGTTGTCCTCAGCCACCCCATATATTGCAAAATTTTATCCCTCATAGGTTGGTTATAATTAAATTTATATGGAAATTATTTATGGTTAATAGGGAGTATCTGGGACCCAAAGTGCATAAGGGAACTTTCTTGTGTAGGTGTTTTAGGATTGCGGATTTTACAATTGGAAAAGAGGCCCTTGACTAGATCCATACTTTCCTTCACCACTACAATTTGTCAACCAACCCTTATAGGATGTATGATCCTAATAATTGGATGAGAACCACCCTAAAGGAGATGAGAAATTATGTACTACCCAGCACCAAAGAATTTCCCCATGAGGATGTCATTCCAAACATAGTTGCAAAGGGTGGGGCAACTGACAAACTAGCAAAGCTAGATGATGTTTTGAGGGTGGAGAGATAATTGAAGAAAGAAGATCCCCAATTTATGTGATTTTACATGGATATCCACTATCCTCAGAGGATCAAGAATATAGTCACTAACCATGCTAAGATTATGGCTAGAATTCTTGAGGGACCAATGGGAGAGGAGGATAGGGTATGCCCAAATAGCCTTGAACCTAATGTAACTTTAGAAATAGAAGAAGAAGAAGATGCCCTCAAGCATCATGGGTTACAAAATGAAATAAAAAATAGAAGATTGTCCATATCCCTACAAAGATGAAATAGAAGACATTGCAGATTTTACCTAGCAATAGTCAATATTTTCCAAATTTAAGGTAAAACTATCTCTAGAATATGATTAATGCAATTGAGGATGAATTAACTAACTTAGAACTAGTAGTAGCTAGGTTGGATGATAGAATCATCAAAGCCCAAAAATTCCTAAAGATAATGAATTCATCAAATCCATTTAATTTAAGAGCTTTCTATACAAGATAAAATAGAGTGAGCAATTATTGAAAATGAAACTAGGAGAATCAAATGAGCAAAAGTTGGAACTGGTTGAAAAGTTGTAGGCCTATGATCGTGCCAGTGAATTTATGACTCTAGAGGAGGATAGTGATTTGGTACAAAGAAGTGGTGTGTTATTAATGCTTGGATGGGACTTGGAACAAGCTTTCATGCTTGGCCAAATAAGGAGGTAGGAAAATGCCATTTCATATGAGGCATTTTCTGCAAATGGATTATAGAGAGGAATTGACTTCAATATTGATACCAAATCTCTAGCAGTGTGGAGTATGACCCCATCATCAAAAAAGCCAAAATTAATGGATGTAAAGAGAACTAAGCAAGGCAACATGATTTTATGGACTCTATAGGACACCTCTGGCATAGAAATTTCTAAGACATTGAAACATTTTTCCTTTATGAATAAAGCCAAGGTAGAGGAAATAGAAACTAGACTTTCTAAGTCCACACATGATCAAATAGATGTGAGAAAGCTCTATGAAGATGAGCTTACAAAGAGCCATGTGTATAAGGAGAGAATTGTAGAGCTTTAGGCCAAGGTCCAACAACTTGAAAATGAAGTTGCATCTCTCAGAGAGTAGCTTACAGATAGAGCAAGTAGTTACTACTAGGTTAGAATAGGAATTGGAAAATCAAGAGTAGCTAACTAGGGATAAAATTGAAGCCCCAACACAAGAAAAGGAATTGGGAGAAGAGGAAATATCAGAACTTAGGAGGATGAGCATTAATGCTCAATCTACTTAGTTGAGAGGTGATATAAAGAAAAATTTCCTTAGGAATATGATGAGTCATAGAATTCAAGTTTCAGTATTTTTACATTGCTTTACAAAGTGCTGAGAAATTTTGCAATGATGGACTATCATGGATATCACCCACTTTTAATATTTGTGGGCCATACATTAAATTTTTTGAGAGACTCATCATACTAATGGATAAAAAGCCAAATTTTCCTAACAAAATCATTACAGTGAAGGAGGGTTTGGAAATAGTTAAAGATTTGATTGGTTTATTCACTACAAAATTATAAATCATACAAGGAAAAATAAAGGTTTTATCTTAGGGAATACAGCCATGTATACCATTAGTTTTGGATGTTGGTAGCACAATGATAGACTAGCAAGAATTATCTAATTCTTTCAATAAAATTTTAATTCAAGAGGCTACAGTGTAAATTTTTGAAGATAATTCTGATGTCTCATACAATAACTTAATTGATTCCCTTTTTAAGGTAGAAATAGATTTGAATAAATTTATTGTTGAATCAAAATAAATTATGGATGTCAAGTGGACGAAAGCAACTTAGGACTTACAAGAGGTCAAAACTATAGAGTGCTCCACAAAAAGGGAGATATATGTTTAGGAGGTGATAGGAGAGATTAAAGCTTTACCAGTAGGAAGTAGCTGAGATATTTCTCATGAAGGACAATGAAGGAAAAAGAGGAGAAAAATCAAAAGCATGATATAAATGTTGATTTACTATCTCAACTACCTTTCTTTTTCTAATCAATCTTTTGGAAGAATGTTTTGCATACCTTTTTGTTCCCATCTTCCAAGTTCTTGTATCCATTCTTATTTTTAAATTTGTCCTCTTCTCATCTATAGTTTGTTTAAATCCTACATATGGATTTCCAAGAGGAAGAGTAGAGGTTGGTAATCTATAGAATGGTTTTTGTTATGTATTATTTTGTAGTCCATCCATTTGTTTTGTGGTTATGTGAATGAGTTCAATTATTGCATACTTGAATATAAAAAAGTGAATATTTGGTACCAATGACTTATTTTTTCTAGGTTGTATGATGAGTTTCTATTAGCATTATAAAGTTTCTAAGAAGAAGGATTTGCCCTTAATTATCATTATCTTTGATTTTTGTCTCTTTTGTATAAATTCATAATCTTAGGACTAATATAAACAAGTTTCATTCAGTTAATGCAATTTACACAAATTGTATATCTCTTATTGATTGTTGCTGATTTAAAGAATTAGATAAATGTTTTCTGTAATGGATAAGGTTTAGGGTTTGTGAAATGGATGTGATAAGAATGAAACTTGGAGTTTAATGTTGACAATTTTAATCACAAGTTGATGAAAAGGTCAAGATCTGCTAATCTTTAACTCTATATCCCATTAGATAAGACATTGGTCTATTTAAAAGCTCAAGGATAAACTGATGATTCACTTAATAGAAAAATATCTATAACAACAAATCAATTTACCATTTCACGTATCAAGAGATAAAAGTGTTGGTAATTACTTATTTTCACCTACTTTTTGGTCATAGTTAGCTATTGTGCTCAGAAAGTTTATCAGCAAATAATAGAAGAATGTTGACCATTTTAGCTGCAGGGAACAATATTTAAAGAAAAGATTATCAAGTTAGCAAGAATAATCCCTTAGCTTTTCCCACCTTGGCCTTGCAGACCCTAAAGTGAAGTGAGTCCTACTTACTCTATTAATGTTGGCCCTGAACTAAGATTTAGTCTTGTTGAATATAGGATTTAGGTCATCCTTAGGCTAGTCCCTATCTTTGTTTCCTAGTATCAGGTTTAAACACACATGATATGTTCCTTACTAGAAAGAAATCCAACACTATTATAGATGGAATAGTTTCTTTTATCCATTTTTTTTAATATTTATTAGGTTGTTTTGATAAGAAATAGGCATCTTTTTAGGTTTTCAAAATTAATTAGATTTTTCTTATCTGTTGTCTAGTTTTGTGCAACCAACAATAAAGTGGCTATAGGTTGATTTCCCTTTGTCAAAATACTATGGCCCTAGTAAAATGAGTAATAACATCCATAAATATTGTAAATATCATTTTTTTTTTGTATGGGAGTTAGAGATCCATTTTTACAAGCGATACCTAGGCAAGCAAATGAAGGCTTGGCAAGGTACAATGAAGCTTGTAGTTGGATTTTAGCATGAACTAAAAATTGGCATGTACCAGACTTAAAGGGGAAATGTTGGAGTAAGGTTTTAAAGGTCCAAAAACTAGAGGAGGAGATTTGATACTGAGTCTAGAGCATTTGGCAAGTGTTTTTCTATCATTTCCTTTGAAACCCTCAAAATAAGGGTTTTTTGGAATTGTACTATATGGACACCATGGAGTTTTGAAACCAACAAAATATTTAAGCCCTAGTTGATATCGAACAATGTCTAGTAGACTTCAATAGGTCTTGTTAAAATATTTTTCAAGTTATTGCAAGTTCTTTGTTCCTAGGAGGACTAGTAGGGTCTCTTAGGGCTACAATAACAAACAAGGCAATTTGGAGTTGTGGGTATGTTAGACCTATCCAAAAGATGAAGAAGGATATGAAAAGTGTCAGGAACAATATTGAGAAGGTATAAAATTTATTTTTACCCTTTGACAATAGTTGGTGGAATTTTGGATTACTAGGCCAAAAGATGCATAGGTAGGGTTGTGGTGTGAGAAGGAGTCAAACCTAAGTTGATTAGTGAGTTTCATAGAGAGAGGGGATTGGAAGATATTCCTATAGTTTGGGGTAAGATTAGTGGCCCTAATTAGGATAGGAGTATCCTTGGTAGAGAATAAAATCTCTATGTGAAGAAGTTCCCCATCAAAATGGTATCAAAGCCATAAGATTGTGGCTTGTGGTGGTATGTATTCTACTAAATCCGTTGGATCTTCAAAGATGGTTACTAATGTAGAGTTGGCTAAGGAGGTAGATGAGTAGAAGAAGCTCATGGAGGATATAACTAGGCTTCTTGATGAGGCCATAGAAGATATAAAAGATAAGCTGAAAGAGATAAAATATGTAGTCCTAGCAAGGGAAGATGAAGACACCAATAAAGTTAAAGAGAAAGTGGACTTGAAGGATGAAATACCTGAACCTAATCCTCCACTTGGTAAACAAGATCTATTCCTCAAATTCCTCAAGGAATTTGGAGGAAAGAGTCTTAAGAATGTCTCATTTTTTCATGGAAAGATAGATGTAGAGGTGGTCCTAGAGTGGATTGAGAGTATTGAGAATTACTTTGAATGTGAAGGGACAATACATGACCAAAAGGTAAGGTTTGCAAAGTAAAGGTTAAAAGGACATGCACTAACTTGGTGGAAGTTTTTGCAAGAGGAAAGAGAGAGTGAAGGCAAGAAACCAATAGCCAATTGGAAGGCTATGGTAGCAAACATAAAGGAACATATTTTCCAGAAGATTATGAGATTCATATTCACAAGAAGAGGTAAACTCTCAAGTAGAAGGATCTTGATATGGCTACCTACACTAAAGATTCCAAAAAAAATCTCTAAGGTCAAGGCTACAAGAGGAAAAGAGAATCAAGGTGGAAAGGTACTTAAATAGTCTCAAGTGGTCTATCCAAGATGAAATGAGCTTGTTCTATCTCACCACAGTATAGAGTTGTTTCCAAATGGCTAGGAAGGTGGTAGACAAGTTGAGGAAGAAGGGTGACTCAAGCTACAAAGGTAGATATAGAGGAAAATATTTTAGAGGTAACTCAAGAGGAGGTTCTAGTGGTAGAACCAATGATCAAATAGGCTACAAAGACTCCAAGTGGACTAAAAAATCTAGTGAGACTAGTCAAAGGGGAGGCTCTAGGAGAGGAACAAGTTCAAATAATGGTAGCAAAGGAAACTATGGGAGTAGTAGCAAAGGCTCACACTTTAGTAACATGAAATGTTACCACTGTGGAAAGTTGGGGCATCCTACCTATAGATGTCTAGATAAGTCATCAACATATTACAAAGAGAAGAAGATAACTTATCTCTAATAGGAAGACAATCAGAAAATAGAGGGAGTGGACCTTGAAGTAGAGAAGTGGGAGAACCTCATGTTGAGAAGAGTCTTGGTCAAAGAGTCAGTAAAGGAGGAACCCAAATAGAGGAGATAAATTTTTAGAACCACATGAAAGATACTTGGAAAAGTATGCAACATGATCATAGATTCAGGTTCTACTAATAATGTGATGTTAGAGGAGGTACTACAAAAGCTTGGCCTAACAAATATTCCACATGTGTATCCTTATAGGGTGACTTGGTTGAACAAGGGATAGAATATATTAGTAAATGAAAAAGTATGGATAGACATCACTATTAGGAAGTATCAACATAAGATTCTATGTGATATACTACCTATGGATGCTTTCCATCTACTATTAGGAAGGCCTTGGTAGTATGAAAAAGAGGCAGTGCATCATGGGAAGGAAAATAAGTACTCATTTAAAAAGGATGGGGTCACCTATAGAATCTAGTCATTGGTGGAAGAAGATAAGGTAAAGAAGGCTATTTCTAAGACATTGTTGATGAGTGGAAAAGAGTTCATCGAGGACTTAAAGGAAGGTGAAGGGGTAGGGTATGCCATTATGGTGAAGCCAAAGGAGGAGAAGTCATCAGTACCACCTATACCCATATAAGTGAAAAACCTATTGGATCAGTTCAAGAACATTATTTGTGATGGAACACTACCAAAAATACCCCCAAAAAGAGCCTTAAGTCATCAGATTGACTTCATACCAGGTGTGTCACTACCTAACAAGGTTGCCTCCAAGATGACACCAGAACAACACAAGGAGATAGCAAGATAGGTCCAAGAGTTGTTTGATCAAGGGCTAATTAGGAAGAGCATCAATCCATGTGCACTACTAGTTGTCTTAGCACCTAAAAAGAGATGTAAGTGGAGAATGTGTACTAATTCTAGAGAAATAAATAGAATCACAATTAGGTATAGATTTTTAATTCCTAGAATAGAGGACCTAATGGACTATCTTGGTGGAGCTAGATAATTTTCTAAGATTGATCTCAAGAGTGGCTATTATCAAATTAGGATGAATGAGGTGATGAATAAAATTTTTCATTTAAGACTATTGAGTGTCTCTATGAGTGGTTGGTAATACCATTTGGCTTTACCAATGTACCAAGTACCTTCATGAGAGTCATAAATGAATTTTTGAAGGACTATATAGGGGTTGTGTCTCTAGATGACATCATCATTTTCAACAAGAAAAAATAGCAGTAGATGAAGCACCTAGAAATGGTGTTGAGACAGCTTCAAGAGGAGAAGTTGACAGTGAACCTTGAGAAAAGTGAGTTTGTGAAAGAAGATTTAGTGTAATTGGGTTTTGTTGTGTCCCAAAGAAATTTGAAAATGGACAAGGGCAAGGTAGAGGCAATATTAAGTTGTCCTACTCCTAAATCTACTACTAAGGTTAGAATTTTTCATGGCCTAACATAGTTCTATAGGAATTTTGTGAGAAGATTTAGTGAGATTTATGCACCAATGAATGATCCCATTAAAGGAGGCATGAGGAGAAAATTCATGTGAACTAAGGCTATTAATGAAAGTTTTGAAAAGTTGAAGAAGGAAGTGGTAACCCAACCAGTCTTGGTTTTTCCTAGTTTTGAGAAGCCATTTGTGGTAGAGTGTGATACTAGAGACATAGTAGCTGGGGACATATTGAGCCAAGAGGGCAAGCCTATAGAATTTTTTAGTGAGAGGCTAAATGAAGCTAAGATAAGGTATTTAATATATGATCTAGAGCTCTATGCACTTGTGGAAGACTTTTTGAGTAATAGGTTGTTGAAAACACAAGAGGTCAAGTTGTAAAGTGTAGGACTAGAAGGATTCAAGGAAATGCATGAGGAGGATACTATTTTTTCATAGGCCTAAAAGCTATGTACTAACTTTGAAAATTATTTCCATAATGACTTTTTTGAATATACCTTGCAAAATGGGTTACTGTTCAAGGGTCAATAGTCATGCATCCCAAAGGTATCCATGAGGGAAAATCTCATACAAGAGAAGAAAAATAGAAGCATGAATGGGAATTTTTTCCTTAACAAGACCCTAGACCTATTGGAAAGATTTACCTATTAGCTCAAGATGCAAAAAGATGTGAGGAAATATGTAGAACAATGTGGTATATATTAGAAGGAAAAGAGCACTTCATCCAATGTAGGACTTTACCAACCTCTACCCATTCCTAATAGGCCTTTGGAATGCATACACGAGATTATCCATTTCATCACATGCAAAAGAACACCTGATGCTATCCATATAGCAAGCCTATTCTTTAAGGAGGTGGTCAAAATTCATGGGCTACTAGTGCGCATAGTGGATGACAAAGACGTCAAGTTTATGAGGAACTTTTTGAAGACTTGAGGAGGAGATTGGGTACAAACATAGCTCATAACTCTTCCTACCATCCCCAAATAGATGGGAAGATAGAGGTCATTAATAGTGTCCTAGGAAACCTCTTAAGATGTCTCACCAAGGAGTATGGGAAGAGTTGGGAGAAAGTGATACCTCAAGTAGGATTTTCCTAGAATGATAGAAAGAATGGGACAAAAAAATTAAGACCTTTCCAAATATTGCATGGCACACATCCAAGGGGAATAATGAAGTTAAGGGAATTACCCTCACATGGCACCATCAATGGCCTTGCTAATGACTTTGCTTAGTCTATGAAAGAGGTACATGATCAAGTTAAGAAGACCTTGATGGAGGCAAATCATAAATTGAAGGAGAAGAAATTTAAAGGGAGGAGAGAGCTATGCTTCCAATTGGGATATTTGGTCATAGTCTACTTGAATAAATCTAGGCTACAAAAGGGCATCCCTAGTAAGTTGCAGATGAAAAGAATTGAACCATGAAAAGTTGTAGAGAAGTATGGTTCCAATGCCTACAAGGTTGATCTACCAAGTGACATGTTGATAACTCCCATTTTCAATGTCAAAGACTTCATACCCTACAAGGGTGTATGTATGGGTGAAGAGGAGTATCAGGTAGAGTTACACAAGGATATATTAGACATGCAAGTGGAAAAGATACTTAATTCTAGAGTGAAAAAGAGCATAAGAATTTTTTTTTACAAAGAACATTTAGTGAAATGGTTAGATACACCTCAAGCTAAAGAAACTTGGATTACTAAGAGTGACTTCAAGAAGCATGACATCAACAAGGAGTTCCTCTCTCTATAGGTACCTTCAGCTTCTTCTTGCAAGAAGAGAATAGTGCAGGAGCAGCTCAAGGTAAGGTAAAACCCTAACTCAAATTTTGGTTTGTAAGTGGTCTAACCAGCCATTTAGTGAATAAGGACTAAATTTAAAGTGCCAAGATATGTTAGGTAAGGTTCAAAATTGAGACAAGTTTTAACCAACTAGGTCTTGATAAGCATAAATTTGCTAAAAATTGCTCCATAAGGAAAAACATGGAAAAATTCTTTAAATAGGGAAAAAGGTTTGTAATGGAGTTCCTTAGGTGTTTTAGGTTCATTTAATAAGGTTTGAAACAAAAATAAATGAGTTTGGAGGCATAGATTGAAAAATTACAAAAGTTGTCAAAATTGCTCATTGACAACTTTGCAATTTTTGCAAAATTGCAACTGGCAATTTTGCACTTTTTGAAAAAGGATAAAAAATGTATTTATGGATCAAACCAAAGGCCAAGATGTATTGGATAATATATTTAAACAGCCTCCAACTCATTTATGATGATTGGTTGAATCACTTGTTGAATTGAGAAGAATTCCTAACAAAAAATAAACTTTTTGGAGGATTGATTGATTTGTTGGATTGTTGTGCTTGTTATTCTAGATGGAATAGTTTCTTGTGTTCATGTTTTGAATTCTTACTACATTTTTTTAATTATAATTTGGAATTTTTGTAGGTTTTCAAAATTAATTATATTTTGCTTAATTTTTGTCCAATTTTGTGCAACCAACAATAAAATGGCTATAGCTTGATTTTCCTTTAGTCAAAACACTATGGACCTAGGGAATAAATTAATAGCCTCTACAAATATTTTAAATATCAATTTTTGTGTGTGTGGGACTTAGAGAGCCATTTTTATAAGCAATCCCTAGGCAAGAAAATGAAGGTTTGGCAAGGTGCAGTGAAGCTTGTAGTTGGATTTTAGCATGAGTAGAGGATTAGCACATGCCAAACTTGAAGGTGAAATAGTGAGTAATCTTTTAGGTGTCCAAAAACTAGAGGAGGAGGTTGATGATAAGTCTAGAGCATTTGGAAAGTGTTTTGCAATAATTGTCATTGAAACCCTCAAAATAAGAGTTTTCTAGAACTATACTATAAAGTCACCATGGAGGCTTGAAACCAAGAAAATATTCAATATCTAGTTGATATGGAACAATTTATAGTATAATTAAATAGGCCTTGATAAGGGTTTTTTCAATTTATTGCAAGTTCATTGTTCTTAGGATAGCTAATAGGGTCTCTTAGGGCTACAAGGACAAACAAGACATTAGGAGTTGTGGGTATGTTAGACCTATCCAAAAGATGTAGAATGATGAAAAAAGTGTCAAGAACCATAGTGAGGAGTTATAAATATGATTTTGACCCTCTGACATCATTTGGTGTATTTTTGGAAAACTATGCCAAAATATGCATAGTTAGGGTTGTGGTGGGAGGATTAAAACCTAAGTTGATTGGTGAGTTTCTTGGAGAAAAATTATTGGAAGAGAGTCCTCTAGGTTTGGATTAAATTAATGACCCAAAGTAGGCTAGGAGTAGCCTTGGTAGAGAAAAAAATATCTAAGTGAAGAAGCTCTCCATCATAAGCTCTCATCTTGCTTTCCCTTCTCCACCAAATCATCATTACTTCTATCCACCATCATGATCAATAAAGTCAAGGGTAAGAAAGGCCACAATAGATTAAAAAATAAAAAGAACAAGGCACACACATGAAAACCCAAGACCAAGGTCACCAAACAAAGACCCAAAATGAAACTAGAAATGATAATGAAGAAAATGTAGGACATGAGATAACTCAACAAATAATGAAATTATGCTTGGCACACAAGGAAAATAAAATGAGTAAATACTATCCAAAAATCAAGCCACTTGGAAGCCTTCAATCAGGGTACAAGTGAAGGGTATAGATATTTTAGCACCCCATAGTTGCAGACCTCAACTCTTTTTTTTAGTGACACCTTTATTTTCCATATTACTTTATTGTTGAGTTTCACATTCTCAATATACTACCTATTCATGATGTTTTCGTGATATCCAATTGAGATTCACTACTTATTCATGTCCTTTGTCACTTTTCTACTCTATAGTCTATTAGTGGCATTACTACATAACTTCATTTCTTAGATTGATATGACTCTATGCCATTTATACCCACTTATCCAATATTATCAAAATTTTCATTTCAATAATTTGATTAAATTGTGCACCTACTTAACTTAAGTAGTCACATTGGTATGATTGATCAATAAAATACTGATGAATAGGTTATTCTATTAAACAACTTAAGTATTAAGGAAGCATTAGAGTATTGCAATTAATTAGAAACCAGTTAACAAGAGATAAAAGTATTTCAAGGATGTGGAACCACCAGTACATTGGCATACTGGTCATAATAAGAAATATGAAATAGACAATTGTATGACTAACAAACAAGCATAGAAGTTATTTGATCATACCTAAATCATCACTAATGTGACAAGACTATAGATAGTTGGATAGTAATATAACATTAACATAGAGAGAAGTGGTGGAAGAGATTATAAAAAACAAGGCCACAAGTGTAAATGCACACTTACAAATGGACAAACAAGACTACGTGTATAGGTAGTTACAGGTATCTTGTGAATATCAAATTTTGAATAATATTATTTGAGTGGGATAACTTTATGGTTTTGACACATAGTTTAGATGAGTGGATTTAAGGACACTTGAACTTCATTGTGAGGTTGTCATTGTTGTTACTAGGGAATATATTTAGAAGACATAAGACGATAAAAAGGAAGAATAATGAGCTAATACCAAATTGGTGATGAAGCACAAGAAAAAGAAAGTGAAGAAAGTGTGTTCACTAAGTAAAGATAGAATAGAAGAAGGAGATCATAGAATCTTTGTAGGTATTCATAATGGACATGGGAATTTTAACTAGATCACAAGGTGTGAAAGCCCAAAACCTAAGTTAATTCCAACATACAAATGGAAAATTTTTGGTTCAATGCTAGGGAGTACTACAAATGAACATATCAAGGACATATCCACTCAATTACATCCATAAATCATAATTGAGATCATGGAGGAAAGTAGACTAGCCAACAACATCAAGAGTGTAAATCAATGTGTGTGTGTGTGTGTGTGTGCGTGTGGCAAGGTAGTTATAGGTATTTTGCGACTATGCTCACCTATGAATATAAAATTTTTAATAAGATGATTTGAGTGGGATAAATTTAGGGTTTTGACACATAGATTAGATGAGTGGATTTCATGACACTTGAACTTTATTGTGAGGTTATCATTATTATTTCTGGTGGAAGATATTTAGAAGATAGAAAAATGAAAGAAGAGTGAGCTAATACCAAATAAGTGATGAAGCACAAGAAAAAGAAAGTGAACAAGGAATTTTCACTAAGAAAAGATAGAAAAAAGGAAGGAGATCATAGAATCTTTACAAGTAATCATAGTGGATATGGGAATTTTTGTTAGATCACAAGATGCAAAATCCCAAAACCTAAGTTAACTCCAAGATATGAACGGAAAATTTTGGCTCTATATCAAGGAGTAGTACGATAAAACATATCAAGGACATAGCCACTTGATAATATCCATAAAGCATGATTGAGATTGTGGAGGAAAGTAGGCTAGCCAACAACATCAAGAGTATAAATCAACACATACACACACATACATATGTATATGTATGTGTGCTCTCAAGCTCCAATTCTATACTAGAGAAATTATCTCCATGCACATGTGTCCACAAAAGTGGTATATTAGTGCTACCTTGTTCTACCATATAGAACCCTCAGGCCCACCCTACCATTCTTGCAAAGATACTAACCTAAATAAAAACATAAGGAATAAAAATAAGAAATGAATGACTCTTAAACACACCAATCAAATGCATAGTCTCATAAGGAGGCACCATGGCCCAATGTAGCACACATGTTTGTAGGGTACATTAAAACATGGAGAACACTCAACATGTGGACAAAATTCCAAAGTGAATACCAAGAAAAATAAAGGTAATTAATTAGCACTAACATAGGTTTAGTGAAGATTCTCAAGATTGTAAGTGTCATCGCATGGAACATGGTATCCCATATAGCTTAAAAAATCATTATCTCACCAAGGAATTCATAGTAAGCCATATCAACATCTGCATACAAAAAGGCTAAATTATATGATAACGAAATCCTCAAACAATGAAAACATCCTATAATTACATCAAGGTAAGGACATGTCATATAAAATCCTTAAATGATGATCAAATAGTCACTGGTATTACATTTTAATCTCATTCACTTATTTAGTTATCACTTATTGATAACTCTACTAGTAGACACCTTGGGGAGCTACTCTACTCTACTACTCATCAAACACTATCCAAGATCATCTCATTAAAACAATAAGGTTAAAAGTAATAAATAAATAGTAAAAATGCATAAAATATTATCATAGCTATAACCCAAACTACACATGGGATTAGGCCTATCTCAAATTGAGAGCACATGTCATTTAGACATTGACAATGAATAGTAACTCAAATGCATGCCAAGATATAGTATCAAACACCCTACATCCACATATCACATGTAAGATCAACCTCAAACATGGAGGTTTAAATAAAAGTTAAAAACACAAAAAAACCAAAATGACACCAATTTCTCAAAATCAAGCTTCTATCAAAAATATGAGAATCAATTAACTAATCAAAATCCAAGAGCATAACTCTCACAAGATCTTATCAATTAAGAATAGCTCAACTATGCCCAAGGATGTGGCCGTGACACTAAATGCATATGTCACATGTGATATCTAATCAAGCTTGGAATTTTTCATTACCAAGAAATGAGAAATGATGATAAAGCAAGCAAGGAGGATATCTCTACTCGAAAACTATCAAGGCAAGAAACTGAGAAAAGGAAAATCCAAGCCAAAAAATAATTTGATCAATTGGACACTTTTCCAAGAGAGAAAATTCTCATGCAATCTATCAATAATCTTGTTAGAAAATAAGGAAATATCAAAACTCCCAAATTTTGGAAAAACCCAACAAAATGCAAAAATCAACATTTTAACATTAAAAAGGAAATTCAGATTGAGATATTAAAAATACCCAACATTTAAAACCATTCTAATTCTGTAACCCTACTGTGTATTATATTAGAGATAAAAAATTTCAATGATAATATTAGGTTAACCATGACAACTAATATATTCTAGATGGCATGTTAGATGAGGTGTTGATGAAAAAGCCCAAAAATCAAACATTGAAGAAATTGAAGAACTTAAAACCCATTTGTATAAATCCATTAAATTATAAATTTCTCAAGTAAAATTATAGATACAATAATTTCATGGCTCTAATAGAATAGAACATTACCAAAACCCAAAAAACCACATATGGAAAAGTATAAAAATTGCTCAAAATTGCCCAATCGAGTGGATGTATCAATCATATCCCCCCCTCCCATTTTTCTTTACCACCTTTATACTTCTCGTATCTTGTAAAATTTATATTTTCCTAGTCATGTGGTGACAACAATCACTATCAATCATCTATTTTATCCATTTACAACTTGAGAAGTCAAAGCTTTTTCTTCAACAACATCATTAGTAGTTACAACACCTGTCAAGGATTTATCATGTTCCTTAATGGAAATGAATGAGAGATCATCATCATCACTAGAACCTTCATCATCAAGAGATTACTAATATATTTCTATAGGCTTCCAAGGCTCATATTTGTGTTTTAGAATTCTATTAGGATATCTAGATGTAAAATGCTATTATCTAAAACCAAGGATGTATTGGTTCTTTCTATTTACTGGCCGAAATTTCTCTATAGCACTCCATTCTTTTTGCAGGCCTATCAATTTTTTATAATCTTTAAATTTTTTTTTTTCTTATTATGGCTTTGAATATTTCTACCTAATACACTTAGGTCAAAGGTTGTAAGCTTACCAATAAGCACTAGTAATTTTCATTATTTCCTTTATAGCTACAATTTTATTGTTTATTATGTTCTCACTACTATTGTTATCTTTGGATGAGAAGAGCATGCAAAATAAATGTTATAATTAAATAATAAAAACTCTAACTTTTTAATATTCTAGCTCAATTCTAACTAAAACATCAAAAGGATTTCTTCAGTTTGGGTTTCACATACCTTGGTTATTTCACCATCTTCTTTTGAGTGTGCCTCCTAAGGTTTCTTATTCGATGGAACATTCTCTATGCAAGGCCAATGCCATATGCCTAAGTTTTCATCATTGAAATATTATGGCACATGGGGATTATAGCAATCTTAGTCATGTTAGTTAGATGGAGATCGATCTCACATATGATACTCTAGAGATTATATCAATCTCGTTCATGTCAAGGTAAGTGCACCAATATGGTGTGCAAAAGGGGTTATAAGTGGACACTTCTTTTTGTGAAATTTGGTAAATGTGATCTTGTAAGACCCATTTAGGGTCATGCACACAAAATGAGAAAATGTATAAAACACAAAAATTGTAGTACTTTGGTCCTAGTTTCTAAACTACTAAGGTTTTCAAAAAAAATGGATAAGATTAATAGGTTCAAACCTTGCATGCATGTAAAATTGTTCCTTTTCTTGTTGAAAAATATAATATAGATAGTTATGTATGTTCCACAAGACATATAGTTATATCTATTATTTTGAAAAACCCTTTGGTAGGATGGTAAGTAAGAGTGATATCTAGAAGTGGTGTATTTTTATGCTGAGTATTGTTTTTTCTATGATTTTTTGAAGTGACCCCATCCTCAAATTATGGTACCTCTTCATGTGTTGGGCATTACATGCATAAAAAATAATCTAAAATGAATTAATTTTTTTAAAGGGTATAGAATCAAGTGTAGAAGAATAATATATAATTTATTTTCTATTTGGTGAGGAAGATCAAAAGTTATTAAATAAATGGTATATGTATGTCTAAGAGGACTATCAAGACACTGATATAGAAAATTAACTTCACAATGCTAATCTTATCCAAAAATTTAAAAAATTATAGGTTAGAAAGGTAATAATACGTGTGAGATTCTAGTGGTAATTTTAGAGATGTCCACTTTGCCATTTGAAAACTTAATGAAGGCAAAGATGACAATTGGTCTTAGAAAATGAAAAAATGTCTAAAACAATGAAAATGGAGGGAAAGCACCAACTCAAGCCTTTGTGATAGTTTGGTAGGTCTATTACCAAGGCTAAATGTAATCACACTTTTGTTAAGAAAACACAATTTTGTTATGCTTAGTAAGAATAAATTTTCATACTAGACATAATGTGATCAAGTTATTCTCAATAGAACTATACTATTCATAATATGGTCACATTATATATGTGCAAAAATAAATTGAACTGTTTAGAGGTCTAATTGGCCTAAATGTCTTAGTTAAAGAAGCAACTACCCAAAATTGGATTATTTTCACCAAATAAATGATTGGATCAGCTAGGGCCCACTAAAAAAAATCTAAATCCTATACTTTGAATCAGCTATGTGTGGGACACATTAAAACCATCAAGAGTTCCCTATACATGTACATGATGAAATTGATTTCATTGTTATATATTGTTATGATCAGTGCAATTTTTTTGATCATTTCATCATCTAGTTTAGAATATTGTAAGAGTAATATAAAAAACATGTTGTAAGGAAAACATGTGTATTAGCAAATACTACCCAAAGCCCACTACAAAAGGATTTTCATGGATGGATGATGCATAGTGGGTTTTATACAAAGATCTAAATGCCAATTCTATCAAGGAAATTTTAGCTTTTGGAACCTAGATTGTTGATCTTGGAGTCATTAAGTTGGTTATTCATCCAAATGTTCACCCTTATAGGTTAGACCTAATTGTAATGAAACAACACATGTAAGGTCATGATATAGGAGAGAGATTCGTGTGGTTCAATGAGAAGATAATTCATCTTCTAAATAAATGATAGAGGCTTCCAATGAAATCTTTGAGGTACATCAATTCATTTTAGTCAATTTTCTCTTTGACTTTTATCATATAGGAAAATTTAGTCATAGGCTTGTTTTGTATGTGTTGAATAAGAGGAAGAAGGGTATGAAATTTATCCAAGGGTCTATTACCATGACAAACAAGGGTCTATTACCATGACAAACAAGGAAACCTGGAACAATATTATTCTTGAATGGTCAGACAAATTATTGTGTATGAATGAATGAAATAAAAAGTGATATAATTAATAAATAGAGTATAGTTGTCTTCTAAATTAGAATCCCATCAACCAACTTATGCATGTGTGTGTACTCAAAAATAAATCTGAAATAAGAGAGGTAAAATTCTCCATGATAGTCTTGTAGGTGCATGTGTCATCTTCATCAAAAGTTGTAATTATATTGTAAGGAAATTCAAGTGTGGAAACAACTTCCTACACTAATCTCTTAAGGAAAGTATTGCGCAAGTTCTTTTTAAATTCTTACAATTTCAAATTCACTTTTGGTAAAACGACAATATTGCAATCAACCATGAATATAGAAAATGGATAAATAAATAATAACACATAAACATGCAGATATGTCAGTGGGGAAAAAAATTTCGATAAAACAACCCCACCCCTCCAAAACCTACACAATGTATTATCTTCAACTAAAAAGGTTACAACACACTTACAGTAGAGAGTTGAAGATAATACATTGTGTAGGTTTTGGAGGGGTGGGGTTGTTTTATCGAATTTTTTTTTCCCACTGACATATTTGCGTGTTTATGTGTTATTATTTCTTTATCCATTTTCTATATTCATGGTTGATTGCAATATTGTTGTTTTACCAAAAGTGAATTTGAAATTGTAAGAATTTAAAAAGAACTTGCGCAATACTTTCCTTAAGAGATTAGTGTAGGAAGTTTTTCCCACACTTGAATTTCCTTACAATATAACTAGAACTTTTGATGAAGATGACACATGCAACTACAAGACTATCATGGAAAATTTTATCTCTCTTATTTCAGATTTATTTTTTAGTACACACACATGCTCTTTTAGGACAGGGAAGACTTATCTAGTAGTAGCTAACAATACACTACTCACCCACTAGTATCTATAGCCGTCAAAGTGTTTATATAATGTGCTTTCCATTTTTAAGGCATCTTGCAAAGATAGCTCTTATGCATCATAGGAATCCGTCATAACCATTTCAGTCTTGATTTCCTTACATAATTAAATCTTCCAAAGATAGCTCTTATGTGTCATAGGAATCTTTCATAACCATTTCAGCCATGATTTCCTTACACACAATTAAATATTCCAAAGATAGATCTTACGTGTCATAGGAATATATCATAACTATTTCAGTCATGATTTCCTTACACACAATTCAAGATGCTGACACATGTAAATGGAGTGACACATCAAAATGCCAATTAGACATGTACACTCATAGTTAATTATATTATTTGCAAAAAAAAGTTTACAAAACAAATAATAAGAATAGGAATTATCCAAGGTTGAGTTACCTTATTCCTAACATTCTCCCAGTTGTCAAACACCTTGTAAGAGCAACAGTAACATAACAAGAACTAACTATTATAGGCTGAAAGGCCCATAGATTCCAAACACCATTTGAACTTCTTTGTGCCTATTGGTTTCATCAATGCATCTACAAAATTCTTTATAGTATCTACCTTCTCCAAATTTACCTTTCCATCTTCCACCATATCTCTCACAAAGTGAAACTGCACATCAATGAGCTTCATTATGGCATGGAATGTTGAATTCTTTGCAAGGCAAATAGCATTATGACTATCACAAAAAATAGTAATATGTCCTACATCAACACCAATATCATAACACAATCTCCTAAGCCAAATGGCTTTCTTACAAGCATGAGTAGCATCCATGTACTCAGCTTTTGTAGTGGACAAAGCAACCATAGGTTGTCACTTACTCATCCAATTGATGGCACCACCAAACATAGTGAACACATAATCACTAGTGGATCTCCTACTATTAATATCACCTACCCAATCTGATTCCAAAAACCCATGAATACAAATTTAATGTGGAGCTCCAGAAGAGTTACCATGATAACAAATGGAGTAATATGATGTATCCCTAAAATACCTAAATCCTCACTTAACTCCATCCCCATATACTCATCTAGAATTAGCCATAAATTGACTTAGAACTCTTGTTGCTTGGGCAATGTCTGGTCTAATATAGACCATAGCATACATAAGACTACCAAATGCACTAGCATAAGGTACTCTACTCATTTCCTCCACCTCACTAGGAGATTTTGGGCAATCATCTACAAATAATTTTTTTCCCATAGAAATAGGAACACACAATGGTCTACAATCTTCCATGTTGAACCTTTCCAACACAGACTTCACATACTTATTTTGACTCAACCAAAGTTTTCTATTATACCTATCTCTATTGATTTCCATACCTAAGATGTACCTTGTTGCTCCAAGATCTTTCATCTCAAATTGTGCTAACAACTGAGATTTAAAATTAGAAATCATGCCCTTACCCTTCCAAATAGCAAGATATCATCAACATATAATGCAACAATAAGAAGGCAATCATTTTCAACTCTGAAATAAACACAATGATCTGATTTCGATCTTACAAATCCAATTGACAACACAAAGGCATCAAACTTAAGGTACCACATCCTAGGAGATAGTTTTAAAGCATACAAAGACTTCTTTAATTTGCAAACCAAAGATTCTTTACCTTTAACTATGCAATGCTTAAGCTATGACCTATAAATCTCTTCCTCCAAATCACCATGAAGGAAAGTTGTCTTCACATCCATCTATTCTATCTCTAAATCATATTATGTAGCAAGAGATAATAGAAATCTAATGGATGTCAACTTTGCAACCATAATCTATTCCCTCTACCTATGAATACCCATTTGCAATGAATCTAGCTTTGTACCTTTCAATACTACCATCTGCACATAATTTCTTCTTGAAAACCCATTTGCTACCAATAGGTTTTCATCCTTTAGGAAAAGGTATAAGGTCCCAAGTTTTTTTTCTATCCAGTGAAGCCACATCATCATCCATAGCCTCAATCCAGGAACTTGCATCTTCCATATCCAAAGCCTCTTTCACAGTTCTAGGCTCATTAGTATTAGTAATCAAAGCAAAAGCACAACTAGAATCTAACATAGAATAACCAAACCTTTCTAGCTACTTTCTTACTCTCATGGATCTCCTCAAGGGTTGAGGTTAAGGTTCGTGTTCCTCTTCTCCTAAACTATCAGAGCTACTAGAGCTCTCCTCATCATTAGACCCAACATGATCTTTCTGTTTAGTATTCTTAGGTTAGGAGGAAACTAAACAATATCTTCCTTCTTTTCTTTTTTATTTGCTTGTAGCACAATATGAGAAGATGTTAGCTCTCTAAAAATAATATTTTTTTTATACAACACCTTACTAGTCACAGGGTCTCAAAGCTTGTATTCTTTCATACCAACATTGTATCCAATGAAAATACACTTGGCAGCTTTGTTTTCTAGCTTAAATCTTTTCTCCTTTGGAACATGTGCATAAACTTCACAATCCAAAGCATGAAGATGTTTAATTGAAGGCTTCTTACTAGACCAAACCTCCATGGGTGTCTTACCAACAAGAGCTGATGTAGGAGATCTGTTAACAAGCACTGGCCACAACTTCAACCCAAAACTTTTGTTTAAGACTAGCTCCACTAAGCATACTCCTAGCCTTCTCCATCAGTGTTATTGGCTCCTAATTTAATAGTTTTGAAAATAACCAAGAAACTAGACAAATGCATCTAAGGCTAGCAATTTCCTATGATGGATACACCCGAATGTAGTCTTGGGCCAACTATACGGCATAACTCCTTCTTCACTTCAGGCTCTGAAAGACCTAAGCGGGTTAACCTTGAGGTTCTGAGATATGGTACCAATGCATTTAAAACATAAATATGAACCTATTAACAGTAGATGAAAACCCCTTATATCTCTTAATACTCATGACATGACATAGATCTACAGTAGCTAGATGCATATCTACGAAATTCATAAGTTGAGTGCAGGTTAATTCCTTTTAGCCCACTACAAGACATGAAAAACTGAATTTATTTGAATAAAAGATTTTGAATTCAACAAAAACTCCTAATATGTAGTAGCATGAACAAATGATCCTATAAATGATCAATGCCTTATCTATTGGGAAATTCCATGAATTAATCACATACATATAGATATCTAAGACTTATTTGTATCTTCAGATATATGATCTATCCATTCACCTTGTAAATAGACATCCATGTTCAATCTGAATCTCATTCTTACATGATATCCTTCTCAAAAAACTTGCAACCCTATTGATTCACTGAAGCATTTACATAACTGCTTGAGTCATAAGAAAAAATAAAACAACATACAACCTTAAGGGACTACAACTATGACTTAAGCTCTTTGTTCAAAGATCATAAAACATTGAAAATTCATTGAGATTGGAGACAAGAATCAAAATGAAACTAATGAAATTCTTTCTCCTTTTTATTCATTTCCTTGAAATAATACATTTATATGCATGCAATCAAAACATAGAAACACCTAAAAGACCTGAACTATCTATATTCTCTTCATTTCTGCTATTCATACAAGGGAAATTGCTAAAAAATATGTGGTATCATAGTATGGGAACACATCAAAACTGGATCCAAAATATGATATCACAATAGTGACTATTTTTTCTCCAAATATTGGAACCAACTAGTTTCTCAGTGACAAAAACTGGAACCCCTTCAATAAGGAAAAGAAAAGAAGATATATGAGAAGAGTTAAATCTCGGATCTAATCAAAACATGGCATTTGTCCACTTGGAAAACCTTCTCAATAGGTTTAAAAAACTCTCTAATCTCTCCCCTCAACTAGTGAATCAAATCTTCATTATTTTTCCTCCACTATCACAAAATATCTGAGATATTTGAAGAATAACTGATTTTATTTTTGATTTGAACTCATAACAAGAGCATAAAATTAGTTAAAATTGAACTCCAGAAGGATGAAAACTTTTCCAAAAAAATTTTTGGCATGAAAAGACTGCAATACATGTTTCCTAATTGATTCTGACACTTCATGATGAATTCTACCCCTTTTACTGAGAATACCCCAAAATTTGCAAAATTGCTTATAACTTGAACCAGTAGATTGTTATGCAAAATTTGACCTCAAAATTGGAAAATTTACTCCTTGATTCCAATGGTATATTGAAGTGCCTAATTCAGAGAACAATTTCCCCTGTTATGGCCATTCAAAATTTAGGGTCCTGAGATTGAACAATCATTAAAAATCAAAAATTTAAAAATTTATATAGTCAAAACTATATAAAATTTTTAAATTTATTTCAAATCCTTCATCATGCATTTGAATAACTTTTGATTTCCACTTTAAATTCATTTTAAACCATGCCCCCTTTCCACTGCTGCCACATGTCAAAATTTGATTGGCCATGACATTGAAATATTAATTAATTAATCAATTCCCTCTAATTCGACTAATTCCATTTCTCGTAGAATCAGAGGCATGCAAATTTTCCTTTACGTTCTTATGTTTCGAGCCTTTGCACTCATATGGGAGGCTTCTTTTACATCTTTATGCTCATGAGCATATGCCTAAAGCCCTGAAATTTTTGACTTATGTGCTTATGCTCATGTGAACATTTTAAATTTTCCTTTTATGCCCTTATGCTCACCAACATACCACCGAAAGCCTTTATTTTATGCCTTACGCTCATACATGAATGATATTTCACTAATATCCTTTTGCACCCCATAGCATCTCTAGCACGAATTTTTTACCTCTTGATCTCACGAGCACCCTTTAAATCCTTCTTTACACTTTCACAGGGAACTTTATTTCACGTACCCTTGTAGCCTTTTGAAATTCATTTTACGCTCCTATGCTTCTCATGCCACTATAAAGCTTTGAAATTTTCTTTATGCTCTTATGACCTGACCCAAGCATAAAATTGTGAGCCTTCAAAATCTTCCTCCTCACCATACGCTTTACCTATTTCCCATAGGAATGTAAGCCTTTGGAAATGGATTTATGTGCTTATGCTATGTGTTAAAGCGTAAGGTCTTTTCACTCCATCTTCCACTTTCATGTCACGTCACCACGTGGCTCCTCTATAACCACATATTTCCTTCATTCAAAATTTATCTAACTTGCTTGCCAACCACGGGCTCACCATTTGAGTGCTCCCTTTAATAGGTGGTGTCCTTAAGACACAATGAGATGTGAGTGTTCTTGAATTTAAAGATTTAAAATCTTCTTGTATCACCAATGTGGGATAAAAGGATTTAACCCTTTTTCCCTCTACTTTGCACTGTATTTCATGGCATCTGTACACTTTTTCTCCTTTGCTAATGGCGGTAGTCTTCATCATCAACATGGATCTTTGTTGAAGTAGATTCCCTCCTTGTTATCTCTACATGTTCTCCATTATTTGTTGTTGGCTAGATTCTATTTCGTTGCCACAAACTTCCAAACCTAAAAATGCTCACGCTTTCAAATTTACTTGTTTAAAAATGTAGATTACTGCCTTCTTCTAACACCTGGTTCCTTCATCCTTCTGTGTGCTACCTAGCTTCCCAAGCATGTGGGTTCTCCTTGTTTAGCGCTAGGTGATCTGCGCATTCTGCTTATTCACTTTTAACATTCCTCCTGCATTGGCGTTCATCTCTTGTTCATGCTTCCTCTTTTCAAACCTATGTGGGTGGTCTATTCTTCAATGGAGGCTCCTTGGTGATGTATTCCTCTTCATGTGAATTCCTTTAATTTGGGTTCTTGTGTTTTGATGTGCTCTTTTCCTTCATTGTTTGGCATGTTGTTATTGTAGTTGGCTGCCTGATTATAGGCGTAGATCTCCTTCATTTCTCATACACTTTTACCTACATTTTTCATCATAGTTGCCTCCTCTGCTTGGTGTGTTCTTGTGCCTTTCATTCACACATTTTTTTCTTTGAGCTTCCTATGAATTCTCCAACTCTGAGTTTTACATCTCTTGCTATCACTTTTCTTGTGGGCTAATGGCTTCTTCTTTTAACTTGTTGTGACGTGCCTCCAATCCTTACATGGTGCAGTAGTTTTAATGTTGTCCCCTACCTCCTATTGTGGACTTCATTGCCATGCCAAGTGTAAGCTCTCAAACATGAAAGCTCCTTCTAATTTTGTTGACTACTTATTTCATGCATGAACAATTTATAAAAATATCCTAAGCTTGTAAGACACTTATAACCGCTTCATACTCTAAATTTAGGTATTCATGCCACAAGCCTTTATGGATGCAAAAAAATTTTTCTTGCCTATGTATTCCTTTCCTCACAATTCTTGGATGTTTTGACATGAGTTCCTCTATCTCTACTCTAAGTATGAATGTTTCTATCATTCTATCCTTTAATAAAAGAACAATGCATTTCTTCAGATCTATCTTTGGCCAATAATGCAAGAAGCTTAACTAATTTTTAAAATCAAGGAAGTGTAAACTTGACCATTGGCTTCCCATTTGAAAATTAAGTATAGCTCCAACTATTTTATCATAAATCTTGTCACCTCCACATGTATTTATTAGATTTTATGAGCAAACCAAGTCGATCATTCGATAACTGACTCGCCTATCGAATAGATGACACTGACACCTTGATTTGGTAATATGGGCAATGGGATAAAGAGGAAAACTTATATCTTCAGGTTCTTTTTATAGCAACACCCAAAAAATTATTATTATCATCTCTTGAACTTATGTCACTTCCATTCTTGTTCCAATGAATCGGCAAAAATTAGTTGGGCCCAAAATGGGTCTGACTAAAAAAAAAATTGTTTTTGAACAACTAAACTGGCAGACTGATCCATTCATCACTTGATACTAATTATAATAATGTTCGATCACTAAACTACCAATTAAAACTCATTTTATCACCCTTTTACAGATTGTCAACTTTGTGCCAAGAAGTCCTTTGACTGGCCTTAAAAACTGACCAAAACACCTAATCGAGCTCTGAAATCTAGCACATTGAATCTCTACTCTGCATACTTTCACCTTGTTAGATCTTGTCTTATGATGAATTCATAGTCAAAAGATATTCATTTTTGAAGTTTCCCTCTTAGAACTACCTGCAAGAAAACAAGTTAGAAAGTAATAAATTAGGTTCAGATTTGGCCTTGAAAACTAAGCAAACTGATAGTTGGGAAGACAAAAACTAGGGTGTTGATTCTCTATCATGAGGATAGTATAAATTTTCAATTTAGGCTCATGAAAAATAGCAAGATGCAAATGGCGAGCAGTCAAAGTAGGCTACTTAAATTTGCAAACTGGAAACAATGTCAGAAAAGTGTTTTTTGTAAATAGAATTGACTTAGAAAAGTGTGCAAATGGATTTTTCATGACTTGAAAATTGATATACTTGGATTATTTTTAGAGGACAACATAGTGATACAATCCATTTGATCTCACCTATCATAGATTAGGAGACATGACATCACGAATAGGGGTACCAAAAAATCTACAAATTTTGACACTAGTAAAACGCTCGAAATCTCGTTTGGAATTGCGTTTAAAAATTGATCAAACAGATTCATCATGAGCTGAAACTTGAAACATAACAAGTCTCTGACATCTATGATGCAATGCAAAAGAAAATTTTATATTTTGGTCAACTGGTCAAAAGTTATGGCATGTCAAACAGGGCTTCCTAGAATTATGTGCAATGTGCATCAGCATGAAAAATTTAAATGACCAACTTTGAGGGATTCAAAACCTAGTTAAATGAACTTGAAACAACTCAAAATCTAAAACACAATCTCTTAGGTATAGACACTAAACACTCTCAAAGTGGCTTGTCACAAAATGTTTCTGGGTGCAAGATATTCACTTGCAAACATAGCCTCTTGTCGTTGTTTGACACTTCGGTGAAAATGTAGATTTGATAATTGCTCAAAATAGGACTTCACGAAATGACTCATAATGGAAATTTGACTTCATGAAACAAGTGGATAGGCTAAATGGAAGGTTTTAGAAGCATTAAACACCTCTTAGGCCTCAAACTGACAGCCAGGAACATGTGCATCAAAAGCATTTATAAGGTTCAATTTTCTCAACAGTGCTCAAAATTCAGGCTACAATTTTGAGTGCCAACAAGTGTCCTATTCATTCTTTCTACAACTTCATTTTTCTATGGGGTATAAGAAGTTGTCTTATGCCTCTTGATACCTTGTTCTTTACAAAACTATTTGAACTCTACTAAGAAAAACCCACCACCATTATCAGTTCTCACACACTTAATCTTCTTACTAGTTTGATTCTATACAAGGGCTTTAAATTCCTTGAACTGACTAAAGACTTGTATCTTACTTTTTAGGAAATAAATCCATGTCCTTCTATCTTAATCATCTATGAAAGATACAAAAAATACAGACTTGGAGATTGAAGGAACTTTAATAGGACCAAATACATCAAAATGAATAAGATCCAAAATATTAGGAGACTTGTGAGAACTAGAGTAAAATTGAACATGACTTTGTTTACTGTAGACACAAGTTCACACAAGTCAAACTCGAGATTATAATCATTTAAACCCTCAAAGAGGTTCTTGTTCTTTAGGGTTTTGAGACCCTTCTCACCAATGTGACCAAATCTCATATGCCACAATATTATCCTTTTGTAGGAATCTTTCCTTCCAATGTGTTTGCACCCTTAGGTACACATGTTACACTACCATCAAAACCAATAACCATAGTCTTCTTTACTACTTGTTCAGATGGTGGGGATGAAATGATAGCTACTCTCTTCTTTGAAATAGGAAAACTATTACATTGAGAAATGCATGCATCAAGCTAAAACATAGTACCTCTCCTAGTACCCTTAGAAAGCACCATAGCTCCTCTCATCACCTTACATTCATCCTTAGAAAAAACTTGTACACCTACATCATTCAACTTACTTACAGATAATGGTTTTGTGCCAAACCAGGGATGTGCATTACCCCATTGATCCCCTTTACTCATCCATTAGGGAATCTAATAGTGACTTGTCCTTGTCCAATTATCTCTAGGTGAGAATCATCACCCAAGTACACCTTTCCACCATCAAAAACTTTTTACTTTGAGAATTAGGTTCAATGAGAGGTCATGTGGGAACTGTTAGAGTAAATAATTAATTATTAATTATTTATTCTATTACTTAAGCTTACTTAGGTTAATGCATATTTAGTATTTAATACATGTAGTGGTTGTTGTTGACAACTCGGGAGTTTTCTCCTTTTTTAGCATATTCCACTTTCTGAGGATATGTGCTGAGTTGTCGTTTTTGTCCTCTACCTCCTTCCAGCTTGTTCTACAAGCTTCCATGAGGCCTTTTTAAATGGTCTCTCTCTCATTGTAATTAATTCCATTCACATAGCAATCTCATTTTCCTATTGTGAAATATTTGCTCTTGCTCTTTCGGTTTCTCTTCAGCAAGCTATTTGCATGTAGGTGATCTTGGCGACTGCGGAGTTGGATTTCATCAACTCCTACATGGTATCAGAGCCTCCCTGCTGCTTCTTGTTTGAAGGATTTGTGAAGCCGTGATTCGAAGTCACAAACCCTAGTTTGTTTGTGCATTTTTTCTTCAAATCAGGGCTAGAGCGAATTTTTGGAGCACTTTCAGCTCAAACGGGCATAACCATTGGATCCGGAAGGCCGTTTGCAGTCAGGATTCATATAAAGCTTTTCGTTTTTGGATAAAGGGCAATTTTGGCAATTTTTTGAGGATCCCGGGTTCGCTGCCGTACGGATTGTACGGAAGCAGCGCGAATTTTTTTTAAAAAAATATTTTATTTCGGGCACCGCCGCCGCGCCACCGCGGGGCCGCCGCCACGCCACCCGCGCGCCTCCCGCAGCGGCCGCAGCAGGCAGCGCCGCCCGCGCTCTGCCGCGGCTCCTCCCAGCTCCGCCGCTGCCCAGCCTCCTCCTGTCCGCTGCCCGGGCGTAGCGCCTCCACCACCGCAGATAGCGGCGCCGCCGGGTTTTCCTCCCGGGCGCCACCGCCACCGGCGGTTTCCGCTGCTCCGTCGCCCTGCGGCCTCTCCAACCACCGGCCGCCACGTGGCTGCTGCTGACGTCATATTCCGGTGTGCTGATGTCACTTTCCAGGCATATGACATCACCTTGCCGGTAATCGGATTTTTTTCCGGCGACAGGTTTGTGACGGGCATACGGCCGTCAAATTTATGCCAGTGTCTGTAATTTTCCAGCAAGTGCATTTTTGGAGCAGCAGTCGGTTTTTTGGCTATAACTTGAGCATACGGAGGTCTTTTTCCGATCCGAAAGAAGCGTCGGAAAGCTGACTCAGAGACGGACGCATTGGTGCTAGTTTTGCACGATTTTGAGTTCGTTTGAGCTTCCATTTTTGGTGTCAAAGTAGAAGATTTTTCTGCACAACAAATCCAGGTTCCTTTCCAGTTTTTTTGCTCTCCTTAGTTGTTTTTTTTGTGGTATTTGGGAGATATTTTTGTACGTTTGTGGGGGGGTGTCTTTCTTTTCTGTAATTTACTTCAGTTAAGACCCTTCTACTTCCGTCTTCTTCTTTCTCTCAATGGCGGATCCATCTATATCCCGTCTCACACCACACAACTACCACACATGGAAGGCACAAATGACTAGACTTCTAATGTCAAGAGGTCTATGGTCTTGTCTGGATGAGCATCAGCCCAATCTCCAACGACCTTTTGAGATTCTACAACACAGGAACAAGATGGATGAAGCCATGGGGCTTATTGCACTCAACATTTCAGACAGCTTGTTGTTTCACTTGGATGGTTTGACTACTCCACGGGCTTATTGGCTAAGATTTCAGACTTTGTTTGGACAAGTAAATGAGTTTCGGGCACTTCAGCTAGATGCAGAATTGACTTCTTTGACACCTGATCACTTTCCCACCATTGAGGACTTCTTGATGAAGTTCAAATCTCTACGTACACTTTTGCAGGGATGTGGGAAGAACAAAACAGATGATGAGTGTATCTTTTTGGTACTCTCAAAGTTAAAGGGACAGTATCAGATCTTCTCTTCCACTTTCTACTCCACTATGGATGCCTTGGGTGATAGACATAGGATGCCTTCATTTGAGATATTTTGTAATCGGTTAACCCGTGAACAATCAAAGATTACTCAAATGGATTCACTTTCAAGTTCTCAGTCACAGGTATTGCTTTCCAAGGTTACACAGGAACAGAAGTTGAAGCAGCTATCAGATCCCTCTTCTACTAGTTCATCATCTTCTAACAAGAAGGAGAAAAAGAAGACCGCAACTCCTACCTGTTCCTATTGTGGGAAAGGATCTCATGATGAGGCACGTTGTTTTCAGAAGAGATGTGATGGCTATGAGAAACAGATTGCTGATTTGCACGCTCTCTTTCAGAAGAGCACTATTTCCTCTCCATCCTCTTCTACCTCACAAGGGTCTTCTTTTCAGGCTTCTTCCACCTCTTCAACATCTACATCAGATCTTGGAAAGGGTCATGCATTACAGGCTTCTATTGCATCTTCTTCACAGGTTCCTTGGATACTGGATTCAGGTGCTTCTCACCATATGACATCTTCTCAAGGTGTCTTCTCCACTCTTGAGGCTTCTCCTATTCCTCACATTCTCATGGGGAATAACACTGCATTACCAGTCTGTGGGAAAGGTTCAGTTCACATCCAAGATGGTATATTCAATGATGTATTGTATGTTCCATCTTTGTCTGCCAACCTTCTCTCAATTTCTCAGATTACACGCAGTGGATCAGGGAAGATAGTTGAGTTCACTACTGATTCAGTCTTCATTCGAGATCGTGCTACAGGAGATCTTATTGCTACAGGGGCAGTTGATCCTTCCACTCATCTCTATACCTTCTCACACTTTGGTCCACCATCTCCTTCGCAGGAGCATCGTGTGGTGCAGTCAGGACACTTGAACCTTTGTATTGTTCCTGAGATCCCTATTTTGACTGCCACACCACAACCAGATGAGGGCTTTTCCTCTCTACAAGATTCTCCTTCTGCTCTACCTGATCTTCCAGCTTCATTTATTGAGACTCCAGGTACACTTGTTGCAGATACTTCAATGGACATTCATGACAATGTCATCACACCTGCCTTGGGAATTCCCGTTTCGGTTCCTCATACATTCTCTTCTGGACATCAGCTAGGCTTTCCAATTGCTCCTCTCGCGCAGGGATTTCCTTGTTACGTACCTTTGTTCCTTCCGAATTGGAATTTCATTGGTTCGATCATTTCTACAGGAACTCCATCATTATGGGGGGGGCTTGGTGTCTATTCTCATGGGGGGGCTGGTTGTACTTATGGTTTTGCGAGAGTCTCTTGAAACATTTCTGGCGGAAGTTGTCCTTGGGGGGATTGGTTGAGGCCTTCCTTCCTTCACTTCATGTTTTTTAGCATGTTGTTTTTACCTCTTTTTGGAGGAGGGTTTTTCCCACAGGGTTTTCCCTCTTTCTCCGTTTTACAGAGGTTGCATTGTACATGGGTACCTAACATGGCCTCGTTGCCGGGACCCATTTTGCATTTCATCTTAGTTTTGTGAGCTTAAGGCATTTCCCTAAGTTGCACTTAAGGGGGGGTGTTAGAGTAAATAATTAATTATTAATTATTTATTCTATTACTTAAGCTTACTTAGGTTAATGCATATTTAGTATTTAATACATGTAGTGGTTGTTGTTGACAACTCGGGAGTTTTCTCCTTTTTTAGCATATTCCACTTTCTGAGGATATGTGCTGAGTTGTCGTTTTTGTCCTCTACCTCCTTCCAGCTTGTTCTACAAGCTTCCATGAGGCCTTTTTAAACGGTCTCTCTCTCATTGTAATTAATTCCATTCACATAGAAATCTCATTTTCCTATTGTGAAATATTTGCTCTTGCTCTTTCGGTTTCTCTTCAGCAAGCTATTTGCATGTAGGTGATCTTGGCGACTGCGGAGTTGGATTTCATCAACTCCTACAGGAACAAGCACCCAAGTCTATCAACCACACATCATTAGATGCATGCACTGCCAATGCTACAATGAAAGCATCACCATCTTCTTGAGATTTTTTTGAACCTAAATCTAAGGCCTTTTTCTTCTTCTTTAGCTCTTTACAATCTTTACGAAAGTGCCTAGTCTTATTACAGTTCTAGCATTTTGCCTTGGACTTTCCAGGAGTCTTTGATTTTTCATAGGATTTGGATCTACCCTTTCCAAACATGTTATCATTTTTCTTGCCTCTACCATTGGATCTCCCACGGATGACATTCTCCTTGTCTCCTCACATAATAGTGAAAATACTACATCATCCATTCTAAAAGTGACTAAAGTACTTCCAAGAGCCATCACAAGATGGTCCCATGAATCTAGCAAGGAACATAATAGGGTCATACATCGATCCTCCTCCTCTATCTTGACACCAGATGATGTGAATTATGCAATTAGTAAATTAAAATAATTTAGATGATCTATAATAGATCCCCCTTCCTCCATTCTTAGAGAATACAACTTATTCCTCAAGAAAAATTTGTTCACCAGAGATTTGGCTTGATACATAGACCCAAGTTGTGTCCACAAACTATTTGCAGCCTTCTCATCAAGAACATTTAGGAGAACTGAATCAGCTAGACAAAGTCTAATGAGACCTTTAGCTTTCTATTCCTTCAGATCTTAATCTACTTGAGATATTGTTTCAAGTCTCATATCAAGTGATGTCACCTCCCATATATCATGATCTTCAAGCAAGTCTTCCATCTTGAATTTCCACAACTCAAAATTAATACCATTGAATTTCTCCACCTCCATTTTTCCATATGATGAACTAGCCATCTCAATCTACAAATAAGATTCAAAATGCTCTACACAAAACTCCCACTCAACTTGAGATTAGATCAATAAGCCCTACCCAACAACTAGGATCAAAAGTTGATCAAGCTCTAATACCACTTGTAAGGAAACTCAAGTGTGGAAATAAGTTCCCACACTAATCTCTTAAGGAAAGTATTGTGCAAATTCTTTTTAAATCCTTACAATTTCATATTCACTTTTGGTAAAACACCAATATTGCAATCAACCATGAATATAGAAAATAGATAGAGAAATAATAACACATAAACACAAAGATATGTCAGTGGGAAAAAAATTTCAGTAAAACAACCCCACCCCTCCAAAACCTACACAATGTATTATGTTCAATTCAAAGGTTACAACACACTTATAGTGCAAGCTCTTTTAGGACATGGAAGACTTATCTAGTAGTAACCAACAATAAAATACTCACCCACTACTATCTATAGCCCTCAAAGTGCTTATATAACACCCTTACCATTTTTAGGGCATCTTCCAAAGATAGATCTTATGCATCATAAGAATCTGTCATAACCATTCTAGTCATGATTTCCTTACACACAATTAAATCTTCCAATGATAGCTCTTATGTGTCATAGGAATCTATCATATCCATTTTAGTCATTATTTCCTTATACACAATTCAAGATGCTGACACATGCAAGTGGAGTGACACATCAACATGCTAACTAGACATGTACACTCACACTTAATTATATTATTTGCAAAAAAAAAAAATTTACAAAACAAATAATAAGAATAAGAATTATCCAAGGTTGAGACATCTTATTCCAAACATATATCATGTGTTAAGTGAAACCATGGTGAATGTTAATTATGTCTTCCCAGTCTCAACAATCTTAGGAATCATTAGAGCCTATCAATATGCCACCACTACTAGATTTGGAGGGCATGGAAATGTATTCATCATTATCCTATGCATGGTACACTTAATTAAAATCCCATCAACCAACTTGCATACATGTGTACTCAAAAAATAAAATTTGAAACAAGAGAAGTAACAAATTCCATGATAGTCTAGTAGTTTCAGGTACAATCCTCATCAAAAAATTTAGTTATATCATGTGTTAAGTACAACCAAGGTGATTGTTAATTAGGTCTTCACAGTCTCAACAATCTCAAGAATTATCAAAGCCTTCAATTTACCACCACCACCAAATTTGGAGAGAATAGAAATGAAACTAGCATTATCCTATGTGGTATTCTTAATTTCATATGTTGCAATTATTTTGCCACTTGTATACATGAACTTGTTTCCATTATTGTAACAAGTGTTTGTATAAGTATTTGGGTTTAAATATGTAGTTTTATGATTAGTGTCAGTAAATTGTAAATACTATTTTTTTGTGAAATAAATATTTCTCTTAGATTTATTAGGAAGATTTTTTACAACCATTGAATATTAATTTGCAAAATTATTTAGAGTGGAAAGAGAAAGAACATGAAAAAACTAGTAGAGATGGATAGAGCTATCAAGTCATGATAGAAATAGAATTTTGAATCAAACTAGTTTTGATATGGATTTTGACAACTTGAATGCTTTATATGTTGTCATCTCTCCTATATATATTTAGAAGATCATGTTAATTTATGCTTTAGTGCATCTCCATTTTTAAGGTATCTATAGATCTCATTACTAAACTTTACACTTAGGTTTTCGTGTAGGTACTATAAAAGCACAAGGAGGTCTAGTTGGGGGAAATCTTTAGAACCAATGACATTAGTTAAGGTGAGATATTTGAGATTATGTTTTAATTTTTTATATATAAATTAGGGTGATCTTTTCTGCACAAATTATACTATTGCTTTTTTATCAGGGTTTTTCCCTCTTCGCTCTCACTCCTCTTGAACCCATACTTCCAATTTTCTCTTTCTCCCTCCTTACCCATATCACTCATCTCTCTCTCTCTAGATATAAAGTTATTGAAAATTCAATGGGTGTATCTCCTCCATTAAAAAATATAATTTCTTCCAAAGACTTGGGTTTAAATGGAGACTATCAATTCCTAGATATGTCATAGTCAAGAAGATCAACTAAATGTCCCTTGAGGAAAGTAAATACTAGTTTATTATAGTATCTTTATGATCACACTTGCATTAAATTACAACCTCATGAAAGTACATGCCATTTATTTTTTATTGACCCCTTAGGACCACTTTGGAGACATTAGAACCATCAAGTATTCCCTAAGAGATTTTGCTACCCCTTAAGGCACAATGTATGGATCAAATGTGTCTAAATGGGCCATTAGGGGTCCTAGTATATTGAGAGAGATATAAAGACCCCTTAGGACCCCTTAAGATCCCTTAAAATTTTATTTTTGAGTACATGTGCATAGAAGACCTTTTTTCACTACTTGAGCTACTAGTAGATGGTGAGTATTCATCATCATCATCTAACATAGGCTCACATGCATATCACACTTCTTTCCTTTGTCACTTTCCTCTTCCTATATCTTTAAGTCCTTGTCTATAACTTATTTCATGGGTTAAAGAAGCTCTTTATCATTAACCATGAGGGATTTGTCTCTTAATCCTCAATAATTATTTAATAGTTTAATTCTTAAGAGAATTCCTAAGTAGATTCTCCATATCCATTTTTCTTCTTGATCACTACAATATTTTCTCCTCACCTGAACATTTTTTAATTGGTTGATATATACTCACAATTTTTTATTTGACAATCCTTTAGTCATGTGGTTGAGCCTATAGATCCACAAAGGGTTGAAATCTAGATCTAGTGGAAGAATAGTATGAGATCAATCAAGTGTTCCCTAAGGGGTTGTGAAACCCCCTAGGTTACACTTTATGGCTTTATGTATCAAAAGGGCCCATAAGGGGTCCTAGAACTTCTCTAAAGGGATATTGTCTGACCCCTAGGGACACACTATAGCCATCAACTGTTCCCTAAGGGGTCTTACAAACCCTTAGGCCAAACTTGATGGATCTAATACTATTCTTCCACTAGATCTAGATTTCAACCCTTTTGATGATCTACAAGATCAATCATGAGCCTAAAGGATTAACCAAGTGAAAACTATGATTGCATATCAATTGATTATAAAATATTCAGTTAAGGAGAAAATATTATAGTAGTCAAGAAGAAAACTGACTATGGAGAATATGGTTATGAATTCTATTAAGAATGAAACTATTACTAAATTACTAAGGATTAAGAGACAAAGCCCACCAAGTTAATGGGAAAGAGTGGGAAGATCTTCTTAGATGCATGGTAGAAGTTATAGATGAGGACCTATAGAGATAGGAAGGGTAAAGTGGCAAATGAAAGAAGTAAAATATACATATGAGCCTATATTAGATGATGATGATGATGAATACTCACCATCTACAAGTATCTCAAGTAATGACAAAAGGTCTTTAGTGCACACATACTTAGAAAGAAAAAAATTCAGATAGAGAAGTGACTAGTGTTGCTGAATTTAATTATAGAGTGCACTATGAACTCTATCATCCCCCCTCTCTGTCCCATCCCTATCCCCCCCCCCCCCCCCCCCACTCTCTCTCTCTCTCTCTCTCTATATATATATATATATATATATATATCTCTGTGTGTGTGTGTGTGTGTGTGTGTGTGTAGTTCACTCACAATCTCTCTTATTTCTTCTATTTCTACATAACCTAATTGGGTTATTGAGAATTAGATGCAATGCTTTTAGTTCTTTATAATGCTATCACATTTTATTATGCATAATGTGATTGCATTATTAGTAAGTTAAAATGTGATCACATTATGGCTAAGATAATAAAAAATTAATGTTATTTTCTTCTCTCATTAATGAGTTAGGCCCCATTTTGAAATTTGATGAAAATTACACATACCATGATCATGTTATGTGTAGTTTTGACTTTTTCTCATAGTGTCCACTTTTTTGTACACCATCTTGGAGCATATGCCCATAAATTAGATGAAGACTATATCAATATCACATACCAACATTATATAACTATCAAGCATGTTAGTCAAATGTATATTATATCAATCTCACATAGCATGACTAAAGAGATTATAGAAAACATATTCATGTTAGTCAAATGGAGATTGTGTCAACCTCTCATACCAACATTATATATTTTAAGATCAATATCTTTCTCTAGATAAGAGGCTATATTTATCTCTTCATAAAATATCTAATCACTATAATGAACATAAGGGGTGAACCCAAAATAGTGGGTTACACTTTTTTTGAGGAAGAAATTCCTCCAAAATTGCGAAAGTCAGATTTTTTGCCGAAAAACTTTCGATAGAATGTAATCATCTAGTTTCGATAGAAACTATAAAAGTTTCTATCGAAACTACTTTTGATGGTAGTTTCGATCGAAACTAACTATGCAAAAAAAATTTATCCTAAATAGTTTCGATAGAAACTAAATAGTTTCTATAGAAACTATTTTTTAGTTTCTATAGAAACTATTTAGTTTCTATCGAAACTATTTTTTACATGAAAACTCAGCCTTATTAGTTTCGATAGAAACTAACTAAAAATAGTTTCTATCGAAAGTATTAAAAACATTTCGATAGAAAGTTAGTTTCTATCGAAACTAGTAAAGTAGATGGCTTTTACAAAGCCTATAACATTCTTAGTTGTTTTCATGGCTTCCAGGCTCAATTTCTAGGTTCAGATGGAGCACTCAAGACATGTCATTTTCCATGACTCAAGTACTTAGAATGAGCTTTCTAATGAATATGGATTTGATAAATTTTGAATTTTGAATAAACCTATATATTGAATGCTCATGGAAAAATAGTAAATTAGAGAATAAAAATTCTGAAAAATAACTACGGTCTCTGTATTTGAGTCCTCTTTCAATCAAAAAAAAAAGTTTGAAATTGGATAAATATATAATAAGTTACATATGCCAAAAGCCATGTATGTCCAAATTAGTGTTAGGTCAACTTTAAACTCTGATAAAATATGAAATACTAATGATAAAGACATCAAATCACCTTTGCAATTTTGGTATGGATGTCAAAAAACTAAATTCAAAAGAATTATATTGATATCTATTGTAGAAAAAAAGTTATGTGTGTCAAAAACAATGTCGCTTTTTAAAAATTAGGTTTTTGATAACATAGCAATTTTCTTGGGAGAAAAATTAATTCAATCAAATCAATTAAAAAAATATATTTAAAAATATATTTAGAATCTACATAGAAAATCCTAAAGGACTCTAGTTTACTTCATCTTCAAATTCCTTACCATTAAATGGCCTTCTTTACTTTTGGACATCTTTACACTAGGGTGACCAACACCTTTATCGACACTTTGCTCCAAATTTAAAATCAATGTTCCTATTTGTGTCTTTGTTTCAAATTTGGATTCCTGTATCTTTTATTATTTTTGTGTATGTTCTTTAAAAATTATTTTATTAATTTTACTATTTTATATCTTTTGCAAAAAATGAACAATTAATAAGTTCTTATCTCTTGTAGGAATGTGATGTTAGAATAATTAGAATAATTTAGAGGGAGGGTAAATTAGTTATCTAAGGTCTAGATGTTCTAATTGAACAAAAAAACATTTAAAGTATTTTAGATCTGATCACCTATTAGCTCAACCTCTATAAAAAAACTTTCAGTAACATAAACTAGCAGTCCATTATCATAAATATAACAAACTTGTAGAATGGAAACATTAACAATATATCATCACAAATAACATCCACACAAGTTTGACTCTATGATTTAATGTAGAAACTCAATTTGGGAAAGATCACTAGTAACATGTCACCAATCTTTCACTTTGCTAAATTGAGCTCTATTAGGATCTAACAATATTAAAGGATACAAAACACATGATTAAATGTGACCTTGTTGAAAAATTTAATCACCCTGTTAGGACTGGCCTTGTAAGAGGACTTTGCAACATTCCATTAGAATCTCACCTTGATTAAAGGATTTTAATAATGATATAATAGTTAGTAATCAACATCAGGTTTTGTTCTAAAAAATATAACTCACTTTGCAAATAAAGATCTATGTTTGGTTCAAATGTTGATCTACTGAATTTCCTTCATTATCATCTCAACCTCTTATTCACTTGGAAATCCTTTAAGAAATCACTCTTCACCTCTTCTCAACTCTTCTCATCATTTTGCATAAGTTTTTGAATTGATGGTATCAAAAAATTCTCCAACCTCATTAGGTTAGCTCTTGTACCTCCTTACATACGTAATTCTGATCTTTTTTCACTTAAACATTATCGTAGATCTTAGGGTTACAATCAAATTTAATGCATACAATAAATTTTCCCACCTTCTTGTTTATCCTCTTCTTTTCTAGAAACTTCTCTTTGAAATTAATCCATTGATCTCTCACCTAACCCTTTCCTTACATTTAATATTTTAGGTCATCCATCCTTATCTTCAACATGCATTACATATTCCATGAAATCAACTATGTTAGTTGAAAAGCATGATTTCTCATAAATAATTAAAATGTTGTCCCTTGGCCAACACTATATCCTAACACTTAGTCACCACTAGGTTACTTGGTCACTAACAAATTTCTATTCAGCACACATACCATCACTTGGTCAATATTGATGCTCGATCAACATTATTTTTGATTGGCAGATATTGTATCTCAGTCAATGTGCTAGCATCACTCGACACAAACTTCAAGTTTCTTAATCTTCTATTGTGTTGCTTGTTCAAGCTTATGCATTTAGTCAATATTTGGTCACTTTTTCAAGGCCTCAACACAACTATCTTCTTCTCTTCTAGTATGTTTAAACAGTCACTTTATCTTGTCAAAGTTTAACTAATCAAGTGCCCTTTTGTATTTCTTCTCATAACCCAACCTTTCCTCTAGGTGCTTTTGTTATGACCAACTTCTCAAATCCTCTTCATCAATCATCTACATATGACACTCAAATTAGATAGTAAACTATCTCACCAATAAGGTTTGATATCAATGACAACATAAAAATTATTCCAATTATAGTTTCCAACATATGGCTTGGTATTTTTAGGTTCTAAACTTATGCAATGGATGTAGATATCAATAACATGTATTTATAGTCTAGAGATCAGATTTTTTCCATACATTTTTTGTGAGCCAAATGTGTCTTATGCTTACATATCTTCCTCTTTGGTGCATCAACAAAGAAATTTTTTATTTACTAGCATTTTTGCATCTAATTACTTGAATGATTTGATGCACTTATAAATTATTATTTTTTAATAGTTACATATTTCATTTTAATCTAGTTTTATTGCTCTTATATCTCATTTACTTCACAATAAACATCTCAAAAAATAACTAGACATGTTTAATTATTCTCTAAAACCTTAAGTAGATGTTTAATATTATAATAAAGCATATTTTTTATTATTTAAAGCCTTTAGTAGATGTTTTATATTGTAACTTTGAATCTTATAGATCATGATGAGATAAATCATGCTTATTCCTCTTTGAAAGATTATCTTATTCATAAGTACATTTTAGTGCAAGAAGAGAACATTATTAAAACTTTTAGTAACTTTGTTGGTTCTCAAAATTTTTGGTTGAATTCTTATGAGCCTTATGTCCCGATGTTGGTAATTTCAGCATAATCTTGGTCAACAAAGAAAACTAAATCACAATTATTCAATCTTCACACTTTAGGCTCTGCAAAACCTAGGTGGTTGTACCTATATCAATGTTTCTTAAGGAAAGATTAAAGATCAATAATGCAAACTTTATAACTGATACTCTTGAGTTTGTATCTACTCAATAAGAAATCAAATTTAAATTATTTGAATGTATAAATAATGGAGTTTACTAAAGTATTTATGTAGATGGACAAGATAAAGAATATCACCTTCCACAAAATTATACTTTTCTTTAGAAGAAGAAAAAAGATGAGTCCTTTTCATTGGGAGAATATAGTCAATTTCAATATTTACTATAAATATCAAACTTCTTGGAGATAGGCATGCTACCATCAATTATTGGACAAAGAAGTTGAAGTCATAGAACCCTAGTTATTTATATTTAACTTCAAAGGATAAAGACCAATTACATAAAACATACGCATGCACATGTTTTTTTCTTACTAAGGGTTTTCCCCAAATTCAATCCATCAACAACAATATGAATCCAAGAGGACAATTCATAAAAACCAATATTGACAACTAATTGCTAGACTTTGGAATAGAAACAAGGTATTTTTCTTAATTATGAAAATGAGTAAAATTGGGTTGTGACTAGTTGCAATATCTATTCTATGTTTCATAAATACATATTTATTAGTATCTTTTATCTTTCAATCTCTTGTTATAGATTCTATATCTATTCTAAGGTCTCGGTATCCTTTCTTATAGGAAATGAAAGGGTGCAAAAAGCTTCAGAACTTTACAAAAAGAAACTAACTAATAATTAATTGCAACCATTCACCAAAATTTATAATAATAGAACTTAAAAAGATTCAAGAAATTTATAATTCTTGCATCATGTCAAAAATTTCATCAAAATGTTGATTTTCCTAAAGATCCTAAAACTCTACTAGAATGAAATGAACTTTGACCATGTCTTCCTCAAGCTCCAATTCATGGGTGTCACTAGAAAAGCTTGCATAATTGGTTCATATTTCCCAAATGTCAATATACATACTATTGAGAATGTCCAACTGGTCTTCACAACTACAGCCTTTAATAATTCTTCCTCTTGTGAAGTCACAAAATTGAGACCACATTGCTTCATGACTCAAGAAATCATGAAATCAGGCTATTAGGAAATCAAGGGTAGGAAAATTGAAAAATTAGACTAGTAAGATTGTGCGTCATGCAAAATCATAAAATTGGAAGATTAAATCTAATGTTCAACAAAATTACAAAATCAGACAGAAGATTTCATCATCTTCAAAATCACAAAATTAGGGCTAATTTTTTATTACTTGCTTGATATTCTAAATTTTGGATCTTAGCTACCCTACATATACTTCTCATCCAAAATGGAAAAAAGTTGCTAGATCACAACATTGTACAATTTTAAAAAATTTACAAACAATAAATGGTTCATTTTGAAGAATTTTTTCTTGAGCACCATCAATGGCTCTTTTTTGGGACACATATTTTATCAAAATATGATAAAAATTTAGTTATCTCTAGACCAAAAACAAGAAAAATAAATAAAATCATCCCTATCTTAGTAATATACAAGTAATGAGCATGCCCCATTAAAAGGAAACGGGTTTAAGATATTGGCCATGAAAAGGAAACTCTTGTATGTTCCCATCACTATACTATAAATCGAATGAGTGCTCTTCTTCCTTTTTTGATATTATAAAAGGACCTATCCATAGAGCATCAAATTTTCCATGTTTTCCTTTTTCTTGATCCTTAACATTCCACTTTAGCACCCAATTAGAAACATTGAATGTTCTATCCATTGATGTTTTTTCATGAAGATATTTAACCCTTTTTTGCTTTTAAGTATTGTGCTCTAATGTTGTTCTCTAGTTCTCATCCAATTCTATTAATGCACTAATCCTTTCATCTATAAAATCTATGTCCTTAACTTTCTCTTTCTTACTAAATTTGTAAAGTGGTAATAAATTATTTTCAGGAAGCTTAGTTTCTTTTTTATACACAAGTTCAAATGGTGAAAACCCAGTCGCATTTTTCTTATAATAATCCATGCCCACACTACAAGATGTAACATTTAATCTTGGGCTTTTCTTTTATTAGCTAAAGTCCTCTTGATGATTTTAAATATACTCTTATCACTAGACTCATCCTGGCCATTTCCTTGAGGATAATAAGGAGAAGAGTAGGAGAAAAAAATACCATATCTAATGCAAAACTATGAAAATTCCTCTAATCTAAAGAACATACCATTATCAATAGTAATCTTTTGAGGGAATCCAAATCTAGTCATTAAATTATTTATTATAAATTATATAAAAACCATGCTAGTGGAGCATATAGTTGGTATAACTTCTACACATTTAGTGAAGTGATCTATGGCAACCAGAATTAAGCCATGCTCATTGCTTGATTTATTACTATTTGTAGGAGTTGATGAAATCTAACTTCGTAGTCACCAAGATCACCTGCATGCAAAATAACCTATCAAAGGGAAACCAAGAAGGAAGAGGTGGATCTTGGAAAAACCCTAAATGGACATGAGAGAGAAATAATGTAAAACAATGAAATTGTATTTACAATGAAAATGCAATGAGAAAATACAAAGAGAGAGCCCAAAATAAAGGCCTGATGGAAGCTTGTAGAACAAGCTGGAAAGAGGTAGAAGATAAGGTTGACAACTAAGCACTCTTTCACAAAAGGGTGGAACATGCTAGAAGGGAACAAACTTCCATTTTGTCAACAACTCATCACTACATGCATTAAATACTAAATATTAAATAAATGCATTAACTTAAGTAAGCTTAAGTAAATAGAATAAATAATGAATAATTAATTAATTATTTACTCTAACACTATTCTCACCTATAAAGTAACTCCCCCACATTTAGAATGGTTCTTCTACTTATAAATTTATAAGGGGAAAAGCTCCATTATATTTCAACTTTCTTGAAAATTTCTAACATGCTTCACACTTTTTAATGTAAGCACCAATCACCAAAAAGATGGGGCCAATAACATCCTTCTTGTAAAATCTTGTGAACATTGGTCTGTGCAAAAAAAGTCCTATATAGACACCTTCATGCATCTCTTTTAGGGTGACAAATGCTTGACCAATATCTAAGAAAAAATATAAAAAACCATCTCAATTTTTCTAATAAAAAGTGAAAAGTGACAAAGGAGATGAATAAGTAGTGAATCTTAATTGGATTTCATGACAACATCATGAATAGATAGCATATTAAGAAGGTTAAACTCATCAATAAAATAAGCTAGAAAATAATGGTGTCATTCAAGAAAAGAGGTGAGGACTACAACTAGGGGGCGCTAACATCTTTGTACCCTTCACTTGTACGTTGATTGTAGGCTTCCAAGTGGCTTGATTGTTGGCTGGTATTTAGTAATTTTCTTTTCCTTGTGTGCCAAGTCTACTCTTATTGTTTATTGGGCTATCTTGTATCCTACGTTTTCTTCATTATCATTTATGGTTTCATTTTGAATCTTTGTTTAGTGGCCTTGAACTTGGGTATGTGGGTGCCTTCTTATTCTTTTTACTTTAATACCTACTATGGCCTTTCTTATGCTTGACCTAAGTGATCAAAATGGTGGAGAAAAGTACTAATAATTCAGTGAAGGAGGGAAAGCAAGATGAGGGTTTACCTACAAATTCTATGAGAAAATTTGTAGAGAATAATGATTTGGTGATGGGTTATAAAGATAATGGGGGTTCTAGTAATAATGGTGCTAATAAACCTCAAAATGGATCAGACCCTTCATATCGTGTAGTAGAGGAAAATTCTTCAATTTTGGCTTTTTTGGCTTCTACATTTTTTAGTGGAACTTTTGATTCAAGGGACAAGGAGAATGCAAGAGGAAAAATTGACTCCAATGGATATCAATGGTGAGTTGAAGCCAATGGAGAAGGAAAATGGAAGGATGAAAATGAAGGTAAGGTCCCATTTCCCTTTGTCAAGACTCTCAATCTAGAGTCAAATGATGACATGGTAAAGGCATGGATGTTAAAATTTTACATGGATATTAAACTTTCACTGACTATGAAATTCTTAAAATGACTAGATTAATAATGTGTGGGGAAAAAATCTTGTAATTGTTGTGAGTTTAAGTAAAATGATTCAATGAGCCATGTTTATTATTTTTCTTAAAACTCATGCCATGAAGGAATTTTTTTTGAAGAAGGTTTTGTGGAATGTTGGACAAACCTTATTTTAGGCCCATCTCTAGTCTCCAAGAAATAAACTTCATTGAATCCTCGCCAATTATTCCCTGTTATAGGTGGAGATGTAGAATATCTAGTCAAAATTATGGTCCTTTCTTCCCCATATGCTAAAACCCTTGGGATCAATTCTTCAAGTTGAAGAATCTAAGATTACTCTCTCACATTTGAATGCTAGAGCCCTAATTTCTCTCAACCTTGTTGTTTCCTTTCCTAGAGAAATTTCTATTAAAATTAAAAATGAAACCTTTTGTTAAAAGATACATAAACTTGGTGATTTGGGTTCTTTCTTTTATTGTAAATTAAATGGGCATAGTAAAATGGACTACCCATTGTTTAAATTTTTTCAAAAGGATTTTAATTAATGTAATGTAGTAGCACATGATGGTAAAGTTAAACAAGATAATAGTAAGAAATTTAAAAAATTTAATTTAAATGGAAAACCTAATGGTCAGGATTGTTAATAATGTGTGGTCCACCTTTCTATATTCATGATTATGGTGGTTTAAAGCTTGTTTCTAAAGAAGAGGCTCCACATTAAGATCTTCATTTTAAGCCCTTACCAGTTTACTATTCTTTATTTTCATGTTTCTTATTGAACAAAACCATGAAAATGAATTTTGGATACTTTTTTCAATGTTCAATGTTCAAGAGTTCATGTGACTTCCTCTATCAAGTAAGTTTGACTTGGACACTCTATATTGAGAGCATAGTTTCCAAGATATCTTGACTTTTGAACTTGAACATTCAACCATTCTTGTAGTTTAATGGTTCATGGTCTCTTGGTCAAAAAGGCTTATACCATCAATGCCATCTGTCTAGGCAAGTGGTAAAATGAAAGAAACTCTTCTTTATCGAGATATATGAGAAAATATATGTATTAATTAGGATTAATGGTCATGATGGCAAGGAATTTTGGAGTACATGTAGAGTCCAAATGAGCTTTTAATGATGGAAAGTAATAGTCTTGTCACCGGTCTTGTTAGTCATTCACATGCTTTTGATCCAAGTCTTGTGTTTTAAAAGAAGTACCTTACCTTCATTCATTTTTCCATTGATGTTTTAAGTAAATATTTCTCTAGTCTTTTCTAGAGAGACACAAAGGTTGCTTAAGAATTTATTTTAGCAAAGCTTGCATGTAGCTAACATAGTGAGTCTCTCTCCTTTCATTATCAGGTGTTATTTCGTTTCCTACTTTATTTTAAAAAATTTTAATTATTTTTTTCTTGTTTTTTTTTTGGTGAAATTTATTGCCATGGCCACATTTTGTCCTAAGTTACCTGATAAGGTTAAGGAATGTGTCATAAGTAGTGTCTTGCCTAATATTGAAGACACATTCCTTGAAAAGAAGACATGGATAAATTGTTGGCTAGATTTGCAAACCCAAAGCCTAGTTCTATATCCTAGAAGGAATAAGATAGTGGGTTGTTGCAAGCATCTTCTTTCCCTAAATCTTTCCCTTGCTCTGAATTGGTATTAGCATGTAGAGATAGCTATGAAACAACTAAAAAGTGTATCCTTGTCATTAATGGTAAATTTCTAGCATATGTTAATCAAAATATTATAATGGGTGTGTTGAAGATTCCTCCACATGAGATCTATGAGGATTGGACTACCAACTTTTCTTATATACAATTCTCTACAAATATCATTGAATTTAATAATACAATTGCTAAAGGTTGTCTTTTCAAATCTAAGAGAGGAGGTTCTTGCCTTCTGTTTCCATTAACCAAAGAACATATGATTCATAGAATTAAAGATTTCATTACATTGTTGAATAAAGTGAGAGAAATCACACACATTTCATTGGGAGAATTAGATCTACTTTTTCATTCAAACCATCTTGGAAGAAGATAGATTTATTGAGTGAGTTTAGCAACTAGCCTTCAAGAAAAGCTTTCTCAACTTTCTGGAATTTTTGGTTTTTACATGTCTTCCTATTTGTTTTATATCTTGGCTTGTGGTAGAGAATGGAAAGCTTTACCACACATAGGCTAGAATCAAAGCATGGCCATTTATGAATACTATCCTAACTTGTTGGCCAAATTGGTGTTTGAACTTTAGGGAAAAAATAACACAAGAATAACAAAGGAAGTCATTCAATTGATTGATATTTATGGAATCTTCTTTACTTAGTTTCCAAAGTTCACCTACTTGAGAGTTAGAGGATATGAAAGAAAACCCCTAAGATTGCCTCGATACTATCTAGATCACTTTATGTTGATTGACATATGTAGACAACTGGATGAGGTAGATAAGATTTGTAAAACTTAGAAAGGCTCTAGATATGCATTCCCTATTGAACTTAGGCATTAAAAATGTAAGACAATCCATGATGCCCTAAAGCTTAAGGCAAAAGTTAAATCCATGAACCTATTGACCTATTCTAGTAGATCTAACTTTGACACCCACGAATTTTCCATAAGATATTTTGAGCTAGTTTCATCTTCTCTCCATGTTCCCTACCTAGAAGATTTCTGGGCTAATTGTCAAGAATTTTTTGACGTTAGGAAGAGTTCATGGTCTAGACTCTCACTAAATCAAATCAAATATTTTGATCTCTCACTAGATACCTCCAGAGTAGTCAAAGAAGAGAATGAGGAAATTGTCAAATCACTGGGTCATACAAGAAGAGGATAACTTGCACACAAGAACCTTGTTTGTCCTAACCAAAACAAAAAAATGGCACATAAACAAAAGAAAGTCAAAATAAGTGGCTCATAATGTTCAAAGAGTTCATGCTAGCCCGAGTTCACCCATAATTGTTCTTAATACTAATGAAGTTGTTCCTTCTCTCTCTATAGGAAAGCAAAAGTCAAGAGTTGAACCTGAACTCTCTATTCATGGTTTAGTTCAATTCTCTTCTTCTCTCAAATGGACTCGTTCGCATAGAAGAAAGAAATAGGAATAGTCAAGCATTTTGAAAGAAACTTGGGACAAGTCAATGACAATTGATCTCGATTTAAGAGAGGAAACTTCTATTGGAATCTTGAGTGGTTAGATGGAACAAAGGAATCAAAAAGTGGTAGAAGGAGCCAATACTTTAAGTTCAATGGTAGTTGATCACTTGTTCTATAAACCTTTCCTCCTAAAGAGAATCCTTTAGTTCCTAATTGGTTAGAGTAATCTATAAGTAAGAAAAGGAGCATAGTGCTAGCAACTCTTCTAGTAGGTGATATGGTAAGAAAATGTCTTGGGAAGACTCCCAAAGATAAGAAATAAAAAATTGAGACTAAATTGAATGTGGATGAGAATATAGGACAATGGATAGCTAAAGTGATGAAACCAGTGGCTTATAAAGGCATAGATGAGGTACATCCCCAAGATTATATAGTTGATAAAATCATCCTTGGTCCTACTTTTAGTGAAGCATATATGAAGATATGGATTTTTGGAAACTCTAGGATTTCTCATCATATATAGAAGGATTAGAGGGATAAACAAGAGTTGAAGCAATCATTGCGAAAGATGGTTCAATATATCCATGAAATCCATAACCCAAATATAGAAGCTTTACCTATTACCATTTCTATCATTGATGTTACATCTTCCCTTAATAAGAGTTTAATTGAATAGGTCAAGAGAGATCATTTTATTTCCCAAGCCTATGATGAGTGGTTGAATGTAGTTTATGCCCAAGCAACTAGTTATTTCTCTCACATTACTAATACTAATGCAAGTGTTGATAAATTGATGACCACCCTAGAATCAGAAATGAATGCTTGGGAAGTTGAAAATATTAAGTGGGATGAGTATTTCATCTATATTTTAGAGGTCCAAGAATATGTCATAGATGAATTCTTGACTAAAAAATTATAGGCTATATTTGATGTTGATTTTAAGTTCATTCCTAGAGATAACCTAGAATGGAGGAATATAGTGATTGAAAAAGGAGTAGAAGAATGCTCTGAACTACTGAAAGAAGTGGGGTGTCTGAAATAAATTCTAGTAGTTGGGATTAACTGTATTGGTTTTAAAATAATAGAAAATGAGGATCAAAATGAGAAACTCCCAAAAGAGGTGGAAAAAGTATTTTCCTCCAAGGTGAAGCTATTAAAAGAAACAAGTGAAGTCTCCATTAAGGACTTAAACATTGTCGCCTTAGAATATTATATGATGATCATTTGCATAGACCATTTGGATGTATAGGATAAAAATCTTGATCATATCTATAGGATTATCAAGATGTGGAAGCTTCGCTTGTAGTAATAGGAACTGATCGGTTTACTCGCAGTGCACAAGGCTTGGAAAAAAAATGGTGGAAGTTACTTTAACTCCTTGGATCCATGTACCAATATACAACTAGAGGTTAGAAAGTGATCAAAGGGCCACATCTCTTATGTTCTTGTTTTAGTTAGCTTGGTTCCACTTAAAGCAGTTGGAAACTCCTTAGGGTGTTATTTTGATAACTAAATCAAAAATCCATGCATGGCTATATATGATTTATTTTAATCAACCTAAAGGGTTGGCTCTCTAGACATAGATACTTATGCTCTTTTAATTAAGTTAGAATTAATTTTCTTTTTTTTTTGAAGAAAAAAAGTTGATGATAATAGAATTAATTGTATGGTTATTTCTTAGGCATCTCTTTGGCAATCATGCAATTATCTTGTTTGATGGTAGTTTCATATGAAATTCACTCTTGCATTGATGTTGTTTAATTAAATGTGTTGGAGATAAAATTTTATTTTATTTATTTTGGTGAGCCTGATCATAAAAGTGTAGTATTTAAATATGTCTCGTATGGCATGTATCAAATATCAATTTTAAATCTCCAACATTTTTTTGTGGTTATGGGAGAATGTTTTTACTTTCCTTAAGTTGTTTTAGGTTAAAAGAGAAAATGTTATAATTCATTTATGATAAGAGTATGCTAATAAATCATCCTAGAAGGGAGTTTTACCTTTAAAGCATATAGAGTCTTTGTGAATTTTCAAGACTCATTTGTGGTGAAAACTATTTTTCCTAATAATCTAAACATAAATAGCTAGGAGGGAAAAATTATTCACTAATAGTTTTTGGCAACTCTACTAGGGAAATCATATTCAATACATATAATGGTATTGTCTCATTAAGATACTTTTCCAAAACTTCAACCTAGCCTAGGATTTGATAATACTCAAGAATATGTTATTGTTGATCTAAATATCCTAGCTTGGAATAGCAAGAATAGAAATGAACAATACTTGCAAGTTAATCAAGTTCTTGAGGACAAGGAAGAAAGGTCCAAACTAATCAAAGGGGTACCTATCACTTAAGAAGAAGTAGTTTTAGAAATACTAGCTCAAAAATCTCCAAATCCCAATCCTACTCAATAAATCTAGAAAGAAATATTTTCCTTTGTCAGGCTAGCTAGAGGAAAGTACAAAAATGATGATAAGATTAAAGGCTCCATAGACTAATCTTATGAGTTTGTAAAGTCCCTAAACTTTTCCCAAAGTCATAATCATAAGAGGAAAGGGATATCTAAATGTAGAAGTAGCTCTACTTCTCCTCAAAAATCTAAAATAGTTGGTATACCCCTACCTACTCTAGTCTTTCCTAGGACACTCATACACACACATTTCAATATCCAACCTATTAATTTTTGGCTTCCAATCATGGTTGTGAAACTTTGATCCTTGGACCTAACCCAGATGCATTGCCCAAAGGAGCTCAAGAAATTCTTACTAAGTTTAGTAGAGATGGAAATAAATCCACTAATGAATATTTGAAAACATTCAACAAAGCTTGTGTAATTCTCGCTATCAATACTAAAAAATTTGTAGTCAAATTGTTCATGCAAACCTTCACAGAGGTTGTCGCTGACTGGTTTCATCATCTACCCAATGGATCTATCATAGACTAGCCTTCCATGAGAACTAATTTTGAAACAAGATTCAAAGATATTAATGATGAGCATGCTCTATTGTTACAACTATCACAACTAAAAAAGGAAATACAGGAACCCATCTATGACTTTGCAACCAAATTTAATAAAATCTTATATAAGATCCCCACCACAAAGAGACCCAATAACTAAAATAGAAATTTTTTCTTCATAAATTTCATGTCCCCTAATATAATTTTTCACTTGAGATGTGACAAAGTAGTAGACGTTGATACAACTCAAAGATTGGCCATAGAACTAGAAGATCTATTTGTAGCACACAAGTGGAGGCAAGAAATGGAAAATCCTCTAGCTCAGGTGTCCACTTTTGGTACAATAGACCCTATAGTCCAAAGATTATTGAATGATTTCTTAGAGATGAAAAGGAAAATGCCTAGAATGACTTATAAGGATATACCCAAAAAAATTAATCACCCAAGGGCATGATAGAGACAACCTCATATGTTGTCAAGAAATCATAAACTATAAATTGAACAACCTTTTGCGAAGAAGGTGAACATGTGTATTTTCCACCTAACTAATGAACATGATGAGTCTTCTTGTCCAAAAATGTTTTGTCAAAAATAAATGGAAGTTAATAAAGAATTTATCGAAGAAATGCCTATTAATGAAGAGTCTTCTAGACAACCTATTGACTCTGTAGGTTACTACTTTGAATACAAGTCTAACTCAAAATGAGGTGGTGATGTGTATACTACTCTAGAAGATCCTTCATCTATAGTACTTACCAAGAGTAACCAAACTGATAAGACTCATGTTTCTTCATCTTCCATACTTGTTAACAAATGGCATGATCATGTTGGACAGTGTAAGGTTGAATTCAAAATCTAAAAAAACCCAGCTCAAGAAAAGAGGATTCCCAAAGAAACTGGACTCAAGTCTAAATTTGACATAGTGGAATTTTGTACATCCTTATGGATGTAGATTTATCCTTTTCATTATCTAAGGTCCAATCCTAATGAACTGAGTAGGTTAATTAAATGTGTTAAAAGTCTTGTTTAATTGGATAACTCGGGAAATAACTCTAAGGATAATATTGATCTTATAGGAGGACTCAATAATAGTGAAACTTTTGATTATGTAAAAAGGTCACAAGCTTATGCAATTACTAGGAAACCTAACCCATTTTATGTATCTTTGTTTGTCCATGGTCATAGGTTAACCAATATTATCATTGATTCGAGTCCCTATGATAATATTATGCCTACTATAGTAGCTAAAGCTCTAGACCTACCTTTGACCAAAACATTTGGAAAATGCTATGCTATGTATTAAAAAAAGTTCCTCTTATAGGAGACATAAAATATTCTCAAGTATCTCTGGTTGAATTCCCTAAAAAAAAGGCTCAAGTTAAAAACCCTAGTCATAGATATTCTTGCTAGCTATGGAATGCTTTTGAGCAGAACCTTTTGTAAAGATGTGGCTAGGGAAGTGAAATTATATTGGTCTCAAGCTATTATTCCTACTGTAGATAAGAAAGTTGTACTAAAACCTGAAAACAAAGCCAACTAAATATTCTTGGCATCTGAAGATCCTAGATCCCATATCTTGTATAGTGAAACTAATTTTTCTAACTATTGTGTTTCCTCTAAAGAAGTAGCATGTTCAAAGGAGGTGTCTAAGGAAGCCTTGTGGACTTCGGAGTTTGATGGTAGTTGTGATTTAATTGGTTTGGGTGTTGGAGTTGTTCTTATCACACCCTCAAGTGATATCATACCTAAGGCTTTCAAGCTTAACTTTGACAACACAAATAATACAACAAATTATGAAGCTTTGCTCCTAGGTATTGACGAAGCTAAAAGAAAGAGGGTAAAATTGCTAAAAGATAAAGAAGATGTTGAAATTTTTAAATAAGTACAAAAATATATTTTTTGTAAATAATTCTAGATTGAAACATTACCAAAACAGGGTTTGGGATGAACTTGAGGGTTTTGAGGCATTCTCCATAGAATCTATGCCCAAAGAATATAATACCAGAGTAGATTCTTTAGTTGGGTCAACATCCCTCATGATTCCTCATTCATATTTTTAGGATGATTTATATACAATTGAATTAGTTTACTATCCTAGTGTGCCTAACAACAAAAACTCTTGGAAATTTTTTGATATTGATGCCTACATTAATGTGTTCCTCCAAGGGTTTGCATCATTTCAATCTCTTCACTTTAATGGTTCAAATTTTTGAAATTTTGAACTTCCTCTAAATCATGTAGGCAATCCTGAAGGTGGTCTTCTTCAATTAAAGAGAAACCTCATTCCTAAGGGCCTAGTAATATTGGAGTCACATTTTGATAGGAGAGATTGTTGTTTCCATAGAGATGTGAAAGAAATAGAGGAGCTTTTAGGTGAATGTGAAAAGGTGAACATCAATTTAGAGGATAACCTTAAGTTAGTTAACTTAGATAAATGTTGTAATGAATCAAAAGGAAACTAATTATTGAAGCTATTGAAAGAGTTCAGCGATGTGTTCACCTAGTTGTATGAAGTGTTAAAAGACTTTTGCCAAGGGAAATTCAAACATTAGTTTCTGTTAAAACTAGATGTTGCTCCTTTCTACCAAAAGCTTAGAAACTATAACCCAAGTGTAGCAGATGCAATTTTTAAAGAGGTGGATAAGATGTTGAAGAAATGCATAATTTATCTCATTGATCACTACACCTAGGTGGAAAATATAGTCCTTTTCTAGAAGAAAAGCATTGAGACTAGGATCGACATTGATTTCAAAAATTTTAATCAGGTGAGTTTGAAGGATAACTTTTCTCTTCCCAACAATAGATGGTAGCTAGCTTGGAAATGATGTCCATGCTCAATGGTTTTTCTAGATATAACTAGATTAGTGTAGCTTCAAAAGACCAACACAAAACCACCTTTACCATGTTGTGGGGAACCTTCATATATAGTAGGATGCCTTTCAGACTCATCAATATAGGAGCCACTTTTCAAAGGGTGATGAATTTATCTTTTGGACATATTTTGAACAAAATAAAAGTCATTTACTTTGATGGAATGAAATTTTTCTTGAGGAGAATGAAGAAACGTATATGTGATCTAAAAATAGTACTTTAGATGTGCAAAGAAAATGGTGTTTTCATAAATCCAAGAAGTTTGCCTTTTGTGTTACTAAAGGAAATCTCTTGGGCCATCTTGTGTCAAGAGATAGGATCAAGATAGATACAAAGTGGGTTGAAGCTATCCAATAGGTGTACCTTCCATCTAATTGTAATGGTATTTAGTCTTTCTTTGGTCAAATTAATTTCTTGAGGAAATTCATGCCTAATTTTGCTAAAATAACCATGCCCATCATGAATTATTTTAGTGAGAAGATGGTTTTCAAGTAGAATGATGAAGCCATAAAGGAATTTTAAGAAGTAAATATCACCATAGCCAATGCACCAATCCTCACTCACCTAGATTATAAGAAATACTTTGTTACTCATTGCCATTTCAATGAACATACAATGTTTGTTGTACTATTACAAGAAGAAGCAATAGGCTCTAAAGTCGACATATCTTTTATGAGTGTTCCACTAAAGAATTATGTGTTGAGATACTCACTAGCATAAAAGCAAGCCTTCTTAGTTGTGAAAGCAATGAAACACTTTAGATATTAGATCTTCTATTCACACCCAATAGTGCTTATTCTAAGTTCAGTTGTAAAAAGTATCCTCACACAATACAAAGTGTCTGTTAATAATAGAGCTACCTTGGCTTCAAAGATCCAGGAGTTTAACCTTGAAATAAAACCTATCAATCTTGTGAGAGGCTAAGGTTTATTCAAATTAATGGCAAAAACTAAGGAGAAAGTTATCGAGATTAACTCATGTGCATTACCAGTTGGTCTTAAGGATAATTGTATTTTTGACATTGCTTATTTTCTTACCTATGGTGAATATCTTGAGAACCTCTCTAGTAAAGCAAGAAGAAATATAAGATTGAAAGATGTCAAATATGAGATTTTTGATGAATTTCTTTATAAGAAAGGTCTAGATGGTGCATTCCTAAGATGTGTGGATAAAGATCAACAAGAGAAATTACTTCATTCTCTTCATAGTGAAGCTTGTGGTCAAAATTTCTCATCTATAGTGATAGCCTTCAAGATACCAAGGAATGGATTTTATTAGCTTAGAATGTTTTTGGATGCCTACATGTTGGTTGGAAAGTGTGAGAAGTGTAATTTGTTTTTTGGTAAACCTAGACTACCTTCCCTCCCTTTAAAACCAATAGTTATTTAAGAGCCTTTTAAATAATAGGGTTTAGATTTCATAGGGCCCCTCAATCTAGCTTTGAGTGGAGGATACACACATATTGTAACAACTACTTATTACTTCACCAAGTGGGTTGAAGTGATACTTGTTAAAAATACTACTTATAAAGTGGTGAGCAAATTCTTAATGGAAAACATTCTAGTTAGGTTTAGGGTACTAGAGAAACTAGTAACTGATAACATCCATAAATTATCCTCAAGAGAGCTTCAATTGTTTTTCTATGATAATGGAATTCATCTTTCTTATCCTTCTGACAATTTTCCTTAGGGAAATGGTCAATTAGAGTCTCCTAATAAAAATATGGTTTCAATTATGAAAAAGTTAGTGAGTGACAATGCAAGAGATTTACATAAAAGGTTGTTTGAGGAAGTTTGGGTAGATTAGACCACTCCTAAGAGGGTAATTGGGATGACACCTTTTGAACTAGTATATGCTGTTGAGGCACAACTATCTCTACCCCATGAACTAGCCACAACCAGATTGTAGAAGGTTATCAAAAATGAAGTTTTCCAAAATTCCTTAAAAGAATTTTTTATCTCACAAAGATTGAGGAAGAAAGAGAAAGAGGGGTTGATCATATAACTATCGATCAACCATGGACTAAGAAGATTTTTGACAAGAATTATAGACCCAAGAATTTTATGGAGAATGATAAGGTATTTTTATGGCATAAAAGGAGAGAACCCAAGGGTGCACATGGAAAATTTGAATCACTTTGAAAGGTCCTTTCAAAATTAGTGTAGTCTTTGGAGTAAACTCTTTCAAGATCAGGTTCCTAGATAGCACTGACTTGCCCTTGTCTTATAACAAATAGGATTTGAAACTTTTTCATCTTTAGTCCTTTTTGTTTGTGCTTTGCAATTTTGTAGTGTCTTAGGTTAGGTTCTTTTCTATTTTTTCACTAGTTGTGTGAAATTAGAGTTGTACAAATTCCTTTTTAGTACCTTACTATCTAAATCCCTAGTTAGATCCAATTGTTACCCATGTATGTTCCACCTTTGTATATTCATGATTATGGTGTTTAAAGCTTGTTTCTAAAGAAAATGCCCCCCATTAAGATCTTAACTTTAAGCACATTCTAGTTCAACACTCTTTATTTTCATGTTTCTTGTTAGACAAAACCTTGAACATGAACATTGAATAATTTGTTCAATGTTCAATGTTAAAGAGTTCATGTGTCTTCCTCTATCAAGTTAGTTTGAATTGGGTGAGTCATTTGTTCTCATGGATACTTTTTCTCATTGTTGAAGTTGAATGATGAACTTTCTTGTTCATAGTTCAAGGGTTCATCCACTTTTCTTAGTTTTTTTGTCTTGAGGGCATAGTTTCCAATGTATCTTGACTTATCGACTTGAACATTGAACTATTCTTATAGTTCAATGGTTCATGTTCACTTGGTAAGAAAGGTTTATACCATTGGTGTCATGTGTCCATGCAAATGGTGAAACAAAAATTAAGTCTTCTTTACCAAGATCCATGGGAAAAGATATGTATTAATTGGGAGTTAATGGTAATGATGGAAAGGCGTGTCACAGTATGTGCAAAGTTTAAATGAGCTTTGAATAATAGAAAGTAAAAGTCCCATCACCGGTCTTGTCATCCATTCACATGCTTTTTATTTGGGTCTTATGTTAAAAATAAGTACCTTACCTTCATTCCTTTTGCCATTGTTTTTTTAAGTAAATATTAGTCTAGTCTTGTATGGAGATACACAAAGGTAGCTTAAGCATTTCTTTCAACAAAGCTTGCATGCACCCAACATGGTGAGTCTCTCGCCCTTCCTTATTATGTATTATATCTTTTCCTACTTTATTTTAAGGGCTTTGAATTCTTTCCATCTTTTTCTACTCTGGTAAACTTTCCTACCATGGTTGCATTTCAAATTAAGTTAACTGATAAGGTTAAGGAGTCTATCATAAGTAGTGTCTTGCCTAATATTGAAGACACATTCCTTGAAAACAAAACATGGGCAAATTTTTGGCTAGAATTAAAAACCCAAAGCCCAATTCTATATCCCTAAAGGTTTAGATAGTGGGTTATTGCAAGCATATGCTTTCTTTGAAGCTTTCCCCTTCCCTAAGTTGGAATTAGCATGTAGAGATAGGTATGACATAGCTGAAAAGTATATTTGTATCTTTAGTTGTGAAATTCTAGTATATATTAACCAAATTGATGTAATGGGTACATTGAGGATTCCTTCACATGAGGTCTATGAGGATTCAACTATCAGTTCTTCCTATATGCAATTCTTTATGGATATCATTAAATTTAATAATACAATTTATAAAGGTTGGCTTTTCAAATTTGAGAGAGGAGGTTCTTGCCTTCCACATCTATTAACCAAAGAACATATGATTCTTGAGATTAAATATGTCATTACACTATTGAATAGAGTGAAAGGGAACTCACATGCCTTTCATTGGGAGAATTGGATGTACTTTTTCATTCAAACTATCTTGGGAGAAGATAGATTTATCAACTGAGCTGATATCATAGTGACTACGCTTCAAGAAGAACTTTCTCAAGTTTCTAGGATTTTTGGTTTTTATATGTCTTCCTATTTGTTTTATACCTTGGCTTGTGGCAGAGAATGGAAGGGTTCACCAAACTTAGACTAGAATCAAATCATATCCATTTATGAATACCATTCTCTCTTGTCAAAGAGTAAGAACCAGAAGGCTTCAAGATAGTTCAAGACATCTTCCTGGTCAAACTAGTGTTTGAACTTCAAGGAAAAGAGAACACAAGAATAACAAAGGAAGATTCTCAATTAATTGAATTTTAGGACAGTTTCTTTACTCAGTTTCTAAAGTTTTCCTACCTGAGAGTTGGGGGATATGAAGGAAAACCCTTAAGACTACCTTAACAGTACCTAGATTGCTTTGTGTTGATTGAAATATGTAGACAACTGGCTGAGGTAGAAAAGAGTTGTAAAACTTGAAAAGGCTCTAGCTACACATTCCTTGTTGAACTCAAGCATTAAAAATGCAAGACAATCCATGATGACCTAAATCTTAAGGCTAGAGTTCAATCCATGAACCTATTGGCCTATTATGCTAAACCTAACTTTGACATCCAAGAATTTTCTTCAATATATTCAAAGTTAGGTTCATCTACTCTCTGTATTCCCCATCTAGAAGATTTCTTAGCTAATTTTTAAGATGATTTTGAGGTCAAAAAGAGGTTATGGTCTAGATTGTCACTAGCTCAAATCAAAGATTTTTATCTCTCACTAGATACCCCTAGATTAGTTGAAGAAGAGAATGAGGAGACTTTCAACTTGACTTATATTGAACAAGTGGAATCTTAGCCATTGTTAGAAATTGACTAGGCCATACCAAAAGAGGATGACTTGCACACAAGAACCTTACCTATCCTAACCAAAATAGAACAATGGCTCATAAACAAAAGATAGTCAAAATCAATAGCTCGTAGTGTTCAAAGATTTTGTGCTAGCCCTAGATCCCCCATAATTATTCTTAATACTAATGAAGTTGTTCCTTCTCCCACTCTAGGAAAGATAAACTCAAGAGTTAAACTTGAACTCTTTATTCAAGGTTTAGTTCAACTCTCTCCTTCTGTTAAGTGGACTCACACTAATAGTAGAAAGAAATAAGAGCAATCAAGTAATTTAAAAGAAACTTGGGATAAATCAGTGATAACTAATCTTGATTTAAGAGAGGAAACTTTGGTTGGAATCCTAAGTGGGGGAGATGGAACAAGGCAATCAAATAGTGATAGAATAATCCAATACTTTAAGTTCAATGGTGCTTAGTTCATTACTCATTCTGTAAACCCCTCCTCCTAAAGAGAATCCTTTTGTTCCTAATTGGTTTGAATTTTCTATAAATAAGAAAAGGAGCATAATGCTAGAAACTCTTCCAGTAGGTGATATGGCAAGAAAATTTCTTTGGAAGACTTCCAAAGCTAAGAAAGAAAAAATTGAGACTACACTAAATGTTGATGAGAATATAGGACAGTGGATAGTTGAAGTGAGGAAACCAATGGCTAATAAATGCATAGATGAGGTGCTTCCCCAAGATTATACAACTAAGAAAATGGTCCTTGATGTAATGTCCCCTTTTTGAATCTTCCTATAATAGACCCATGACAAAGCATTTTATACTCTTAGTTTTCTTTTTTGAGAACACAAAGAAATCAATCTTAAGCTGATTCTATAAAACTATTTTCAATAAGAAGCATAATTTCAATAATAGCATATGCTTAATTTATCACCTAGTTTATAGGAGGAGGTGCCCTATTACCCAATAAGTGGGCCTCACCATTCTCCCTCATTATCGTTACCTCTCTCCAATCGCCATTCCCAAGATGGTTCCCTTGTATGATGTACCCTAAGATATTCACTCCACCATAGGCCTTACCTAGTTCCCTTGGACGATGAAGCCAAATGCTCATCTCACCATAGGCTTTACCTAGTACCTTCAAGTGGTGTCACCTAGCCCATTCCACCATAGGCCTTATCCCATCTTGGAGAATTATTATCTTACTAAATATAAGTTTTTATTAATTATCCTAATACATTCCCTTGGTAGAAAGATTAATATTGATTACCATTATTCAATTATTGTCCTAATATATTTGTTTAGGTGAGAAATTAATATTATTTCCTCTTACTCAATCATCATCCTAATATATTCCTTTAGTAAGAAACCAATATTAATTACTTTTTATTTAATTTCATTTATCCTTTAAATGTTAAATTGGATAAATATATATTTTAATGGAAATAAGATATATACTATTTATACTAATCTAAAATGTATAGTTGTTGTCAGTTGATGTACCACAATTTGTGCCTTGGCATGGAACCCAATGGAGATTAGTGTGTATGCTTGGTAAAAATCTTGGTGTGGAACTTGATGGAGTCAGTGTATACATTTGATGTTGGTTCTTCTTTCCACACTTTCTACTTTAATGGCATTTGATGATTCCTCATCCTTCCCTATCCTCGCCCTCATAAATACTACTGACCCATCTTGGAAAGACATGAATGAAAGGATGTGTTGTTTGATTTTATTTTATTATTCATTATTTGTGTTATGAAAGGGTGTATTTTATGTATGTTTAGTATATGTATTGAATACAGGTACTTGTTATATAATTTATAATAGTTATATTTAATTTTTAAAGTATTTATTGTAATGCCCCGCCTGGAGATCCTTGAAAACAAGGATGAAATACAAGCCAAGAATTTTTTAATTTTTTTAACAAGTATGAATGTACATGACAACATCATACAGGGATCACAAAGATCACAACAGAAGATTTCACCACAATCTCAGCAACCAACGAATCTCCAAACACCACTACCAAACTAACACACACAAACAAAGCCACAATGACAACGCACATGATGAGGGCTCAAGAAATAACCACTCATCAACAAAATACCAAGTTGGTGTAAAATGCAGAATCCTAAAATTTGGCTAAGCCTAAAATCCTGAAGCCCTAAAAATTGGCTAAGTCTGGATTTCTAAAGCCTCGAAATTTCCTAAAATATTTATCTTATCTTGGAGATGTCTGAAACCTATCTCAAAAGATTCATCGCATATATTAAAATAGTATCTTAAGTATACATCAACTTATACTTAAATGATATATTTTAAACCCCTAGGAAATTTGTTTTGAACTAGGAAGGTGTAAAAACCAAAAGGGTGTCCAAAACCAACTTCCAAACTTTCATTCAACAAGCCTAGATAGCCCCTATTTCTTGCGTGAGAAAGAAAATTGGTCTCAAGTTTCATGCAAGAGCTTTCACTGTTGCATGTGAGAAAGTGTGAAGCTTCACGTGAGGATTACTGAGCATCATGCGAGGGCTTTCACTCTTGCATGAGGATTCTCTATGCACTGCACGAGGATTTACATTCTCACGCAAAGAAGTGTATTCTTTCGCATGAGGAAATACATTCTCGTGCGAGGAACTACCTTTCCACGCAAGAAAACAATTCAGCACAACAACAAAACACAAACGAAAAGCTTAGACACAAGGAAACCTCCACACCGGGGAGTACTGGATCCACATAAATTGAGGAATCAATGCTCGAGTGCACTAATAGCAAGGAAAGAGGAACATCTATGCATCTAAACCATAACAACAAAGCACATACTGAAATAAACATCACAATGTATAGAAATACATCCTAGAACTAAACAACCAAATAAGTGTGTGGTTCCTCCCAACCGTCAATATCATCATAAGACCATCGTGGGTCCTAGCCATCCCCCATGCGTAACATCCCAAGCCACTAACCAGATCATCAGTATTGTCATAATAGGGATGTCACTACTAAACATGCTACCAACAAAAGCATAAGGAAATCTAACATGCTAGTAGTAAAGCATCAGATAATCCTACAAGTACATAACATCACCTATTACATGTTGAACAACAACAAGCAACAGATATGCTAATACAAAAATTCACTACATCTAATCATATGCTAAACATCAATATGGGAATGTGTCAAGTAAACTAACATCATCTAAACATGATATCCAAGCATTCCAATGAAAGCATAAATCATAAGAAAGCATACTCCAGAACTCAAAGTACCAAGTGAAAACATCCAGCAATGGTCGCACTAGGACAAGACCATCTCTGTACACTAATCCTTAGCAGTGGTGAAGGTAGCTATGCCTCCCAACCATGTGGAACCCACAGGTCCACACCCACCATGCTTATGGAGATAATGATCCAACCACAAACACACAAAAACACATACATGGCTAACACTCATGCCAAATAGTATGATGGCTGCAAGCAAGAACCTAAGACAATGCAAGGAGTACAGGTCCTAGTCAAACACTCAAAAGGCTACTAAGTAGGCACTAACATCATGGAGAGTCACTTGGCATCAAAAATCCCAAGCTTGGATCGTGCGAATTCAGCATCCCTCAACGAAATGGCTCGGCACAACATTTTATTATCTTAAGTTTTATTACCATTCACACATTTTATCTAGTTATCACTTATTAAAAACTTTCTATCCTCCACCAACCCTATGGGACTGAGGTCACTAGGCCGCGAGATAGAAGCCCCCTCCATATGATACCCTACCCTACCCATGCTCATCCTATGACAAGTTCTCATGGGCATGCATACTCTCATCCCAACCCCAATGATCAAAACTTCTAGAAAAGACATAGAAGGTTGAGACCCGCAAGTCCTTCGACACACATACATGCATGTACTCGTGTGTGGCACACCACCATCACAAAGATCATAACACAAGGATAGGATGAGAACACAATGCAAAGAAAACACCCAACTAAAAGTAACATGAGAAGGACAGATTCTACATGAATCCCAAAGCCAATAAAACCATACATCATGAAATCACTCAACCGGCCTCAATCTAAGAGTTTAGATTCTACATTAATCTCAATGATGTAACAAGACCAAACATCATGAACTCACTCAACCAGCCTTAATTTGAGAGTATGGATTCTACACGAATCTTAGCATTCACAAAACAAAAGCAAAGGTCTAAAAGAAATAATAACACCAGGTATAACATCACTAACCGAACACAACATCGGGAGTACGGATGCAACATGCATCCCAATGCAACATAAAAGTGCAATAGTGGTTTGATTGATATCCAAATGGATCATCCAGGTCCATGACCCACATTGTGCCAAAAAAATCTGAGAAAATAGGGTGGCACGCAAAATGAGGTAAAAAACTCAAATTTTAGAAAAATTGCAAAATAAAAACCCATTTGACCTTTGGGTTCAAAAAACCCAAAAAAAATGGAATCAGACACCGTATGCAAAAATGGCCAACATAACGATGCAAAACTCAAAACCCTCATCCCAAAAAACATGGAAATGTTCATACCCGCCCAACCAAGTAGAACTAACATACAAAAATGGAGGGGAACACTAGTTCTTAGCTTCCAAACAAATGGCTACCAAAAACATAAGTAGAAATGGAGTCGAAACAATAAAATAGGAAAGCCCTTCCTCACAGCCAAAAGGGCAAAACAGAAAACTAAACTAGAAAATAAAATGCTCACAGAAGTGGTTGAAAATTGTGGCAATCCAAGGTTTCCCAAGCTAGATCCAACGAGCTCAACTTCACGATGATCTCATGCCCGTAGCTCCCATAATAAACAAAATAGTAAATCCTCATGAAGAGGATTTTGGGTTTTACTCTCCAACTTTCCAATTCGAAAGTGAGAAGGGAGGAATTCAATTCCTTTTTGGATACTTATTCGCTTTTTGAGTGAATAATCGATCGGGGCAAATAACTAGCCAACCTAGTTAAACCCCGAATTAACCCAAATGAAAATAGGCTATTCCTATAAATAGGAATTCATCTATGGCAAAGCTACCAAAAATTAAAATAAATCAATTAAAAAGCTCGAAAATCCAAAAACACATAAATCTCCTTAATAACTTTCGCAACAATGCGAACCTCTAAATGCACAGACACGCTTACTGGTCTAATCACATAATGCAAATGAGTTCGAATTTAATAATCACCAAAAAGTTTAATTTAAACATTTAATTAAGAATACGTCGACCATATAAGGATGACATTGGTAAAATATGAATGGTTGAATCACTAACCCCATGTGCCACTACCAGGGATATAAATCTTGCACACTAAACAACATGATCAAGTGCAATTGCGTATAATAACATAGCCAAAGCAATAAATGCATTAAATCACCTAATTTAACCATTTATTTAATTATATTAAAGTAATCTATTTACATCACTCATGTTTGCATAAAGCATAACAACACAGGAATGAAGTAAATAACCAGATATCATCATAAAACACATTGTCATCTCAAAATGGCATCGTCATGCGATATGATCAACTGAACAACATAGTAGTGTAAAATCTATGATACTAAAATCAAGGTATAACATCTGACCCTTGGGTCGTCTCAAATGTAAACATAACATGAGTAACAAATATCTCACAAATCAAAATATAACAAGGTAAATGTCTGCAACACAAAACCAAAGAATCCAACATGAGCAATCCATTCTAATTACTTAAGCATTTAATAATGATTGTTTAAACAACATTAAAAAGGCACTTAAAATGCATAAACAACCATAGTCATAAACATGACTAATCACTGCTACAGGAACCTAGTCTAGTGTAGCATGGTAAAAAGTACACAGTGCAATCTCTGCACACATCACAAGGTAATCACGGAACAACCTTATGATACCACATCGATCTTGGTAACCACTAGCACAAACCTTAGTGAACCAAAAATCACATCATAATCTCAAAGATCAGTCAAAAGCATAATCAAAGCAACTGATATAGAAACATAAATTGAAACACCTCGACAATGTAGACCACTCAGGGTCACAATCATGACCCCATCTCAACAAAATATTAGCAAGGTTGCATCCATTAGGATGACTTACAAAAGTCGAATGGGAGATGCACTACATTTATAGTTTATAAGAGTTAAATAATTAGTATATTTTGGATTAATATTAAATGTAAACTATTTGTAATATAATTATAAGAGAGAAATGATCAACACATTTTCTATCAATATTAAATGATAAAATGATCAATAGATTTTGTATTAAATATTTTAAAACAATTTATAATTACAATTTGGATAATTAAGGGGATATGAAACTTGGTGCTTCTTCTAGGGAAGCAAATATGAAGATATGGACTACTAAAAATCTAGGATTTCTCAACATATGTGGAAGGATCAAAGGGATAAATAAGAGCTAAAACAATCATTGTGAAAGATGGTAGAATATATTGATGAAATCTAGAACCTAATTATAGGAGCTTTTCCTACTACCATTTCTATCATTGAAGTTACCTCTAACCTCAATAAGATTTTTATTTAATAGGTCAAGAGAGATCATTCTAATTCTCAATCCTTTGGTGAGTGGTTGAACATAGTTTGTGCCCATGCAACTAGTTATTTCTCTCACTTTACTAATACTAATGTAGGAGCTGATAAATTGATGACCACCCTAGAATAAAAAATGAATGCTTAGGAAGTTGTGGGATGAATATTTCATTGATATTTTAGAGGTCCAAGAATATGACATAGACAAGTTCTTGACTAAAAATTTAGAGGTTAAATTTGATGTTGATTTTCTATTCATTGTTAGAGCTCATGTAAAAAGGAGGAATATAGTGATTGAACAAGGATTAGAAGAACGCTCTAAACTACTGAAAGAAGTGGGGTTACTAAAATAAATCCTAGAAGATGACATTAATTGCATTGATGTTAAAATAATGGAAAATGAGGATCAAGATAAGAAACTCCTGAAAGAGGTGGAAATAGCCCTTTTCTCTAAGGTGAAGTTGTTAAAAGAAACAAGTGAAGCCTTTTTCAAGGACTTAACCATCATCACCTAAGAAGATTCTATGATGGTTATTTGCACAGAACATTTGGATGTATAGGATAAAATGATTGATAATATCTATAGGATTATGAAGATGTGGAAGCTTCACCTGGAGCATCTTGGCATCCCACAACAACAGGAACTAATCAATTTCCTCACAGTGCACAAGGCATGGAAAGAAAATGGTGGCAGTTTCTCTAGCACCTTAGATCCACATGGCAATGTTAGTGATACAGTTGGAGCTTAGGAAGTAATTAAAAGGCCACATGTCTTATTTTCTTGTTTCAATTAGCTTGGTTCCACTTAAAATAGTTGGAAACTCCTTAGGGAGGTAGTTTTTATAACTAATTTAGAAGGTTGTGCTTGGCTATATATGTTTTGTTTTAATTGATGTGAAGGGTTAGCTCTCTAGACATAGATATTTATGCTCTTTTAATTAAGTTCGAAGTCATTTTCTTTTTGTTGAAGAAAACAAGTTGATCATAATAGAATTAATCATATGGTTATTTCCTAGGCATTTCTTTAGTAATCATGTGGTTATCTTGCTTGATGGTAGTTTCATATGAAATTTTTTCTTGCATTGATATTATTTCATTAACTATGTTCAAGTTATAGCTTTATTTTATTCAATTTGTTGAGCCAAATCATAAAAGTGTAATCTTTAAATATGTGTCCTGTGGCATGTATCAAATATCAATGTTAAATCTGCAACATTCTTTTGCGGTTATGGGAGAATTTTGTTACTCTCCTTAAGCTCTTTCAGGTTAAAAAATAAAATGTTATAATTCATTTATAATAAGAGTATATTGATAAATCATTCTAGAAGGGAGATGTGACTTTAAAACATATTTTAAACACTTATTTGTGGTGAAAACTATTTTTCCTAATAATCTAAATGTAAATAGCTAGGAGAGAAAAACTATTCACTAACAAGGATAAACCTAATAATTCCTCATAAGACAATTCAATAGATGAAAATTTTGGTAACCTAAATGACCCTCCATATGATGATGATTTTGTGTTATTACATGCTAAGGAGGATTTGAATGTGAATTACACTAACCCCTTCGATATTGAGCCTCCCTATATCCCTATTAAGAGAGAAAAAGTTAATGAAGATAATGCATCAAAATTGAATGCACAATATTTGGCTCTTAAAAAGATTAATTTAAATAGTAGTATGGATTTGGTATCAAAAAATATTCCTTTGAATAAGATTAATGGTTCTCCTAGGCACTCTAGCTTAGTGTGGAGTGGGCCACTCTCTTACCTTGATAATTCATTCCCTAACTCTTCTAATGGTAATGTTGATGAAGGGTTTAATGAGGTTATTGAAAAAAAGAAAAAGAGAAAAACCTATGAGAGAACCAATAGTGCTAAAGACAATAAAATGAAGAGAAAAGATAAGAATAGTGAGACCCCAAATTGTTTTAACAGACTTTTGAAAAGCTCTAACATCCCATACTATTATTCATAAATATGCATATGTATAGATGGAATATTAGAGGGATAGACATGACTAACAAAAAATACATGATTAGAAATTGGTGCAATAAAATCCATACTAAAGATGTCATTTTCCTTCTTAAAGTTACTTGGTATTGCGCCTTTAAAACAATCAAATTTGTTTGGGATAAGGCTAAATGCATTTATTCTTTCTACTAAAGAGGGAAAGGTGGTTTTTCTCTTCTTAATAGCTTGAAGTGGTTGGATAACATGGTCTCTTATTTTTGTTCCTCCTTCCATAGATCTATTTTTGTAATCTTTAATATCAAAAATAATTCTTGTTGGGGTTTGCAATATTTATGTCTCTAATGATTATAGAGAAGTAGTATAGCTTTGGGACTAGTTAGTAGATAACCTTCCAGAATCTAATTAGATTTTCATGGGGGAACTAATATGGCTGAAAATATCCAAGATAAAATGGAGGGGCTCTAGACATGAATAGAAAGGAAATGAATGTTTTTTTATGTTTAAGTTTAAGAAAAGGTTTAATATTAGAGATCCTCTGATAAAAGGAAAAAATGATTTTGAAAAATCCAGTTTACATGGTGCAACAACCAAGCCTTGAATAGAAGAATATATTGTAGGCTTAATAGAATTTATGTAAATCCTTTTCTTCTTATAGTTGAAGCATCAGAATAATGTCTCCCCTTTAGTGGTTACTCCAGCTAGTATGCCTAATCATTCTCCTATTTATGCTCACATTGATAAAATAGAGAATACTAGAGATGATACCCCTATCAGAAAAGACATTTTAAAGCTTAATATTTCCCTTCTCTAGGAGGAAATTATTGAAAATACCATGTACATGGTTTTTATGATGACCAATTTTTGTAAGAAAGATACTTTATTCCAAACTAGATTGATGCTCAAGGTGGATAGATGGAGAAAGTTTTTCCAAATTGTGGGGAGTAAGGAAGGAAATGATAGAAGAAGAGGTAAAAATGTGTATCAAAAGAAGATTCATATAATTGAGAAAGAAATGCAAGAAAAAGGGAGGGACATGAACTTAGAAAATGAGCTTAACAATACTAAAATGTATTTCAAAAGAATTCAAAAATAATAATTTAGGGCCATAAAATCAGAGCTAAAGCTAATTTTCTTAAGGATGGTGATAGAGCTTCTACATGTTTTTTCAACCTAATTAGAGAAAAACAAAAAAGAGAAAACATAGAGGGCATTCCTAATGACAAAATTATATTTAATGATAATAAGGATATTGTTGAGGCTTTCTACCAGTTCTATAAAATAAATAAATAAATAAATTGGAACAAGAGGTTGGTCAAGTTAAAGCACTGAATAAATGTGTTAATCTTATTCCAAAGAAAGTGGCCATAGAGAAGGCTAAGTCTCTAAGTCTTCCCATCAATATTCAAGATATTGATATTACTAACTCTTCTCTAGCCAATGGGAAGTCCCCAAGGGTGGATGGACTTACTGCTGAATTTTATAAGAAAAACAAGAAATGGATCTCTTAAGAGTTACTTTTGATTTACGAGGATTTTGAGTTTGGCGCACTTGGTGAAGATATTAATAAAGTTATTATTAAGTTACTCTCCAAAGGTATTGATAGATCCCTACTAAAAAATTGGAAACCAATTACTCTTTTAATATTTTCCTATAAAATCATTTCCAAATTATTGGCTAGAAGAATTGTAAGGATTCTTAACAACATTGCCTCTATCACTCAAATAGGCTTTATAGGGGGAAGATAAATTTTAGAAAATCTCATTACCAATTGGGATGTCATGTAGTGGACCAAAGCTTATGGAAAAAATTCTATTATGGTTCTATTAGATTTTGGAAAGATTATGGTTTCCTCCCTCATTCTACAAATAGGTCAGCATCTTGCTCATAGATTTTTCCATAGTTATTAATGTTAATGTGGAGATAAAAGAGCCTATTCCTTTAGGTAGATCCATCAAGAAAGGATTCCCTTTAGCTCCTCCTTCTTCTTTTTTTATGATAGATGCTTTAACTTATATACTTAATGCTAGTGAATTGGGCCAGCAAATTGAAGGTATTTCTCTTTCTTATTATGAAGAACTTCTCCTTGAACAGTTTGTAGGTGATACAACTCTTTTTGTGGAACTTTATGAAACCAACTTTGGTAATATGATGGATAGGTTACAACTATTTTGTAAAGCTTCATGGTTTAAGATCTCTTTGGAGAAATCTTCTATCATTGGATGACATAGTACTATTGGAAATATTGATTGGAAACAAGATACTAAGAGGGGGCAGCGGGTGAATTGGGATATATATAAAATTTCACTGATAAACAATTTATTGTATTCACACCTAATCCATCTCATATATCAAATTTCATACCATATAAATATAAACTTATAATATTAAAATGAAATTTATATAAGGATAACATCCATGAAAATATCAACACATAACACAATGATTTTGGTAATCCGGAGACACTTCAAGTTAAAGGTAAAACTGGGGTGGGGATGAAACCCACTAATATTTACTATTGTGACAACAAATTTTTCCTATTAGGGCTGCAATTTGATCATATCTGTTAATCTACCCTATGAGGGATCTTCTCTTCTAAAAGTGTTTAAGATTGTTAGGTCTTAGCTTGTTAAAGGAATTTTACACTTACAATAAAGTAAGGACTCTATTAGGAAATTTAAATAAGGTCTATTAAAAGAAATTTGTTAAGATATTTTCCTTGACTCAATTTTTCAAAACTAATTTAGTACCTAATCCTTCTATTTTCTCTAAAAGCTATTTACGAATCTTCCTTCTTCAATAACTCAATATGATCTCCTTATCTAATATCTCTATTATACCCTTCGCTGCTAGGTTTCTCAGTCTAATCTCCTATCATACTTAGCCTCCTTGCTTTGTACTTATCTTTTTCACTCCTTCCCTTCTCCATTCATCATTCATTATTTTCCTAAGGTTAGAACCCTTTCTTAAATAGGTAATTGTAGAAATTTCTTGATCTTAATCAACGATCCATATTTCATCCTTTTTCCTTTTCCCTTATGATTTTCTAATTGGTTAATCTACTTTTCTTGGGATTAATTATTTCTAACAAAATTTGTAATCTTCTCCTTAATTATCTCTACAATCTTTAAATATTGTGTAGAAGTTGGCTAAAATGATTTGCATAAGTGTCTGTGTAATTACAAACACATATGTGAAAACTAGTTTACTAGGCACTTGAATGTTCTGATGCCCAGTCATAACTAACATTCATGTTGTCACTCAGATTCTATATGCTTGGCATATATTGACTCACTCGACATTAACTAATTTTGCAAATGTTTGGTCTCTTCTATGTTACTCAACATGTATGTTGACTTAGTCTCTACTAGGGTGCTTAGAAACCTTTGACTTGCTTGGAATATAATAAAATATAAACAAGTCCTCTATAGCTTGGCCTTCTCTATATGAATTGGTCACAATGATGACCATGCAACACTACCTTGGAAATAACTAAGTGGTAGACACTAATAGGAAACTTGATCTTAGAGATCAATAATCTCCCCCTTTCACATTAGTGGAAAAATTAAAATAATACTCCCCATGAGACTGTAACTTAGTCTTCAAACCTTAATCTCTATTATACAATATATACATGTCTATAAAATATGATGCTGACTCATCTGATAATGTTATTTCTGATTTTCTCTCCCTTTCTGCCCCTTTGTGTCATCTTCCCCTTTGATATAATATTTCTCTCTTTAATGTATGTCATGAAATATTTCTCCCTTATTTTTTGCACTTCTAGCTTGGGGTTTATAGGGGTTAGCTTGTATTTATCCAAAAATGTTTGATGACTTGCAAAATTTTCTTCAATTCCTTTATTCCATTTATCTTGTGCAAATTCCATGAACTGAATCTAAATATCTAATTGAATAGCTAGATAAATTAAGCTCTCTACTATTGAAAAATGTGTATCTTTCTCTGTTAAGTTATGAGCTCTAGATAATTCCCTCTAAATTATCTCTACATGGGGTAGTAGCATAAATTGAATAGAAATAAATTTATTAAGTATACCATTATCTCTAACCATTAACTTGGCTAATCTCTATTGATCAAATGTCAACTTATTATATAAAGGTGAGCTTGAACTTGCGTTCTTGCCCAATGAATGTGTACATTCCTTCATATCTTCTTCTATCATATCAATAGAATGTTGATTCTCCAATGTGAAGAACTCAAGATCACAAAGTTTCATATATAAAGAATGAATAACTTGTGAAATTCTATCTAACTGACTAGTGAGGTTGGAAAGCTCAACCTGCCTAATTGCAATTTCGATTGAGAATTTTTTTAGAACATTATTCTCAAAATTCTTCTCAGACCATCTGATCAATTTATCATTAGCCTCTATATCTTCATTCTAAACCTTATCAACTGTATGCATCAGCTGATCCAAAATTGGATGTTGCACATTAACATCAAAAATCTTAAATGCATAAACAAAAATATCCTTTTTATGGTGTAATACCTACTTATTTTTGTGTTCTCTTCTTAACTATTCTTTCTTTGTCTTGTGACATGGAAAGGTTTTCAATTCTTCCATATTTTCCAATGTCATGTTGTTCAAGTCATACATGTGTAATGTGATGACTTTGTCTAAACTTATTGACTCCTTTGTTATGTCATCATGCTATGCCATCATTTGAGATCAAGGGGTTCTATCACTAGGTAGTGACATCTATCGTTGTTTTCCCTTTGCACTCAATCTAGGTGATTTCTCCTATTGAGATTTGATTTAATCTATTGAATAGGTGTAGTAGTCAGTATCTTTGTTGGCATGGCACTCAATAGTTATATAAGAGCTTGAATAGCCTCTTATTCTTTGGGTTTCTCTACCTCTATCATCTCGTTCTCTTCTTCAACTTTACTCCCAAGGATAACTTTAGTGGAAACTATTCACCAATTGGAAAATATCACCCACTAACAACTTCAAATTTGGTGAAAATTTTGCACTTTTGAGGTGGTCATATTGCCCAAATTTAATGAAACCGGGTCCCATGATTCAACCAATTGCCAATAATGATATACAATTATTTTAATTTTAGTGATGTCTTTGCCAATAGAATTTAATCTTTTTACATGATACATTAAATATGTTTGTCTATGATTTCCAAGGCTTACCATTATTGATAGGCATATTCACCATTGTGTGGTATAAATTTAAGTTCATATATGAAACATGTCTCTATTTCAAAGAGTTTTCTTGGATCTTTATATCCTTTCTCACTTTCTTCTGAAATATATATTATTGTAGACATGTGTCTTTATTTGGGGAACTTTCTCAAAAACATGGTGTCCAAAAAAAATCCAAAATAGGATTTGGGTCTTTGATTAAGAACCATTTAGTACTTATAAAAATAGGGTTTCTATATGTTATATGATATAATGATGAAGGGTGCTCCCCTTAATACCATAGGCCATAACAAAATAAAAGAAATAACAACAAATGCAACAAAAAAGTATGGACTTCTTATTTACACCGCAAATGCAGAATCATAGAATTCACAAGTATAATATGCTAACCCATATGGCCACCTTCATTACAGTAATCTACAAGACTAAGTTGTGAACTACTACCAAGAGTTATTCTAGACAATGTTTAGGCCTTTCTTAAATAGGACTGAAATTTAATGTCATCTGAGAAGGTTCTAGACATTGAAACTTAATACCTAGGGTTTATAGACCCTAACAATACATGTAGAGTCAACCAAATACACCTTTGACAATTATTTTAGATATTTTAGGTAGCCCAACTTTGCAAGGCCATAACTTGAATTAGTGCATCTATTTCCATCTTCTATTGTCCTTCCTCACACTTTAATAAGAAATTTTATGTCGCCCGAGAAGGTTCTAGACATTAAAACTTAATACCTAGGGCTGATAGACCCTAACAATACATGTAGAGTCAACCAAATACACCTTTGACAATTATTTTAGATATTTCAGGTAGCCCAACTTTGCAAGGCCATAACTCTTGAATTGTTGCTCTAATTGGCTATTATAACCACTTTTTGAAAATGCCAACCCCTGATCTCAAAAGTTCAAAAGTGCGCAAGCACCCATCCATAGAGTTTTTAGACCTCATTCGAGCACTTTAACATCTCCAATGGTGAGCCTGAAGATTTTTCAACAAATTTTTCCCCCAAAAATATCCAATAACTTCTCTAATACTTAAGCTGTAGCAATAAAATTTTTATGGTAGGCTTATAAATCTAAAATGAACATTGTTGTAGAAAATGAGAACATTCTAAGATCGTATGAAAAACTTACTAAAAATACCAAGTTCCCACAAATTGTAACCACCCTATCTACTAGTCCTCATTAAAATATAAAAGACTAAAATGTAAATATTTTTGGATGATTCAAGATTGCTCTTACACCTAGGATGCTACTTGTAGTGCCTCTCATGTTTGTAGTATGTACCTTGTCCATTTTGATTCAAGAGATACTTGATACTCTTATTATATGTACTTTGAGATGAGCTGAGGGTCAAATGCTATACTTTGATTCAATACCATAGATGCTTTATTCCTATGTTGTTCATTTTATCATATTTTCATTTTGATATCATTTTGAGATGACAGTAGATCTATGAGGGTATCTGATTTATCTAGTAGTTGGACATATTTCTAGTTATGGTATGTGATGGATTTTATGCTATGATTGTTTACTTCATTCTTGTCTCTCTATGCTTTATGTGAATGCCAGTGATGTAAATGGATTAATTAGGTATTTAATGCATTTAGCTTCAGCAGTGATATTATATGCAATTTCACTTGATTGTGTGTTTTAGTGTGCATGATTAATATCCCTGGCAATGGCACATGGATTTAGTGCTCTAGCTATTCATATTTACCAATGTCACCCCTATATGGTTGACATATCCTTATTTTAATTGTTTAAATTAAAACCTCTTGGTGATTATTAATCTAAACTCATCTACATTGTGTGATTAGACCAATGAGCATGTTTGTGCATTTAGAGGTTTGCAATGTCATAAAAGTGTTAAGTGATCTTCTGTGATTTTTGGGTTTTTGGGTTTTAAATTTTCTTGAATTTAATTTTTGGTAGCTTTTCCTTGGGTGAATTCTTGCTAGAGAGAATAACCTATTTTTGTTTGGGTTGATTTAGAGTCTAGCTGATCTAGCTAGCTATTTTCCCTAATTGACTATTCACTCAAAAAGTGAATAAGTATTGAAAAAGTGATTTTATTATTCACTTCTCACTTTTTGAAAAAAGAAATTTGAGAGCTCTTTTGAGAATCCTCTTTTGAAGGATTCATTTTTTGTTCATTTTGGGAGCTGTGAGTGTGGGTTTTTCATGAGATCAATCTTGTTGGATCTGGCTTGGGGAGTTCTTGCTTTGTCATCACTTTTAGTAGTCTCAGCAAGATATTTATTTTATTCTGTAGGTTTCAATTTTTGCCCCTTTTGTTGTCAGGTAGGCCTTCTTGTTTTGTTGTTTTTGCTTTGTTTCAACTTCCATTTCTTGTAGCAATATGTTAGGAGGCTAAGAACTAGTGTTCCCCTGTGTTTCTATTTGTTGGTTCTACCTAGTTGGTCAGGTATGAATGTTTTCCCCTATTTTTGGGATGAGAGTTTGGGGTTTTGAGCTATTATGCTGGCTATTTTTTAATACAATGTCTAAACTTATTTATTTTTTATTTTTAGGGTTCTTGTACCCAAAGGTCAAATGGGTTTTAATTTCAAAGTTTTCTAAAAATAGTTGAGTTTTTACCTCATTTTGCATTCCACCCAATTTTCTTAGGTCTTCTTAGCATGAGTTGGGTCATGGACCTTGATTTTCTATTTGGATACCAGTTAGACCTTTATTAAACTTTTATGATGCTTTGGGATGCATGTTACATCTATCCTCCTGAGTCTATTTTCGGTTGAGTGACTTTTTGCTTTATGTTCTCATCCAGTCCTTGTCTTATGATCCTCATGATGGTGGTGCACCACACATGAGTACATGCACATACATTTTTTGAGTGACTTTGATTCCTGATCTTCTATGGTACTTTTAGAAGTTATGATCATTGGGGTTGGGTTGAGAATTTGCATGCTCATGGGCACTCATTGTTGGATGAGCATGGGTATGGTAGGGTAGCATATGGAGGCGGCTTCTACCTCATATCCTAGTGATCATTGTGCCTAGAGGGTTGGTGAAGTTCTAATTAAGTGATAACTATATGAAAATATTTTGTGATAATAAACTTAAGATAATTAAAATTGGACTATGTGCTTTCTATTGGAAAGAGTAGCTACCAATACTAGCTTGGGCTTGTCGATGCCAAGTGACTCTCCATGATGTTAGCACCTACTTAGTATCCCATTGAGTTGTCTGACTAGGACCTATAGTATGCATTATCTATGTCTTAGTTTTAGTCATCATACTATCTGGCGTAAGTGTTATCCATGGATGTTTTCTTTGCATGTGATTATGGTTGGATCATTATCTCCATCAGTGCAATGAGTGTGGACCCACAAGTGCCACATGGTTGGGAGGTGTAGCTACCTACACCACTACTAGGGACCAGTGTATAGAGATGATCTATTGTTCTAGTGTGACCATTATTGGATGTTTTCACTTGGTACTTCGGGTTCTAGAGTATGCTTTCTTGTGATTTATGCTTTCATTTGGATGCTTTTTTATCATGTCTTTATGATGTTAGTTACTAACACATTTATTTATTATGATGATTAGCATGTGATAGGTGATTCTATCTACTTGTAGGATTATCTTATGCTTTATTTCTAGCATGTTAGATTTCCTTATGCTTATGTTGTAGCATGTTTAGTAGTGACATCCCTATTATGATAGTATTGATGATCTGATTGGTGACTTAGGATATTACACATGGGGGATGGCTAGGGCCCACAATGGTCTTATGATGCTATTGTTAGTTGGGAAGAACTGTGTACTTAGTTTAGTTGTTTTGTACATTGCAATGTTATTTCTGTTATTGCAATGTTGTTTCAATACACTGCAATGTTTTGTTCTATACTTTCCCTTTTTACTACTTGTTAGATGGTTAAATGTTGTTTTTGTCTTTCAATATTGTATTCAAATGTTTATGCCTCGAATTGTGGATTTCATACTGCCTGGAGTGGAGGTTCTAAACTCTATTTAGACCTTTTTGGTTGTCCTTAAGTGTTTTCTTGCATTTCCTAGGTGACCATGTGTCAACATGGTGTGATACAATAAAGTGTTACATGACCATTAGAATTATGTCATGGTCCAATGCAATAGAGTGTCGCATGCAAATTAGAATTATGTCATGCATTCCTTGAGTGTGTCGCATGCCTCTTGGAGTTTTGTTGTGCAATACTTTTCAGTATCGCACTCGCTTTGAAGAAGTGTCATATGATACTTGAAAAGTATTGCATGCCCTTGAGAGAAGTATCACTTAGTCCCTAAAAGTGTCATCCTTCCTCTTTAGAAATGTCATGCAATATTGGAAAGTATCACCTGGCTTTTGCAAAAACCTATTTAGGTGGACAACAGGCACTTTTTGGTTTGATCTAAACTTTTTGGGAATTGTTTGGGGTACCCTCTTAGGTGTTCTTCAATCCCTTGGTGTCACATTTTGAATTCAGAATGTGTTTGATCGAATTCAATTTTGCATCTTTTGTTGTCATTCGTTTAAGTTAGTAGTGGCATTTGGAGATCCATTGGTGTTTAGATGATTGTCAGTCCTCTGTTGTGATCCTATTGATTTGTGTATGTTGTTTTCATGTTCACTTACACTTGAAAAAATATATCTTGGCTATTATTTCATCCTTGTTCCAAGGATCTCCAAGTGGGGCATCACACCTGGTATCAGAACCCATGTTGCAATTTTGGGATCTCTATATTATGTGTCAACCATGGTTTTATTTTTTTGTGTATTGTTATATTATGTTTGATTATTTGATATCTTGTTGTTTCATGCTTTTGACTCTTATGCTTATGATCTAAATTTTTCTAACATCACCTTATTATTCCCACAGTGATGCCTCCTGCATGTAGACTTGGTGGCCATGGTGGTACCTATAGTGGTAACTATGGAAATGAACACCATGAAGAGGGATGAGAAGAAGGAGAGGGAGAACAGGGCAATGCTAATCAAAATGTCATGGGAACATTGATGCCAGTGCTCTAGGAAATCCTTTCTCAATTGGGCCCTTGTGTTGAGGAGCACCAGCATGATCATGATCACAAAGAGGGATCTCATCATGGAGATTGCCATCAGTTGGAGCATAGGGAGGAAAAAATGGGAATGTTCTCATACACCACTGAGTGGAAGAGGGAACCAATGGATGGACCATGGCAAGGATGATGCTGATCTCACCTAGGTTGAGATGATATTGGAACTTTAGAGGTCCAAACCACTAGAGTTTGATGACTAGGGAACAGGAGTCAAGGCTGAGACCTAGTTGCTTGATATGGGGCATTGTTTCTCCCTAATTCCGTACGGGAGCAATGTGAAGGCCTAATGCATGATCCCTCAACTAAGGGAACATGGTTCCATTTGGTGGGATTCAAAGAGTGAAAGGCTTGGTTTCAATGTCACAAATCTCATTGGGAGATCTTTGAGGAAAGCTTTAGAGAGAAGTTTCTATCACCACAATATCATGAAGCTCACATTGATGAATTCTATGAGCTTAAATAAGGATTTATGATGGTTGATCAGTATGAGAAGGAGTTCCTTGGTTTGAAGTAGTATTTGAGCTATAGGCATGATGATGCACTCATTGCCCAACACTTTGTTGGGGGCCTTAGAGACTCCATCATTGGAGATGTCCATGCTCATCAACTAAGGACACTTTCTCTTGCCATGGAGAAAGAAAATATCATAGAGAGAAATTTGGTTAGGAGGTATAGCAGTAAATCTAGTTCTCAAAACCAAAGTGCATGACCTTCGAGGTAGGATGCATAGTATTCTCAGTCTTCTAGAAAGGCCCAAACCTATTCAACACCCTCTCAAAGTGGTCCTTGACATAAGAATAAGAGGAGTTACTAGAGTAAGGGTAGATAGTCTTTAGGTAATTTAGGGGAAAAAGAGATAACCAAAACTAGGGATAGAAATCTTAGTAAGATCATCCTTCGTAGAGTGTGCAATAGAATTCCAACAAAGGTAGTGCACCATATCCTAGCACTATTTAGGGTGGTTGTGGGACAGGTTCCAACTTTTCTAGGAACTAGTATTTTTGTGGCCAACCTGGCCATAAATCTTATGATTATTCGATCAAGCCATCCACAAGACCTGGTAAGGCACAACAAAATTTGAGCCTATTGTAGGAGATGTAGGTCAGAATCATAGTCTTTGTAGTGGGTAGACAACCTTCAAGATGAGCATTAAGGTATGGTGGTTGAGGTTACAGGCATGTTGCATGGTATTTCAAATTTAATTTTGTTTGACTCTGGTTTTTTAGATTATTTCATTTCACCATCTCTTGTTTAGCGATGTGGGCTTGTGGTAGTACATTAGGTTGATAGGTGGCAAGCTGAGTTAGCCATGGGTTCCAAAGTGGCTATTGACTCATTGGTCAAAGGTTGTAGTTTGGATTTGAGAACCTTCACCACCATAGTGGATCTACACATTCTACCTCTGGGATCATATGACATTGTATTAGGCATGGATTGGTTAGCTACCCATTAGGCAAATATCAATTGCCATCGTAAGGTGGTACAATGTGTAGATTACACAAGTGGGCAAGTGGAACTTTTAGGAGTTTAGATACCAATCTCACTTTGTATAATCTCAGCTAAAGTAGAGTGTGCAAAAGGGTTGCCGGTTGTTTCTTGTGTTTGTCAGTGATCTCAAGGAAGTCAAGAGCTATATAGTGACACTTGATGATCACCCACTTCTTTGTGAGTATGCAAATGTGTTTCCTGATGAGATTCTAGGTATGCCACCATAACATGACATTGATTTTTAGATTGATCTTGTACTAGGAGTGGAGCCAACTTTATGAGCTCCTTACCACATGACTACTTAGGAGTTGAGTGAGCTCAGATTGCAGTTGGAGGAATTGTTGGCCAAGGGCCATTTTCATCCTAGTGTATCCCCATGGGGTACACTAGTCATCTTTATGAAGAAGGATGGATCTTTACATGTGCATTGACTACCAACAATTGAATACGATGATAGTGATGAACCGTTATCCTTTGCCAAGCATAGATGACTTATTTGATCAAATGAAGGGAACATGATTGTTCTCAAAGATTAATCTTAAGTCAAGATACCATCAGCTTCATAACCAGGAGGTTGATATTTATTGAACAATTTTTTTACCCAGTACGGGCATTATGAGTTCAGAGTTGTACCCTTTGGGCTAACCAATGTGTCATTAGTTTTTATGAGTTTGATGAATGGTGCATTTCACACTTACCTTGTGTTGGAAATATTCAAGATATGATTGGTTACAAAGAGGGGAGGGGTGAATCAGTAACTAAAAAACTTTAAACAATTCAACATTTTAACTATTCACCATTTATTCATCTAACCTACTGCATATATGAGAAATCAAACATCCATAACACATGTACACAGTGATTTGGTGACCCAAAAACCTTCCAAATAGAAAGTAAAACTAGGGTGGGGATTATATGCACAAAACTTCGTTACTGCAGTATGAAGTTGGCCTGTTAAGGCTTACATTGACCACTTTTGGTGATCTACCCTGTTAGGAGCACAAAGGACTGCTAGGTCCACCTTGTTAGAGGATTTACAGACATACACTGAAGTATGCACTTTGTTAGGAGATTTATACAAAGACTGTTAAGTCTACCCTGTTAAAGGATTTACAAAACTGATTCACCTGTTAGGATGAAATAGTGGATGTACTTACAAACCTGATTTTTTGATTAGATCCTTGAAGCATATATCACCTCTTGTGACTGATGAATCATTACTACTCCTTGTAGACCTTGTTGAATGTTTTTCTCTTCTGCTGATTTGCATTTACACTTCACAAAACATTATATGTCTTGATTGATACTTCCACACATTGTAAATGATATAATACATTACATATATACCATCTCAATAACTATAATTGCAAGGTTGGATAAAACATAAGTGAACAAAATATCACTAAGTCAGCACAATAGTAAATAACTCAAGTTCACTGAACTAACTCGGTGACCTTCTAATACTCAGCATCTACTGCATTACTCGACATCATCATGCACTCGGTAGAAGTGAAGGCTCAGTCCATACTAATCACCTAACATAGTTCTATACTTGATAACCATTGAAGACTCAGTGGATATAGTATCACTCAGTAAAAAATAAATCCTTCATTTACCTTGCTTTCACTCAATAAAAATTATACTTTCATTACTCAATAAGCACTACGCTTGCATCCCTCGATAGAGACAATGCTTCCATCACTCAGTATGCACTGTGCTTTCATCACTCGGTAGGCACTGTGCTTTCCTCACTTAGTATGCATTGTGATTTCATCACTGGGTAGGCACTATGCTTTCATCACTTGATAGGCACTATTGGATTGCACATTCACTCGATAGCTATACTCAGCTTGGTTAACACTAGAATGCTCGGTGTGAACTGCAAGGCTTGGTGTAAACTGCTTAAGTGATGAATGTATAAGGTAACCACTGAATGCTTGGTATACATTGTAGACTAAGTGATGAGCTTGGTAGCTATACTAATACAGATAAGTGTTGTCACTAATCGCAATAATAACTTAATGCCAACAATCTCCCCCTTTGGCATCAGTGACAAAAACAATTATAAGCCAAAACATATGTACACATCTTGATTGAATGAATTTATGTTTTTCAAAATTGATCTTTGTAGAACTACTACATATACAAATATACTTATGTACACATGCAAAATTTATTGTGTGCTAACTCCCCTATCACTTATAGTGATACCTCTCCTTATTTATTATACTGAATCTCTGAATCTCTCACCCTTTTTGACAATAATGCCAAAGGACTGCATATATACAATTTATATGGCTACACCAAAATGAGATATAAATTCTTGATGTACCTTAAGAATGGTTACAAAGTACTATCCCAAGTCTGCTACAAAATTTGACAGGTGGAGAGGGTAGTTTGAACTTCTACTGATAATTGGATCAAGTGATCAGCCACTGAGAAGTTCTGATCTTGGACCAATGTTTTGCAATGAGCAAGATGTTTCTGCATTGTGTCCATGATAGGAAGAATCATGTTCTGGATGTTTATTAGTTGTGACCGGATCCTAGCTTCCTCTCTCAATAATTCTGCCTGAACATCTGCCAAATATCTGATCTTGGTTTGATGGGAGGTTGTGGAGGAGGAGTCCACCTTTAGCTTGGAGGCACTTGATTGCATATCAATGTCAATCTTATTTAACTTATCCTTTATTTCTTTGTTAAAACAAAAAACATCACAAAGTTTAGCAAAAAGTGATGCTGCATTATTAAAAGAATTTTCAAAATTTCCCAAAAATGTTGACAATTCAACTTGCTTTATTGCTATCTTTTGAGCAATACGCTCTAGCACTTTATTATCAAATTTCTTTTTAGGTTTCTCAATAAGTTTTTCTTGTCTAGAAGAGTCCTCATTAAATTTCTATATAGCCTCTTCTAACTAAATCAAAATGTGTTGAGTAGAATCTACTTCAACACCTATAGCATCTGTAATTATATTCTTGGAACTCTCAATTATTCGATATTCCTTATCCCTTTCAGACCTCAACTGCTTCTGCATAGCCTTCATCTCTATTAGTTGACTAGCTAACCTCATCTCTTCAATGGTAGCATTTTCATAGTCAATCTTTGGAATTACTATCTCTATGTCTAAGTCAATATCTTCTGTAATTTCCTTTCCAGTGATCAAAAGTCTTAATGTATGCTTTTGTTTCTTTTGTTTCACTTCTATGATGACTGGTTTGACCTTAGGAATAGACACAATAGTGGAGATGGAAGGGCTAGTAGTAAAAACTGGGATAGGACTTGAGGATTGAATGCCAATAGAAGTATTAACCGGATCAAAAATTGAAACACTTCCCAAAAATGGTATCATACTTGGTAGAGTACCCATAGTAGAACTGATTGGAGTGGAAGTAGATATAGATTATGCTAATGGAAACAAAATAGTAGAACTTACTAGAATTGATGAATACAAAATTGTGGAACTTACTGGTACACTTGTTGTTGATGAAGGAGCTAAGGAGGTTGACTCGATGGCTAAAGAAGTGATAGAAAGTTTGGTAGATGAAGTGCTTGGCACCTCTATTTTAGATACCTAGAGCTAGGAGGTGGCAGGTGAAGATTAACCAATTGATGTGGTAATTGTGCTCACAATCTCACTTGCAAAAGCTGTCTCCAAAGTGGATGTAACAGTTTTCGGTGGAGAGTGAGGAAGGGATGCAATCACTTCTGCTGCAATTTTAACTGGATCTTCTTCTTCGTAATGTGCTTCTTCCTCCTTTTCTTCTTCCTATTTTTCTTCCATGATTGCATGCAGCTCTCCTGGAGTAACTGTGATGGATGGAGTGCTATCAAAATCATCACTATCACTGCTATCATCATCCTTGATCTCAACTAGATCTTCACTAGACTTTTGTAGATGATAGATGTTCTTCCACATGTTTGTTGCATCATTTACAACATTCTCAATGTCTTTAATTAAGATCAAACATGTGTGAAATATAATCATCATTTTACCTTCATGGATCTTTAGTGCTGCCTTTATTTCTGCTCCAATGAAACTCAGTAGAAGATTCTTTAGAGATTGCTCATATATGTCTTTAACCATTTGGGTGGTTGACTCCCATCTTGGTTGCAATCTCTCCAACAGTTCTTTGGAGATTTGAGAGGTGAGCTAGTTCGAGGAGTATTTCTATTTACCCATCTTATTGAGTACCGATTCCTCAATCTGCATTTTCTCAGCATTAATTCTTATTTCAAATTTCAATGCCTTGAAATTTGTGATGCCAACTCTTTCTTCCAATTGTTTAAGCCTTTCCTCGAATGTGGGTGGAGGCCTAACCAATATAGGTTCTTGTTTTCCTTTTCTAGTTCTTCTAGAGAATACTGCAGTAGGATTTTTCTTAGGTTTGGTAATAATTACCTTACCTTTCTTCTTTGGATGTTCCTCTTCAGACTCATGTTCTTCTTTTTCTTCTTCTCCTTCTTCTTCTTCATCACCTTCTTCATCCTCACCTTTTCCTTTCATAAGCATAAGAGGACCTATTGTAATTTTCAATTTGGCTATCTTCCTCTTGCCTTTGCTTATGGCTTGGGGTAGCTTGATTTCAAGTTCAATTTTGGCCTTTCCCTCGTCATATGTTCCAAAGATTGGTTGCCTTGGGTCTACTAGCTCATTCACCAATGCTTCAATAATATCCCTGGCCTCATCAATATTTACCTCATAAGGAAGAGGTTTTACCCATGCAACTCAGGGTCTGACTACTTGGATGTATACCTTATCACAATCAACCATAAAGCATGCATCATCTCTATAATCTTCAACTAATTTTGGTGGAATCTGAAACCTATTATTCATTCTCTCCTTGAAATCTTTAAAGTAATTGTCCATGATGCTATCAAAATTTTCACCCATTTCTGCTACAAACTCATTAATTTGATAAAGAATGGGAATGTCTTTTCTCCATACAACTGTTCCTTTTGATGGAAAGAATTTTTGAACATAGAAAAATAAATAGATCAATAGAGAGCTGAATTTACAGGGATTATTCTTTGAAGTCCTTATACTCTCCATATTCTTGTTTAATTGTTTCAATAGTAATTCAGATAGGTCAAATTCAAGGTTCTTCTTTACAATTTTGAAGGCCAAATCCATATCCTCACAAGGTAAACTATTCAGTCGACTAGAGCTATAGATTTTGTGGGCAATAACATGAACACCAAATCTTAGTTCGACATCTGATATAGTGTTCACCTTCAAACCTCTACCATCCCATTTGGCAAGGGTTATCTTCTACAACTCATCTCAACCTAGGGTTTTGGTGGTTTTTTTCTTTGTTAAGCATAGGGAGACCTGTGATTTTGTAAATCATCTTCCTTGTAATTAACACTGGTTGTTCTAGCCATAGTTGCCCATTGTGCACTTGACTCTTGAAATATACCTAATCCACTTGGTTTGGAAATTTCTTGGCATATGCAAGATATGAGTCAAGCCTTTGGTTTCAAGATGCTTGTATTTGGGTTTTAGAGAGCTATCTACACTCATTTCACCTAGGGCATTGTCCATCTCTAGGTTTCTAATTTCTTGAATAGAACATCTAAAATGAGTATGAATATCATTGATAAGAAGTACCTTAGGTGGAATTTGTGATTGAGCTCCATTCAAGTTGAGTAATTTTGCAATGGCTGGAACAATTTTGAAGTTGGGCACTTTCCATTCTGTACCCTTTACCAACATTTATGAACCTCTTTTTGCCTTGGTGCTGCTGTTACTCCCAGATGCCATTGCTGCTCGGTAAGTGTAAGAAAATTATAAACAGTTTTTCTACTTTAAAATCACTTGAAATCAATTGGAGTTTCTTGGAATTCACTTGAAATTTCTTAGCTCTAAAATCGCAATGAAGAATGAAATTGAATTCTGCCCTTTTGATGAAATTTTTTCCATAAATGCTTGGTATGAAGGTAGTTGAGATGACATAGTGTTTGACAAGCTATCATTCATTTGCTTGGTAGAAGCTTGCAACTCAATGGTCAAACAAAAACTTTTAGTCACTCCCAACCTAGTTCGATAAGGTCTTCAACCGACTTTCCTCGGTAGATGCAACTTAGTGAAACATACACTTTCTTTGATCTTTGTGTATCTGGAATACTTATTTGATCATTTTGCTTTCTTGCATCTAGAATTGCTTTGGATATAGCTTGATGATACAGTTCCAGATCCTTTATGAATCTTAATTGGAAATGATGGAGTCACCCACTGCTTAAGTGACATTTCCATTACTTGAACTATCTTGCTCGGTAGATTTTGGAATCCACCATTGCCTTATTTGATTTCGAATGTTTTCAGCTTTAGCTTTCTTTTCATCTTCAATCCTTCCTATATTCATGTAGTTTTTAGCTATATGACCAAGTTCTATACATGTATAACATCTCACTGTTGTGTCTCTTTTCCTCAAGTGATGCCTTGAGCAATCTTTGCCAATGTGTCCAGATTCTCCATAATAATGACATCTACACTAGGTACTGTAATCTCATCCAAAGATTTCTTTAACAAGTTGTTCAACTAGATTGAATGATTTGGATCTGCATTGGAATGCCTTGCGACCATGCTTCTTGCACTTGTGACAATTGCCTTCAAATTTTGGTTTTTCCTTGCATTCATTGGCTTTATGACCATGTTGACTGCAATTGTAGCATTTACCATTGAATTTACCTTTTCCATTGCTCCAACACTTGTTTGATGTGTGACCTATCTTACCACAGTGATTTCAAGTAGGTGTTTGATTCCTTTGGGCACCTTGTTTGGAGGTTTCACCTTCTTCCTTGTAACCAAGTCCAACTTTACCTTTTTGTCTATGAAGATTCTGCTCACTTTGTTGATTTAATTGAGTCATGTCTGCTTGAGATTTCATAATTATCTCATTGATTTTCTTTTGAGTGATCAAGTCATTTTCCAAACTTTCATTGATTTGTCTTTCAGTGATCATCAAATTCATAATTTCTTCATTTGTATTAGATAGTCGATCTACAAGATTTTCATGTTGAAGGGATTGATTATTTCTTGCCTCTAAGTCTTCATTTTCCTTGTCTCTCTATTCCAAAACTTCACATAGCCTGATTGATTGAATTTTTTGTTCTCATTTAAGCTTTCTTACTTCATCCTACAGGGAACCATTTTTTGCTAAGAGTTCCTTGATAGCCTCATTAACTTCATTTGAATTGCTTGATGGTAAAAGGTCTTCAATCTTTTTTTCAACATACTGATGATCATTCACTTGTCTTGCAAGTTTCTTCCTTCTTTTCAGGGATTGAGAAAGATGCTCCTTTGCTTCTTTGAGTTGAGTCAAGGCCATTTCCAGATCTAGCTTTTCATTTTCAATAGCTTTGTCAAGTCTGAATATCTCCATTGTCCTTGATCTTTGCTCAACCTATCAAGCTTTTTCCTAAGAACCAAAATGCTCTGATACCAATTGTTGGAAATATTCAAGATATGATTAGTTACTGAGAGGGGAGGGGTGTATCAGTAACTACAAAACTTTTTAAAAATTAGCATTTTAACTATTCACCATTTATTCATCTAATCTACTACATATATGAGAAATAAAACATCCATAACACATGTACATAGTGATTTGGTGACCGAGAAACCTTCCAAATAGAAAGTAAAATTGGGATGGGAATGATACCCACAAAACTTTGTTACTACAGTATGAAGTTGGCCTGTTAAGGCTTACATTGACCACTTCTAGTGATCTACCCTGTTAGGAGCAAAAAGGACTACTAGGTCCACCTTGTTAGAGGATTTACAAACATACACTAAAGTATGCACTCTGTTAGGAGATTTATACAAAGACTGTTAAGTCTACCTTGTTAAAGGATTTACAAAACTGATTCACCTATTAGGATGAAATAGTGGATCTACTTAGAAACTTGATTTGCTGATTAGATCCTTGAAGCATATATCAATTCTTATGACTAATGAATCATTATTGCTCCTTGTAGACCTTGCTAAATGTTCTACTCTTCTGTTGATTCGCATTTACACTTCACAAAACATTATATGTCTTAATTGATACTTCCACACATTGTAAATGATATAATATGTTACATATATACCATCCCAATAACTATAATTGCAAGGTCGGCTAAAACATAAGTGAAAAAAATATTACTGAGTTAGCCCAATAGTAAATAACTTAGGTTCACTGAATTGACTTGGTGACCTTCTAATACTCGACATCCACTACATTACTCGACATCATCATGCACTTGGTAGAAGTGAAGGCTCAGTCCATACTAATCACCTGATGTAGTTCTGAACTTGGTAACCATTGAAGACTCGATGGATATAGTATCACTTGGTAAAAACTAAATCCTTTATTTTCCTTGCTTTCACTCGATAAAAATTATACTTTCATTACTCAGTAATCACTGTGCTTGCATCCCTCGGTAGACACTTTCCTTCCATCACTTGGTAGGCACTGTGCTTTCATCACTCAGTAGGCAGTGTGCTTTCATCACTTGGTAGGCACTGTGCTTTCATCACTCAATAGGAACTATTGGATTGCACATTCACTTGGTAGCTATACTCAGCTTGGTTAACACTAGAATGCTCGGTGTGAACTGCAAGGCTTAGTGTAAACTGCTTAAGTGATGAATGTACAAGGTAACCATTGAATGCTCAGTATACATTGTAGACTGAGTGATGAGCTCGGTAGCTATACTAATACATATAAGTGTTGTCACTAATGGTAATAATAACTTAATGCCAACACCTTGATTAGTGTGTCATTGTATTTTTTGATGACATATTGATTTATTTAAGGACTATGGAGGAGCACAAAGTCCAAATATGTCAGGTATTGTAGTGCTTGAAAGACCATCAGTTGTATGGTAACTTGAGTAAATGTGGGTTCTTCTAGTCAGAGGTGAAGTATTTGGGACACATCATCACTAGTGATGGACTTGCAGTGGATCCAAAGAAAAATTGTGCTATCATGGATTGGCTGATACCTACTAATGTCTCAAAAGTTCATAGTTTCATGGGATTGACAGGTTACTGTCATTGCTTTGTGAAGGATTTCTCACAAGTAGCTCATCCCATCACTTCTCTTTAGTGAAAAGGGAAGAATTATGTTTGGTCAGGACAGTGTGAGGCAAAATTTAATGCTCTTAAAGATCGTTTGACCAGTGCACCAGTCCTTGCAGTGCCTAATCCTATAGGTGATTTCATTGTTTGCACAGATGCTTCATTAGAAGGCATGGGTGCAGTGTTGATATAGGATAGTTGAGTGATTGCATATGAGTCTAGAAAACTCAAGGACCATGAGCTTAACTACTTGACTCATGATTTGGAAGTTGCAGTTGTAGTTCATACTCTTGTTTGTTGGAGGCATTTTCTTTTGGGACACAAGTTTGAGTTACACAACAATCATACACTTGTACATTTCCACTTTTTTTCTACCAAATTTTTTTACCAAAGGCCATATTGGCCTATGATTTCATATTTTTCTAAATTTTTATCCCTGTGTTGGTCAAAATTTTGACCAAACTAGGGTTTTATGCCCAAGTTGGTCAAAATTTTGACCAACTTGGGTTCATAACAAAAAAAAAGACAAAATTTGGTGCGGGAGCTTTTTGAGGTAAAGGTGGCTAAGGGTTAGAAATGAAAATTGATCCCATCTTTTGGCGGTCAATGAGGTGAAGCTTTGTATAAACCAAGACACTTAGTAGATGGCAAAATGACTGATGTTAGCATGATCAGGTATTACCCCTTTGGGATATTAGTCATTTGAATTGTCTTTTGTACTGTTAATCATCTTTGCAATGCTCTTTATTTTGTAATATGATTGTAAAGTTGCCATTAACATTGTCCATGTCTTTAATCTTGTTTTTATAGTGAGTTGCTGATAAATTTTGATAGAACATGCAAACCATCAAGTTCTAGATGGAAGCCTCTACAAATGGTGATTTTCATCCCCACTTGCATCAATTGAATTTTAGCCCATGGTAATTGAATTCAGCCTACTTTTGATGCCAAAGAAATAAATGGTGTGGTGTAGGATGCTAATGGTGTAAGATCTTTTATTGAGATACGTGCTTTTTTCTTGCTTGTTGATCTATCAACATATACATGATTTTCTCGTCGCACATTTTTCTTGAATTTTTAGACATAGTTACAGAATGCTTTAATATTTTTGTAAAATTACGGTAATGTGAAGATTTAATTTGATTGATGGCTTTGTTTCCCTCTCACTTCCCTACTACAATCTATAATCGCAAATAATTGAATCGCATCTTGAAAAGGGTACTTTCTAATTTTCGCTATCTAATGCTCTAGTCCTTGCTTTCATTTTTCCTTTCTATTGAATCTGATATTTTTATTGTGATTGGATTCTAATAATTAAAATAAAAGGTTTTTTCTTTGCTTGTCAGTGGATTAATGTGCTAAAATATTATTTATTTCTTTTGAGTTGTATTTTCTCATAACAGACAACACAGGGATTTTAATTAGCAGCTCTCTTCTACCATGAAATCTAGAGTATTTTTTTAAATTGGATAAGTGGTCAACTAAAAAAGAAAGAAAATTAATCAATGAAATAAATAATTAATTCAATCAACATCTATGTTGTTAACGGGTCAACCAACACAGGGCTTAAGAAGCTTTCCTATACAACATAATATATTGTTGTCTATTGTATTAATTTTTTATATTTGAACTTCCCTTCTATCATTTTTTCTTAGCTTTTGCAATTCGAGATGCTACATTAGATTAAACCCTTATTTTGGCAATATTCAATAGTCATTAGGGATGGGCACTTACCAAATTAGGAGTGACAGATTCTGGTAGACTTGCATAAGTTTTGGCTGGAGGTCACCGAGCCTTATATTTGAAAAATGGGTATAGAGTGTAATTGTGTACAGCCAACTAGGTATGCTTGTTTTGGTTTTTGTTCTAGATTTAAGTTAATGAGAAAACTAAACTTCAATTCATATTTTTAGATTTTAAATTTATGAGAAAATTATTCTTGGGTTTATATTTGCATAGGCTTTGTTATATGTTAAGTTGTGTGATTCTTAATGATCAATAGATCAAACAACCTATTGCATTGCTAGGAAAGTATCTATCTTAAATATTATGAGTATGCAAGGATGGTACAAAAATGGATCTAATTAGTGGTCTTGTTGTACTTAATTTGCTACTTTTTCTTTCCCACTTTTTATAATTTTCATTGTACCATAAGTCTTCCTTTTAAGGCTATATATTTAAAATGACTTTTATGTTTCAACATGCTATGCTTATTTTGTTTTTATTTGTGGAGTGAGTCTTTCTTTTAAGGCTATTAATACTAAATGAATTTTGATGTCTTAACATGCTATATGCTTTTTTGGCTTTTATTTGTAGATCTTAAATTTCATCATATAAAATCATTATTCTAGAGGCAACCTCATGAAACCATTCAGTTCAAGACACTTACAATAGGTCCCCCAATCCTATCCTTACTCAATTGATAATCTTCAAGGTTTATTGCCCTTATTCAATCACCATATCCACAAGATCATTATTCATTATGCTAAAATGTTTCTCAAGAGCATTAGTTCAAAGGGCCATCAACTTAATCATCAATAAATCTTACCTTATCAATAAAATCTCATTCTTTCCATTCAAGGTTTCAAAAATATTTATCAATCCAAGATCCTTGTTCATTGTCCTTATAACCTACACACACAAAACCTTTACTCTATTGCCAAGTTTCATTATTAACATACCTTGTCCAAATACCCATTCTAACAAACAAGATTCTTACATTATTTTCATAAACCAATCAATGAACTCATTATCATAATGACATTATAATCTTCATTATATAATGCCTCCAATGTTGAATTAGATATCTTTGGGCATCAGGCACTGTCAACCTCTTACAATATCCTTGAGAAATCAACAGTGAAGTACAATAACATAATATTTTCTATTAATTATAACAAGGAATATATATTCATTGTTAACATTCAAAGTATGTTAATGAGATTTCATTTAATCTCAACTTTTGGAATCTTCAACATAAGGAAACCTTAGTCCTTCCAATTCATAATCCTTAATGAATTGGTTAACCAAACTTTGCAAAAGAATAATGTTCCAAAATTATTGTCAATATTTAGACAACTAAGATGAAGTTTTCATACAAATTATATTATTTATCTTCATTGGAACATCCACCCTATAGAGCACCCATTAAATTTTCCTCTTCCTTATTAACCTATTTTCATTGTTCACAAACCCTTATATTATTTTGATTACTAAGACTTGTTACAACTAAAATACATGGATCTTACTATTTTAAGCCACTAGGGCATCATATTTTTCTCACATGGAACCACTTTTCAATGCAAATTCAAAACCAAATGAAAGATTAATAAGTTTACTATCAAATTCCATAATGTTAGAATTTTTGACTAGTTACCTACCTAGGGTTTCAAAAATCTTACACAAAACATAGATTTCTTCCTCATTATTAATGAAATCTAATCCCACAAAAACCACAATGGTGAGAACTCAATGCTCTTTCATTCTATGCAAACGAATCTTCAAAAATAAGTCAAAAATATTATAAAGAGATTATGTAAACAATGCTTCAAATAATTTGAAATAACTCATATTTATATTTTTTGATAGTTAATTTTTTTGTATCTATTTTATGCACTGGTAATTCTAAGATCCATTATCTTGAATATGTTAAGATAGTAAATCAAAAGCATCTTGGTTTGGTGGTACTAGTTTTTAATTAATTTTAACAAAGAAATAAGTGATCATTGTTCATTGACAAACCCTCAGGTTGGAGAATAAATGTGATCATAACCTTAAATACAGTGAACCATGGGTACAAAAACCATCTTTTGGCTATGAAGAATCTTTATCCAAGGTGATCAATGTCCTTTCTCTTCAATTGAATCGGGTGCAAAGGTTGTGTTGCATCAATTGGGTACACTGCATAATTGAGTGGTATATTGAAACAAAGAAACACAACTTTTGCACACTTGATTCCAATTAAGAGAGAAAGCACATGGATCCCTAATGTTTGACAAAAATGCTTCAAGATTGAAAGATGGTATCCTACCATTCATACCTAAAAATAAATTTCATGATCTAATATGTCCTTCCAATGTATAATGCTCATCTATATACATGACTGCCAACATGAGTCATCCTTAGACTCATGTACTCTCATAGTGCATCCACCACATAAACCATCCCATACATCCATTGTAACCTATATTCAATATCTCATGAAGAGTTACAATGTTCCTTCATAGATCATAGGGAAGATCTTATATGATATCTTGGAAATTCTTTCAAGGCAATGAAGATGGGATACCATCTTTTGATTGTGAAGCATCCTTATCCAAAGAAGATCAATGTCCTTTCTCTTTAATAAGATTAGGTGAAGAGGTTCCTTTACATCTATTGGATATTCCACATAATTGAGTGGTATATTGAAATGAAGAAAAGAAACATGTGTATACCTGATTCCAATAAAGAGAGAATGTCCTGAAATCTCATATTGTATCCAACACAAGCTATCCCATACATCCATCATAACATATATCTGATATCTCATGAAGAGTTACAGCATGCTTTCATAGCTCTAAGTTATTTTCAATCAAGACTCAACAACTCATGTTGTGTCCATCTAGATTGACTTAAGATCCATTCTAACTTGTTGTAGAACCCATCATATTTTGGGGAGATAAAAAGGACATAGAGAAAAAGGAGAATAAGAATGAGAGTAGAGAGTAAGAGAAGGGATAGAGAAAAGACAAAATAATCCATGGGGAGCAAGCACAAATAGCATGAGGTCAAAGAGTGTCTTGGGTTTGAATCATAATAGGGTCCTGAATGTGCCTTCTTACTTTGACTTGAGTATTAGATTAATTTATTTCCCATAAAAAAATTGTGCAAGATGTAAAATGCTTTTTGTTTTCTTTTCTGGAACCTTTGGTTTGAAAAATAGCATATGAGTGCACTATTGCATGATGTTCTAGTTTTTAAAGGTTCCCTTAAGTTCATTATTCTAGGTTTTGAAAAATTATAGAGGTTGTCGTACCCTTTCAGAATTATTATCTATCTTGTTTCATTGGTGTTTTTTTGCTCAAGAACTGTAGAATGATTTAGATCTCATTATCTAATCTTGAAAGAGTGTTTTATATTACTAGCTAAAATGGATGATTATGTGGGTGAAAAATAGCATGCTACATGAAATGTCTTGACTAAGGATTTTCTGCAGAACTTCTCAGAAACATACTCCATAGGAAGAAATTGAGAATGGCTTGGAAAAGCCATCTAATTCTAATTTTCCTTCAACAATAATGGTTGGTTCTATGAGGGCACCCCTTTGCCCAATTTTTGAATAGCAATAAAAACTTGCAAGTCTTTGTGGAAAGGTTGATGATTCAAAGTTATCTCCTCTTGCATCACCACAAAAGAATAGATCTATACCATCCTCAACTACAAATGTGAATAATAGAAAGAGGTTTGGCTAGGCACAAAGACATGAAACCAATATCACTAATGGAAGGTAGTCTCCACTTCCACAGGAAGATCATAGTAAAATATCTAGAGACAAACTATCATTGCTACTTATTAAAACATATATATATATATATATATATATATTCTCTCTCTATGTGTGTTTGGAATAATATATATGTTTGCAACACATTGCCTATCAGTAGTATGATCAACTACATATTAAAGTAGTAAGGCAATTGTTTTTTGTATTATCATATTAATATTATTAGGCTCATTACTTGTATTGTTATCAAGCTCATTACTTGTATTGAGATCGAGATCATTAATTATAATTAGTTTGTCTTAACTAATGGACAGTTGGTCATGCCACTAAAGAGGCATGACTCTATAGGGGTCATGACTCACTATCTCCATATTTAAAGAGAGTAGATCAATAAGAAATGTAATCAATTCATGGCATCACAGGATCCAATGATCTGCATATAATACCTTGTTATCAATCTTAGTATATCTTACTTAAATCTAACTTGTAGTAGCATATAGAATTCAAATCACATTCAACATACAGTTGATATTCTTAGCAGATCAAAAAAGGGAGATACTGAACTAGATTAGTAAGAGATCATCATTATTTGAAGACATACTCTGCTCATCTATTGTACTAATAAGAGTTCCATTTCATTGTAATTGTTTTATCTATTAGAGATCCTTAAACTTAACAAGCATGGCCACCAATAGTTTTAGATTTCCTACTTCTCAAAACTCAACTACAAGAACTAGTCATGCATGTAAAACTCTTGATGTGGCATTGGCAACACCTACAGTGGTAAATACTATTGAAGTGCCACATTTTGAACTCAAGGAAGATCCTTCATTTTGGATGGATCAAAATGTGTACGTGATGAATCTATTTTTTTCTTCTTCCCATTAAGCAGAGTGTTTGGGCTGAAAAGTGAAACTTTGTTTTCAACTTACATTTCCACCTATTTGTAATTCTAGTTTTATCTCTTTTTGCAAGTTTTACTTCGAATACGGCCTCTAAATAGTGTAGAAGTAGCTTCTCAAGGGTACAATCAGTGTTTAAAGCAAGAGAGTTCCCAAAGTATTACTTTTCTTGGTCCTCTTCAAACACATTTCACATTTGATCATGTTGCCTATGAAACAACATAGGTATACATACAGATATAACCACATATCTAATTGGACATCTTATGATTGTAATCTCATTTGAAACATTTTTTTGATCATACAAGAGATGTGATTTAAAGTGACTAGCTTACCAATGGTGGAAAATTGCATGTCAAGTTACAATAGTTGTATGTTTGCTTATGGTCAAGCATGTTTTGGATCTTCTCAATGTTTATGACTCACAACTATATGCCATTATTTGACACATAGTTATGTGATATTTTATTGGATGATATTTTCATGCCATAAAACACATATTCATGTAATTTTCTTTCATTCATGCTGATTTATGAGATATTTTTGTGTAGATGGGAAGTGGAAAAACACATACAATGCTTCGTGATATAAATGAATTAGACTAGACACCAAGTGGAAATCATGGAGTGACTTCTCAAATTTTTGAGTACTTGTTTGCAAGGATTAGAGCTATAATCTTTTTTGCTCTTTGATTTTTGATATTTTAGTTTTTTTGTTTAATTTGTATAGTTGTGTGAATGCTAGGCATAATTGCTTTCCTTATGAATGTAGGAAGAAGAAAGCCATGTGCCTAAGTAGTTGAGATATGTTTGAAAATGCTCTTTTCTTGAAATTTACAATGAACAGATAACAAACCTATTGGATCCTTCATCAACTAATTTTCAAGTAAAGCACCAATTTATAATGTTTTAATGAGTTTTCTTCAATTAAATGCTAACATTTTTAGCAATTATTCCTCTTCAAAGCAATATCTACTTTTCTGGACATCATTTATCTCTTTTGCGACATTTAGTGCCATGCTTTTATTGAAGTTTCATTAACTAGTCCACAAAAGAAATGTTTGAGTTCTTGTTCACCCAACCAAATAAATTTTCTCCTTTAAACAATATGTTTTCACTTGTGATCATATTCCATAGGTCTCTAGTTTCTAACATGCAAAAAGTATTTTTCTTTGTACAGTTGTGAGAAAATGTTAGAAAAAGTGTATATGTTGATAATCTTATAGAGATTGAAGTTAAATGTGTACAAGATGTTGTTCAGCTTTTGATTCTAGTACACCATATATTTCATTGTAAATTTAACCTAATTAGATTTTGGTTATGATAATAGTTTAATCAGTTTGCAACTTACTCTAAACATTGTTATGATTTCTTTATGATTGATAGGGAGCATCAAATAGAAAGGTTGCAGCAACTAATATGAATTGTAAGAGTAGTCATTCACATAGTGTTTTTACGTGTTATTGAAAGCCACTGGGAAAATGACTCTATGAACAAAATTCAAATCAATGAAAGCTCTAAATCTCCATATTTTGAAGCCAAGCATCACATTCGCCTATATTAGTGACAATTGGAATTCACCTGTATAAGCTTTACAATATATGGGTGACAATTGGAAATCTTTTTTTGAACTGGTAAATTATTTATATTCATAAGATGTCATTCATCAATGAAAGCTCTAAATCTCTAGATTTTGAAGCCAAACATCACATTCACATGTATTAGGTAGGACAAGGCATCTTTGAATTCCTTGATATAAAATCCTAGGAAACTTGAGTTACATTCTTTATATTTTATATCTCATCATTGTTATGCTCACGCTAACTAAAGTGTTGATAAGTTAATTTTAGGAAATTTTCTTTTCATTGGACCATGATTTTAATTAGCTCGTCTAGTTGTATCAATATGGTTCTACTACATACAATGGGTTTCCTATATCCTTGTGCTTACATTTCATGTTAAAAGAGTATTGTTAACATTTATTTTTTGATGAATTTTCACTATCCCAATTATATTAAGGGTTCCTTCAATATTTTTAGGTGATCATCCATAAAGAAGTGCTAGACCAACTTTAAGTTTGTAGCTAAATGAGCCATACTATTCAAAAAAAAAAATTTAGAATTCAGTCTTCTTAGGTATTATGTGGGTTTTTCATTAGAGAATAAATAGCTTTAAATTACTTATATTGGTAACATATTATATTTATTTTAAGAATTTTTTGTGTTTCATATTCATAGTTAGAATCTAGCATTAACTCCTTGGAACTAGCTATTTAGTAGCTATGCAACTTTATACAAGTCTAACTGATGTAATTGGTTTTATATTTCTAATGGGAAAATGTTCACACATTGGCCATAATGATGTGGTTCTAAAGAATTTGATGTGATTTGGAACAATTTTTTAATAATTTATCTATCATGGATTTATATCAAACTCTGCTATTACTCAATACTATGCGGTTAGTTTGAGATAAATGACATCCAAAGACATCAAATTTAAGATTGTAGGTTTCTATTTTTGTTTCTCTGTATTTTTTTAAGATAATTTTTTTGTAGAGACTTCAATGGAATAGCAAGAATCAAAGATCCAAATGGTACATGAACTACTAGAGCTTAATTTAATAACATGTCCAGGTAGACACATTGACTGCAAATGAAACATATTTGCAACAAAAGGACTATTGGATCTTGCTAAGCCTAGATAGGATGTAAAATATCATAAATGCAATAATTTATCATTTACAAGCATTACCTTTGCTCATTTATAGTTTTCAATTCTAGAGCTACAGTTGCAAGGTCAATGCAGCTTTAACCTTAGGGATTTTGTGTGATGAGAATGTTGATGAACATTTTTCTTGAAGGATCCATACCTCCCAAGTTTGGTTTGCTAAAATATCGGTTTGTATAAGCTCAACAACCACTAACAAAGGCAATCGATGTAGGCTCACACGATGGTTTGGAAGTAGAATAGGTTGTGTTGTGGTGTCTACAACACATACCCCATTCCTTACTAGGAATGGGGACCCCCTACTTTTTTTTGACTGCCAAACTCATAGTTTGGGAGTCAGGAGAAAACATTAGAAGTCAAAAGTGTTAGTATCATCAAAAATTAGAAGAAAAAATTGTTGGTGTAAATAAGTATTTACTTATTACACTTACTTAAGTTTACTTAGGTTAATGCATTATTTAATTATTTTGCATTTTTTTATTTGTGAGACACCTAGGAGTATGTGCACTCTTGTGAGTTGTCATGTTGACATCACAAGGGTCTACACCTCTTTTAAGCACATGTTTTCTACAACACAGGAATCTTCTACACACATATGACACTTTGTCATTCTTATCCATTTATCTAGAATGATGGATAAGGTGCTTAGTTGTCTTATCCTCTGGTTGTTTCTAGAGACATTCTAGGTGCTTCCTGAGAGGCCTTTATATATAGACACTCCTAGTGTGTTTGAATATCACATTCTAAATAGAGCAATGTATTCGGACATACTCTGATTAATTGATCATATCCATTTTTGGTCTATAGTTGTTCTTGTGTTTGAGTTCTTAGTTCCTGGGTGAATTTTTCCCTTAGGCAAATTCTTACATGGTATCAGAGCATAGAGACTTTCTCATCACATAGCCATTTGAGACCACACTTGCTTCATCACCTCAGCCTGAATCCAAAGTGTTGTAGAAATTAAGAGCGTCTAGAGTCAGATCTAACCTCACCATTACGTCCAGAATGTTGATTCGGTGAAAATAGGCTATATAGCTACCTACTGTAGGCCAAAGTCGATTGTGAGGCAAAATTTTTTTTGCAAACCGGCACCTAAAGGACCAATTTGTAGAATTGGTATGATCATTTTAGATCTATACATTTAATTTTCAGATCTACATTTTTTTCATCTGCATCTCTGCTATTTTTTGGATCTGCATTATTTTTTGGAAATTTTTTGGCCATGGGGCCATAGGAGAGATTTTTTGCAGGTGAAGATTGAAGCTTGTTGGTGCAAATATGATATTTGCATCACATTCAAAAGGTCCAAAAACCCCCAGATCAGATTTTTTTTCATCCAAATTGGACATCTAAGGAAAAATCTAGAGTGATTTGTTTTTTGGAGGTGGGGCGGTGATTCAAAAAAAATAATAGCAGCAGCGATTTTTAAATAGTGATATCTTCCTCATATGGACTCCTTTTTGTGAGCAATTCTTTTTGTTTTGAGGTAGGATTTCATGATCTGCACATTGGTGTAGGTGGTTTGAGATATCTATTTCTGAATTTTTTTGCAACTCCAAAATCTCAAATTTTACCACTTAAAATGCTTGGTACGAGCTCATCTAGACTCCAAATCAGGTTCTATTTTTTTTGAAAGTGCATTTTTTTTGTCTACTTTCCAGATCTACAATCACATTATAGGTTTTCTAAATAGAAATACTACTTTTAGAAATAGGCCCTAAATTGGCAAGTGGTTTTCAAGTGCAAAAAACATCTTTTTCAGGGGGGGTTCCTTGATTTTTTTTTGAGGTTTCTTTGATTGGTCCATCATGGAAGAGTCACATTTGATCTACTTGACACCAAATAACTATAAGGAATGTAGTCAACTTATGGTCAAATATCTCTCTCAGCACAATGTAGTGCCATATGTGCCAGATCTTGAGTATATTGTTGATCAATTTCACCTCCTTATTCCTATTCTTTATCGCTATATGGAGTATAAAGTTATAAAAAAGACATTCAAAATTAAGTCATTTGATCCATATGTTTTATGGATGTATCTTTGGGAGCATTATGGAGATCTAGCTATTCCTCCATTCCTAGAAGATCTTCTTCCACCAGTTGTAGCTAACTCCTCTTCCGATGAGATCACACATCCACCTCCTATTGCTCCTACTAATCCTATTTCAGCCACAAAAGCTTCGGGATCAGAGCAACTTGGAGATTTTCTCATCACATAGTCATTCAAGACCACACTTGCTTCATCACCTCAGCTTAAATTTGGAGTGCTGCCAAATTTGAGAGCGTCTAGAGCCAGATCTGACCTCTCCATTGTGTCTGAAATGCTGAACTGGTGAAAATTGACTATAAACACACCTAGCTTGGCCCAAAGTCACCTGTGAGGCATTTTTTTTGCAAATCGAAACTCAGAGGCCCCGATTTGCAGTATGGGTATGGTTATTTTTCACAGATTCAATTAATTTTTTAGGTATTCAATTTTATTTTTCTCTATTATTTTATTTTTCGTCGAAATATTAGCGAAAATTCAAAGAAAATCTTTTAGAAGACCTGGGCAGTGACATCCCGGATCTGTCATTTTTGGAGGGTATTTTTATTTCTTCATAGGGAAATTTCATAATAGCAAGCCGTACCAGTAATATACCAGCGGCCTTAAACCTCTGCAGAATACCACAAATTTTGGGCAGTGCTCTATATTCCAAGGGGCTGAAATAACCTTTGACAGCTCACACATCTAGTGGCCACATTCAAAGTGCGGCTAGCATTTTGTTTAACAACTTGTGGTTTTTTCTTTTTAAATTCCTACAGGCTTCCCACACAACTAATGTGGGATTATTAAATCCCAACCCTGTCTCTATGCATGATTTCGGTCACTTATTCTAAGATTTTGGCGTCGCTGCAAACTTTCCCACCAACCACGCGGTAGTTTCTCGCGTCTGCCACATAGCACCCACTAGAATGTGTCAACTATATCTGCCACCTAGGTAAATTTGACATTTCATATTCTATATATTACAAATATATGGATAGCTGACACATTCTGCCATGTCAAACTCAGGAGCAAATTTTTTGCTGGCACCATCTTTTCATTAGGTTTAAATTGATGATCGTTTGACTGTCATTTTTTAGCAATTTATAACTGCATTGATGTTCATTTGACCATCAAATTTAGACTCACAATTTTCCTTCTAGACCCCTCTCCAGATTGCTATTCAGTTTGGCAGCTTGACTTTGTGAGCCCATAACTCAGACATCCGGACTCTGATTCAGGTGCAATTTTTTTTGAAATTGGGTAAAATTTCTTGAATTTTCTAGTGGTGGTGTTGTTTTCTAGTTTTGGTGCATATATTTTGCAAAAATTATGTTTCTTGTGACTATACCTGCATAATCTTACGTTTTGCACCTTCAGAAGCTCCATACGGGCACATCTGGTCACTTTTTCAAGTTTTATTTTTTTTGAAAGTGTGTATTTTTTTGTCTACTTTCTAGATCTAAAGATAGATTCTAGGGTTTTATGAACCAATTTCTCACTATTAGAATTAGGCCTTCTTTGGCATTATAAAGCTTTGATTCTTTTTCAGAATTGTTGTAAATCTAAGCTATAGTGCTTAAGTGACAAATTTCAGCCTTATAAGGTAGTTGTAAAAGAAAAATCAGAAAGTCCACTTTTCTCATTTTGACAAGTGGCTCATTGTAAATGCACTACTTATAAAGTGCCACAAGCATCTTTTTTTGGGGGTCTTTTGATTGAGTGAAAAGGGGGGGTGTGTACTATTTTTTGTGTCTCTATTTTTTTCTCTTTACATTTTCTAAATCATGGGTTTTAAATGTCCACCTTTAACTTCATACAACTATTCCACATGGAAAGATATTACATGGAGTAGATTAATGGAAAAAGGATATAGTCTATATGTTGATGGTACAATTACCAAACCTACTGATGCTAAAGAACTCATTGATTGGCAAAAACAAGAACAACAAGCTTTAGGTATTATCAGGAGTTGTGTACAAGGGGATCTTCTCTTTCACATTAAAAATTGTTCAGAATCTAAAGAAGCTTGAGATAAACTTGAATAGTTGTATGGTAAAGTGGATGAAGAAAAGGGATTTCAGATTGAAGATGATCTACTTCTCTTAGATCCTAAGAATTATGACACAATTCAGGATTACATCATCAAATTCAATGAGTATATGGCACTTCTGAAAGATTGTGGAAATCCCATGAAGGATGATAGGTTGATTCATCACATCCTGAAGAGGCTACCTTCTAAGTATGCCAACTTTGTTTCAAGTTTTAATACTCACAGGTTAACCATGGGATCTACTTACCAGAAGCTTTCCTTTGATGGATTTGCAGACATGTTGATTGTTGAACAATCTCACTTGGTGGATTTTGGACTTCTCAAGTCATCTATGACCAAAGCCTTGGTGGCTAGTGATAATCGTAAATCTAGTCAAGGGGGGAAAAACAACAAGAAGAAGAAGCAGTGGAAGCAGAAAACACAATCTAAGACACAACATGACTCCTCTCAACAAGGTAGGTCTTCTTCAAACAAGAAGGGAAGTAATGAAAAGAAGGACAAACTCTTTTGTGCATACTATAAAAAGCCAAATCATGATGAGTATCATTGCAAGACAAAAAGAATTGATGAGTTAGAAAATCTACTCAAGAAGAACAAGATTCAAGTGCTAGGTACTTCCAAGGATTCTACTCCAACCTCTTCAAAAGGTAAAGGTCAAGCACTTATGGCAAACAAAAGTTCTTTGGAATGGATACTTGACTCAGGTGCCTCTTACCACATGGGTTCTTCAAGAGAAGACTTTTCTTCACTAAAGCAGTCAAAGGTACCACACATCTTCATGGGAGATGATGCTAAGATGGAAGTTGAAGGAAAAGGACATGTGGAAATGGAAAATGGGGAATTCAAGGATGTTCTCTATGTTCCAAATCTAAGCTCCAATCTCCTATCAGTTTACCAAATCACTCACCTTGGAGATGTTCATAAGGTTGAGTTCCTTCTAGATTTAGTGATGGTGTGAAGTCTCAAAGATGATTCATTGGTAGCATTGGGGAAAGTCAATGATGACAAGAGGATTTACTCCTTTTCCCACTTTGTTCCTAAGAGTCCTTCCCAAGCCTTGTTAACTCACTCTAGTTCAAACATCAACTTATGGCTTGTGTGGTTTGGTCACCTTGACTTTTGCTCTCTTCAACAACTTTTCTCAAAACACATGGTCAAAGGTCTATCTAATATTAGCTTTCCTAAGGAAGAATGTTCATCTTGTTCAGTGGATATGAATCTCAAGGAGAAGTATGATAACGGGAAGTCTTCTCGAGCTCCAGTTTTTCTTCAACTAGTTCACATGGTATTAGTAGGACCCTTTGCAGTGACTTCAGTCAGCCAAGGCTACTACATACTCACATTTGTTGATGACTTTTCAAGATTCACTTGGGTCTTCTTCCTTCATCATAAGAATGAATTGGTTCATAAGCTTCAAGACTTCAAGGCTCATGTTGAACACATGTCAAGAAAATCCATCAAAGTATTAATGGTGGACAATGAGAATAGCTATGTTGACATAAGACTTAAGAACTTTTGTAGAATTGAGGGCATTGATCTTCAGAACTCACCAGCATTCAGTCTACACAAGATAGATGTTGCAGCTATGAGGATTAGGACTCTCAAGACCATGGAAAGTTGCATGATTAAGGCCAAGTCTCTCAATCCTACATTAGAAGTTGAAGCCATTAGCAATGCTACTCACATACTTAACAGGTCTCGTCATCCAGCCTTAGATGGCAAGACTCCTTTTGAGGCATGGTGTAGTAGAAAACCAGTTATGAGTCACCTTAGAGTCTTCGCTTGTCCAACATGGGCTAACCTATCTTCCAAGAGTTGCAAGGCACCGACATCTAGGCCTTATAGCTTTATCGATTATGAAGACAATGTGAAGGCTTATAGACTGATGGATCTGGAGACTCATGAGATTTTGGTGGAGAAGGATGTTCATTTTGAGGAAAGTTTAGCAATTTTATCCTTTTATCCTCTCCACACTTCATACACGGTGGAAACTGATAGTGACACCAATGATAGTGCTTCATCAGGTTTAGACATGTGGGGTTCTATCGACAGTTGTAGTGAGAGGTCACATCAATCCAGTCCACATGCTTATATTGCCACAATGAAAAATCCAACACAATATGGTACATCTTGTCTTCTAGCTCCAACTTCACTTGACTTGGGAGACATCTTTAGGAGTGTACATTTGCCATTGTTTCTTCCTAAGGGGAGGAACACTAGCTTCTTCATCAGAGTAGCTTTCACTTGCTGGCATTCTTCTTTTGGGGGGGGGAGCCTATTTTATCTCTCTTCCCTCTCTCATCATTCTCTTATGTATATACTCGATGTATGTCATAATGGGGGGGTCCTGATTACTCCATCCATTGACGCATCCTTATTTATCTCTCTTTTTCTGGGGGAGGGTTTTTCCCATTAGGTTTTCCCTCTTTCCCCACTTTATAGGAGATTTTCATTTTCATTATGTATATGCGTACCTAACATGGCCTAGTAGCTAGGACCCATTATGCATCTTCATCCTAGTTTCATAAGCTTAAGGGCATTCCCCTAAGTTGCACTTAAGGGGGGGTATTTGTGTAAATACGTATTCACTATTTACACTTACTTAAGTTTACTTAGGTTAATGCATTATTTAATTATTTTGCATTATTTTATTATTTTTATTTGTGAGACACTTAGGATCTTGTGTACCTTTTTGAGTTGTCATTTAGACAACATAGGAGTACGCAACTCTATTTTAGCACATGGTGTCTACAACACCGTTTTGCATGTCACACCCTTGTAGGCTTATTCTCTCATCACCGCACTTACTTCCGTGCTTAATGGAGGATAACCCATATTTGGTGGACATGTGCTTGGTTGTATGACACATCATGGTGTTGATTATGAGGCATTCTAGATGCATCTAAGAGGCCTTTAAATATAGGCAGTCCTAGTGTACTTTTACATTGCACATTGCATGAATTATGACCTATTGAATACATTGTCATTCTGATCATACTCTCTCTCTCTCTCTTTGGTCTATTGTGTGCTTGTGTTTGAGTTCTTAGTTCCTAGGTGAATTTTGCAGACCAAAACCCGAAGGACTGATTTCAAATTCTTTGTAATTTTGCATCATATCCATTTTTGGTCTACTATGTGCTTGTGTTTGAGTTCTTAGTTCTTAGGTGAATTTTGCCCTTAGGAAAATTCTTACAAAAAAAAAAATAATAATAATTTTAATTTTAATATTAAAAAATAATAATAATAAATAACATCGTGCGCGCCACCAAGGGTAGTGTATGGTGCTACCAAGGGTCATGCACCACCAAGGGCAGCACGCGGCACCACCAAGGTTCGTGTGCATGTGCCACCAAAGGTTGTGCGTGCACCCAAGCGCCACACATGGCACCACAAAGGGTCGCATGCCACCAAGGGCTGCACGTGCTTGAGTGCCATGCATGGCACTGCCAAGGGCAGCACGTGTGCCACCAAAGGTCATGCGCATGTACACCAAAGTGCCATAATGTGCTGAAAAGGGCCATGCATGCCATAATATGCCAGACGCTCACCTGCACACTCTGCACGTGCGCCACATGCCCAGTCACCTCTAGTTTTGTTTAAGTAGCTAGTATTTGGGGTTTTTGTTCCAGTGTCATTAAGGTTTGCCTTAAATTAAGTATTTTTTCATCTCTACAGACTAATGTTTGCTTCTTTTTGTAGGTAAAAAAGGTATCCTTAACTTGTCGGGGTCATAACTTTTGACTCAGGCATAAGAATTCAGAATCGCTTACACCGTTGGAGAGAAGAAGTAAAGATCTAATTTCAGTCCCTAAAACAATGAGCCTTTGGCTACCCAATTTTAGGGACTAATGAAAGTTTCAACTTGAAATTTTGAGCAGAAGACCTCCAAAAAAGCTATTTAAAAATGCCTAGAAAAATTGCGAAAAAATATGAAAAAGTTTCAAACATTTGATTATCTGGATCACTTGGTTTCTCACTGGAAAGGATAGGGTGGTTATAGAGAAGACAAAGGTCAAAGATATAGAGGTTGGACACATGAAGTGGAACAGGTTCCTCATCTTATGCGGCTATTAATGGCAAGATTCAACACAAATGCCTTGGGATTTTAGAGTGAAGAAGCAGAAGGAGTTTAAGTTTATGAAAGTGATTGGATATAAAGAGGGTCTAAATCATCAAAAAAGGGCAAAGAATGTATACAAAAAATATCTAAAACTTTATTTGAGCAAAACCCAGAAACTGTTTTCAAAATTGAGAACTTTGATTTTTTGGCGAATTGAGCTTCCGAGGTCCGTAGCTCTACACGTATGTAGGTCATAGGTATGCAGGTTCACAGCTCTGCAGGTATGTAGCTCCACATTTTTGAGCTCTGTAATTCAGATGTGTATTGACAGTTGACTACCAGCTCCAAAAATAGCACTTTCCATGCATCGAGAATGCATTCTGATGACATTTTAACTCTAACACAGGCCTAGTGAAAGGGCAGCTTCTATTTTTGGTGTCTCCATGCACTTCTACCTTGACTGATGACTTCTTCCTACTTTCTCTCTCATGCCTTCTTTTTTTCTGACATGTAAAAGACTCATGCATGTAAAATATGGATGGAGTCCCTCTAAGGACTAGTTAGATTGTCAATTTGTATATATTTAGTTTGTTTAAATGTTTTAAAAGAATTTTATTATGTCAAGATATCTCTCACTCTCAACACAAATTGAGGAGATGATTTCTTATAAATACCCCATTTTAAAATGTAGGAGGGGCCATCGTTATTATGCAATAAAATTATGCTTTTGGTGCTAGCATTTGGAGTGTAGTTATTCTTGTCTAAATGTGTCATTTTTTTTTTGATTTTATTCATGAGATTGTGATTGAGCCAAAAGTTTATTGCATTGTTTTTGGTTGTGTGATCTTTTAGTTCTGGTGTTTGCTATAGATGTATGAATTATGTTGATGTAATGAGCTTGAGAAGAGATCACCTGATTGTGTCTACATAGCTTTTTGTCTTGCATGAGCGCACTTTCCATGGCCTTGCAATTTGATGAAGAGTGAAACATTATTCAATTTATTAAAGATTCTCACCGATGATTGCATCAGTGGATTCTAGGAAGTGTTGCTCCTATTTTCATTGGTTTCCTACTAATTTCTTCAAAGGTTTAACTCATAGAGTGTTGTGTTTTATAGCTTATATCCATTTAGGAATTTCAATTTCAAAGTCATTTTATTTCATGTTATTTTTTTTCAATTTTGTTATTTGCTTTGCTAACCCCTTGTTATAATAGGACCTCATAGTAGCTACATTGTTAGAGTTTCATTCATTGAAAAATAGAAACATAGAAAAATATTGTTCTTTTGGTGTGATATTTTGAGATAGCAAATAGATTTTACTTCGATTCCAAGATAAAAGAGGTTTTTAGAACTAGCAAAGGCCTCCTCGTGAACGCTCACATTTACCTTCTACTGAACAAATTTTGGAAAAACACTAAACCTTGGAGTGGATCTTAAAAAGATTTTCTTTTCAAGAGAGGAATTACACTATGGATTCCTGTCGTTGACCTTGTGCAAAATGAATGCCCAATAGGTTGGATGAAGATATTTATAACTGACAATATTTTCAATAGTTTTTCAGAGTAGGTCTAACTCATATACACAAATGAAAAACTAGTCAATAGCCATTTTATTGAAGGATAAAAAAAATTGTGTACCAATTCACACACTGATGCAATTTGAAAGATGGATGTGATCAGGAACATATTTTCAAAATTTAATATATCAATGCAAACTTTTATTTGAACACTCTTTTTAGTGGATACCATTTGGTCAATTTATAGTGAATAATACTAAAAGACATCAAATTTAATTATGCCAGTTTCGGTATTCTTTATTGCATATGTATTTTAAGACAATTGTTTTGCAAGTAAGAATTGAATGAAATAGTAGGGAATGAAGGTCTTAATAGTATATGAGCAACTGTAGCTCATTAGCTCGATTTATTGAACATTTCTAAGTCAATGTATCTAGATCTTTTGAAAAGAGCTGGCAATAAAAGGATTGTTGGATCTTATTGATGATACAGTTCCAAATACCTTGATGTGATTTGAAATATCTTTTTAATTAATTCATCTATCAAGGAAGAGTTCTATAGAAGATATTACTAGATACTATTTGTTTATTTTGAGATAAGTTACATCAATTTTAGTAATATCAATAATGCTCTTAGAATAATAGAATCAAATTTAGGATGACAAGAAGTTTGATATGTTTCTAATTCATCTCTTTATGCATAAATGTTAGTTTGTTCCATGTTGTATCAAGAAATTTTTTTTATCTAAGCGATATAATTTGCAACTTTTAAATCTTTGCAAAGATAAAGTTGGGGCAAGAGAATTTTTCTTCTCAAAGGTGTCCTTTGATTGTAAAGCATCCATTCCATTATCTAACCCAAATAATGGAATGGATGTAAAGGACACCTTTGACAAGAAAAATTCTCCTGCCCCAACTTTATCTTTGTAGAGATTTAAAAGGTTACAAATTAAATGGCTTAGATAAGAAATAATTGCTTGATATAGCATTAAAAAAAATTTGACCAAACATTTGTGAAAATTTTGACCAATTCTTGATAGTTTTCTACCAAGACTTGGTCTAAATTTCCACCAATTATTAAAAAAAATTGACCAAACATTGGTAGAAATTTCAACCAATTCTTGATAGTTTTCTACCAAGAATTGGTCAAAATTTCTACCAATTCTAAGAAAAATTCAACCAAACATTGGTGGAAATTTTGACCAACAATGACAAATTAGAGCTAGCAAAAATTAAAATTTTTTGACAAATGTATTAGTCAATATTTTGACCAATTGCAGGTTGGTAGAAATTTCAATGAGAAAAATTACCACAAATTAGTTGGTCAAAATTTAGACCAACTGGGTCAGAATTTTGACCAAAATTTGTCAAAAATTGAGCTCAAATTTACTAGTGATAGGAGCTTGCAGTATATCTTTACTCATCCAAACCTGAATGCACGATAGCATCATTGGATGGAGTTCTTGTGCAAATATGACTTTGATGTTCATTACCTTAAAGGGAGGAGAATATCATTGTAGATGCTTTGAGCAGAAGGCAACATGAGGTATCAGTGATGTCATTGGGAGTGGATTTACGAGGCTGTATCTTGGAGGCTTTGCCTAGTGACACTTGGTATCAGGAGGTGAGGGCAAAGATCGAGTTTGGACGTACCCTGGAGGGGAGATTTTTAGGTTATGTGCTCGAGTCTAATGGACTATTGTGTGACTTGAGGCAGATCTATATACCCATGTTGGGTGATCTTCGTACCTTGGTTTTTTTAGAAGCGCATCATGCACCATATTTTGCACATCTTGGAGTCAAAAAGATGCATTTTGATGTCAAATAGCTATATTTTTGGGTAGGGATGAAATGCAATGTTGCTGATTTTGTTGCTAGATGTCTTGAGTGCTAGAGAGTGAAGGCAAAGCATCAACATCTGGCAAGTCCTTCGCAGCCACATACGATTCCAAAGTGGAAGTGGGATATGATATCTATTGATTTTATTACAAGGTTTCCTATGTCATCATGGAGACATGATTGTATCATGGTGATCGTGGACAAGCTGTCCAAGGTAGCACATTTTTCACCCATGAGAGCATCCTACATAGCTTCTTCTGTAGCACATGTTTTGTTGGAAGATATTGTTTGTTTGCATGTGATTCCTAATCATATTATTTTAGATAGAGATCCAATGTTTACCTATGCACTATGGACGTCTCTCCAGCATGCATTGGATGCTCAGCTCAATTTCAATTTAGCTTATCACCTAGAGACCGATGGTTAGACTAAGAGAGTGAATTAAGTTTTGGAGGATATGCTTCGCATGTATATTATGGACAAGTAGGTAAAGTGGGAGGACTATTTGTATCTTTTTGACTTTGCATACAATAATAGGTATCATAGTTCTCTTGGCATTTCAGCTTTTCAAGCCTTGTACAGTAAACCATGTCGTACCCCTCTAAGTTGGGATCACTTAGGGGACCAATTTCTTTTGGGTCCAGAGATGCTTCAAGATATGGAGAAAAAAGTTTTTCACATTAGAGAGCATTTGGTTACTACTTAGGATAGGAAGAAGAAGTATGGAGATGACCATAGGTTGGATCGTCACTTTCTATTGGTGATGGGATGTTTTTGAGAGTGCGTTTGAGGAAGAGCCCCATCCATTATGGGAAAGGCTCTAACTTGATGCCACATTTTGTCACACCTATTGAGATCCTCAAGAGGATTGGACCTATTGCTTCTCAACTAGCATTGCCACCTAGCCTATCATACATCCATGACATTTTTCATGTTTTTATTTTGAGGCAGTATATTTTAGATGTGACCCATGTTCTTGATTGGGATGCTTTGTAGGTAGCAGACGAGTAGCATACTTTGGAGCCCACTCGTATCCTACAGTAGCAAAGGCTAACCTTATGAGATCAAGACATAGAGTAGGTAAGGTTCCAATGGGACCTGAGAAATGAGACCTGTACAACTTGGGAGGATGCTACATGACTGAGGGGATTTTACCCCTATCTTTTTGTTGGCTTCCAAGTGTTAGAATCTGAAAAGATTAATAACCCAGAAAACTAGTGCAAAGAGTAAATATCTAAACTATGAATGCAAATGATACAAAATCAAAATAGCATCATAGAGTTAGTCTCCAAGAGAGTAATGCAAATGCTGGAAGAAAAATAGCATTAAGAGGATGCAAAAACAAGAGATACAAATACAAGCCAGGTAGCATGCTTATATAGGCTAGGAAGAGAGAGGAGGTGGCAACACCAACCAATGAGGAGCAACCATCTATCGGACTAAAGATAGCAAAGTATCTTCTCAAGATAGCTAATGGATGCTCACATGTAAGAAGGTGACACCTCACAACCATTCACCTAATAAGACATGCTTTATTAACCTAAGCGAGATTATTAAAAGTGTAGGAAAAATCTAGCAAAATAGGAAAAAATAAAAAACTACACTAACACCCCCCCATAAGCGAATCTTAGGTGGATGTAGAAATGGGTCCTGGCAACAAGGCCATGTTAGGTACCCAAGTACAATGCAAGAAGATGCAACCTCTGAAAGGGGGGAAAGAGAGAAAACCACAAGGGAAAAACCCTCCCCCAAAAAGAGGTAAGAACCTAGTGAAGAACTGAAGAAGTCTCCCGCTAGGGAAATTGTCCCCTAAAATAGGAACAATGAGTGATCATGAAGAAGCAGCATCACTGAAGCATGAAGAACCACAAAACTCTATCAAAATGTTGATCTGTAGAACCCTCATGGAAATAGAAGGCATGAACCATCAACCAAAGGAACCTCCATGGAAATAGAAGGCATGAACCATCAACCAAAGGAACCTCGATGGAAATAGAAGGCACGAACCATCAACCAAAGGAACCTCCATGGAAATAGAAGGCACGAACCATCAACCAAAGAAGCATAGAACAACAATATAACCTCCCCTAAAGGTAGGTGAGGTGACAGGCAGCTGAAAAGATGGGCCAAAAAAATCTCCTACAACACAGGAGCCAAACTCATCGAGAGTGAGGTACAAACACAAATAAAGGCATGTGTCGTCGACACTGCATGAGGAATTAGAGAAAGAGATCCTATAAGTGGCAAACAACTATCCCCCCCATGGCACTTTATATAATAGTGCGAGTACAACGAATGACAATGATGAAAAGGATCCCGAATCGCAAGAGTGGCACTTTATCTTAGTGCGTTGCATAAAGATGCTTACAGTGAATATCAACAATGATCAGAAAAAACATAAGGCTGAAACAACAGAAGGTAAAGCCCAAAACGAAGCAACTGAAGTAACAAAATCGATCTCTAGACCTGAAACAAACAAAATATCCACTAGAATGCTAAAATGCAAAAGACTGAATAGGATGTGTTTGGAACAGAATCTGGAACAACAACCAACATCACTAGAAAGAGCACAGAAAGAACTTTCCAGCGATATAAAGAAGTCCAAAAATGGAGATCGGAAGCTCAAGATATGCCTCCCGAAGTGCAAAATAGAACATCTAACTTTGATTGCCATAATAGGCAACCAAACTATATTAAAACTCAAAAAAACCTATACCAATATCTCTGTCTCAAAACCAACTTTTCAACGCTTCTTTCGGATCAAAAAAATACCTCCATATGCAAAAGTTATGGCCAAAAAACCACAAGTAGGTCTTGATTTCAATGCATTACAAACCCTCATGAAGAGCATATGTTAAAAGTGAAACTTGGGCACAATAATCAAAGAAATGAATAGTACCACTGCGATCTACTCGAAAAATCATGCACTTTCAAAAAAAGAATCACCTCGATATGAGGTCGTATGAGAAAGTTATGATCCTATGAAGTTTACAAAACAAGAACTGTGCACAGTCACGGCTGAGAATCTGCAATTTCTGAAGAATTCATGCATGAAAATCAAAAAACAACTCCACTAGTGGATAGAGCACAAAAAAATAGCCAAGTTCATAATAAGAATCATCAAAATCAGAGTCCGTATGAGCAAGAACGAGACATTTGAAAACTGCATTCAAATCTGCGACTGCCAACGGAGAGGGGTATGGCTGTAGCTTTGCATGCTTGATTTTGAAAAATATACAGCTTGCATGCAAAATCTAAAAGATACCTAGATGGTTTTTTGGGGCTGCGAACAAAACCCAGAAAGCGTTTTTCTTGCTGATGTACAAAAGATGATGCCGTAGTGTAAATCAGATGCCTTTAACAGTAAAAAATAGCTCCAAAAATAAAAAAACAACCCCAGCAACCAAAATATGACATGCAAATGCTGGATCAACTTCTTAAGTCCATCAATGGCATGCTGAAACCTGCAAAACTGATTGAAAACTCCAAATATGCAAGTTGGTTGTCAGATTTGAGATTGAAACCCCAGAGAAAAACTGTTTTTGTCAAAACTTTTCTGATTCTCAGGATCATCCAAAGATGCAAGAGAAGAGCATACTTCGTTTTTCAAAAAACTACAATAAAGTTTATTTGCCCCTCCCAAATCTCTCAAATAAGGAAACTAAAATCTACTCTTGCACATAGAAAAGCTCTGATACCATGTTAGAATCTGAAAAGATTAATAACCCAGAAAACTAGTGCAAAGAGTAAATATCTAAACTATGAATGCAAATGATACAAAATCAAAATAGCATCATAAAGTTAGTCTCCAAGAGAGTAATGCAAATGCTGGAAGCAAAATAGCATTAAGAGGATGCAAAAACAAGAGATACAAATACAAGCCAGGTAGCATGCTTATATAGGCTAGGAAGAGAGAGGAGGTGGCAACACCAACCAATGAGGAGCAACCATCTATCGGACTAAAGATAGCAAAGTATCTTCCTAAGATAGCTAATGGATGCTCACATGTAGGAAGGTGACACCTCACAACCATTCACCTAATAAGACATGCTTTATTAACCTAAGCGAGATTATTAAAAGTGTAGGAAAAACCTAGCAAAATAGGAAAAAATAAAAAACTACACTAACACCAAGAGTAAGCCTATTCTAGTGGGGAAGGATGTAGTGCCTCTTGTGTTTGCAGTATGTACCTTGTCTATTCTGATTCTAGAGATACTTGATACTCTTATTATATGTGCTTTGAGATGACCTGAGGGTCAAATGTTATACTTTGATTCAATACCATAGATGCTTTACTGCTATGTTGCTCAGTTTATCATGTTTTCATGTTGATGCCATTTTGAGATGACAATAGATCTATATCTAATGTATCTAGTAGTTGGACGTATTTCTAGTTATGTTATGTGATAGATTTTATGCTATGATGATTTATATCATTCTTTTCTCTTTATGCTTTATGTGAATGTGAGTAATGTAAATGGACTAATTAGGTATTTAATGCATTTAGCTTTGGCTATGATATTATATGCAATTGCACTTGATCTTGTGTTTTAGTGTGTAGGATTTATACCCTTGGTAGTGGCACATGGAGTTAGTGATTTAGGTCTTCATATTTACCAATTTCATCCCTATATGGTCAACATATCCTTACTTTAATTATTTTAATTAAAACCTTTTGGTGATTATTGAATCCAAACTCATTTGCATTATGTGATTGGACTAGTGAGCATGTCTAAGCATTTAGAGGTTCACATTTTCGTGAAAGTTTTAAGTGATTTTCAATAATTTTTGGATTTTTTGGCTTTAAATTTTCTCAAATTTAATTTCTAGCAGCTTTTCCTTAGGTGAATTCCTGTTATGGAGAATAAAATATTTTTGTTTGGGTTGATTCAAAGTTTAGCTACTCTAGCTACTCTAGTTGGCTATTTGCCCTAATCGACTATTCATTCAAAAAAGTGAATAAGTATTGAAAATGTGATTTTATTATTCACTTCTCACTTTTTGAAAAAAGAAATTTGAGAGCTCTTTTGAGAATCCTCTTCTAAAGGATTCAATTTGTGTTCATTCTACAAGCTATGAGCATGGGTTTTTCACGAGATCAGTCTCATTGGATCTAGCTCGGGGAGTTCTTGTTTTATCATCACTTTTAGCAGTTTTGATAGGATATTTATTTTATTTTGCAGGTTTTAGTTTTTGCCCCTTTTGCTATTAGGTAGGGCATTCCCATTTTGTCATTTTTGCTCTGTTTTAGTTTTTATTTCTTATAGTAGTATGTTAGGAGGCTGAGAACTAGTGTTCCCCTCCATTTTTGTTTGTTGTTTCTGCCTAGTTGGTTTGATATGAATGTTTTCCCATATTTTCAAGATGAGGGTTTGGGGTTTTGAGCTATTATGCTAGCCATTTTTGCATATAGTGTATACAATCATTTATTTCTAGACTTTTAGGGTTTTTGTACACAAAGGTCAAATGGGTTTTAATTTTGAAGTTTTCCAAAATTTTGGGTTTTTTACCTTGCTTTGCGTACTACCTAGTTTTCTCAAGTTTTCCTAGCATGAGTTGGGTCATGGACTTGGATTATTTATTTGGATATTGGTTGGACCTTTATTACAATTTTATGATGCTTTGGGATGCATGTTGCATCTATCCTCCTAAGTCTATTTTTGGTTGAGTGACATTTTCCTTTGTGTTCTCATCTAGTCCTTGTGTTATGATCCTCGTGATGGTGGTGCACCATGCATGAGTATGTATGAATACATTTTTGAGGTGACTTTAGGGCCCAATATTTTGTGGTACTTTCAGAAGTTATGATCATTGGGGTTGGGTTGGGAATTTGCATGCATACAAGAACTCATCATTGGATGAGCATGGGTAGGGTAGGGTAGCATATGGAGGGGGCTTCTACCTTGTAGCCTGGTGATCATTGTGCCCAAAGGGTTGGTGAAGGAAGTTCTAATTAAGTGATAACTAAATGAAAATATTGGGTGATAATAAAATTAAGATAATTAAAACTAGAATGTGTGCCTTCCACTGGGAAGAGTAGCTACCAATACTAGCTTGGGCTTGTCAATGCCAAGTGACTCTCCATGACATTAGCCCCTAGTTAGTAGCCCATTGAGTTGTTTGACCAAGACCTATAGTATGTATTGTTTATGTCTTAGTTTTAATCATCATACTATCTTGTGTGAGTGTTAGCCATGGATGTTTGCTTCGCATGTGATTGTGGTTGGATCACTATCTCCATCAATGCAATGGGTGTGGACCCATGAGTGTCATTTGGTTGGGAGACATAGCTACCTACAACACTACTAGGGACCAATGTCCAAAGATGGTCTATTGTTCTAGCATGACTATTGCTGGATGTTATCACTTGGTACTTCAGGTTCTAGAGTATGCTTTCTTGTGATTTATGCTTTCATTTGGATGCTTGTTTATCATGTTTTGATGATGTTAGTTACTGATGCATTTCCTTATTATTATTATTAGTACATGATAGGTGATGTTATCTACTTTTAGTATTATCTTATGCTTTATTTCTAGCATGTTAGATTTCCTTATGCTTATGTTGTAGCATGTTTAATAGTGACATCCCTATTATGATAGTATAGACGTTCTAATTAGTGACTTGGGATGTTACGTGTAGGGGATGGCTAGGGGCCATGATTTTCTTATGATGTTATTAATGGTTGGGAGGAACTACGTACTTAGTTTGGTTATTTTGCACATTATGATGTTATTTCCATTATTGCGATGTTCTTTTAGTACACTATTATGTTTTCTTTTGTACTTTCCCTTTTTACTACTTGTTAGATGGTTAAATGTTGTGTTTGTCTTTCAATATTGTATTTTAGTGTTCATGCCTCAAATTTTTGATTCAATACTCCCCAATGTGGAGGTTCTAAACTTTTTTTAGCCCTTTTTGGTTGTCCTTAAGTGTTTTCTTACATCTCTTGGTTGACCATGTGTCAGCATGGTGCAATACAATAAAGTGTCACATGCCCATTAGAATTATGTTGTGTGTTCCCTAAGTGTGTCACACACCTCTTGGAGTTTTCTCATGTGATACTTTCCAATATCACACTCCCTTTGAAGAAGTTCCTTGTGATACTTGAAAATTATCACACACCCTTGAGAGAAGTATCACTCAGTCCCTAAATGTGTCACCCTTCCTCTTTAGAAATGTCACATGATACTAGAAAGTGTCGCCTAGTGCTGATTTAAAGTATCAACTATCTTTTGCAAAAACTTGTCTAGGTGGACAGCGGTCACTTTTCTATTTGATTCAAAAATTTTGGGAATCATTTGGGGTACCCTCTTAGGTGTTCTTCAATCCCTTAGTGTCACATTTTGAATTTTGAATGTGTTTGATTCGAATTCAATTATGCATCTTTTGTTGTTGATCATTTTAGTTAGTAGAGGCATTTGGAGATCCGTTGGTATTTGGATGATTGTTAGTCTTCTTTTGTGATCCTTGTGATTCATGTATGTTGTTTTCATGTGTACTTATACTTGAAAAAAAAATATTGGCTAGTATTTCATCCTTGTTCCAAGGATCTTCGGGCAAGGCATTACACTCCTATATCAAACACCTAGGGTAATTTGAGAAGTGACTCTATCACATCATAGGTTTTTCAAAGGAAAACCAAGATAGTTAACCTCCTCCCTTGCTATCCATGATGAATCTTTTATTGTCCTCCCTTTCCATTTGACTAGGTATTCCCCATAAGTTCTATTCCTTGTACTTTTGCAAACATGAGTGTCTAGTATCTCCTCAATCTTGTTTGTAGTCAAACAACCTATTGGAATACTCCATTGTGCTTCTACAACTTTATCTCCATCACCTCCTTCATAATACTCTATCAAATTTGAAATATTAAATACTGGTAAAATATTCAATTCAATAGGCAACTCCACTTCATAAGCATTTCTAGAATCATGCCTTTTTACTATATTGCATAGTACAAACTTCTTCATCTTCAACTTATTATATGTATCCACTAAAAAATGCTCCTTTCTCAAATGAACCATGAATTCACCTCTAATCTAAAATTCCTTATACCTCCCTTTCACATATACCATAGCATTATACTTTGTATTCATCTTTATGATATGCTTCCTCACTTCCTCATGGATGTTCTTCAAATGTTTAGTAAATTCTTCTACTTTAGCACTACTTATCTCCCCTTTATCCAATTGCCTTAATTTTGAAGCATTTTTGGGACTACTCCCATATACAATCTAGAATGGTGATTTACTAGTACTCCTATTGAAAAAATTATTATATGCAAATTCTTCCTATGACAAGATCATATCCCATGTTTTTGGTTTGTTTCCAACCAAAAATCTCAGCGAATTTCCTAAACTCCTATTCAACACTTTTGTTTGTCCGTCAATCTGTGGATGATGCGATGAACTAAACTTCAACTTTGTCTTCAATTTATTCCATAATATATACCAAAAATACCCAACAAATTTGGTATCTCAATCTGAAACTATACTCTTCAATAGACTATATAGTCTCACCACTTCTCTGAAAAACAACTTTGCCACATGAACAACATCACTAGTCTTCTTGCAAGGAATAAAATGTGCCATCTTTGAAAACCTGTCAACCACCACAAAAATAGAATCATACCCTCACTAATTCATTAGTAATCCATGTTGACATCCTCCCATAGCTTCTTTGGTATAGGTAATGGTTGATACAACCCTGTATTATACTTCACTCCTTTCACCATTTAACATACTCTGCAACTTTGTACAAACTTCTTCACATCTTATTGCAACTATGGCTAGTAATAATTCTGAGCAACCAAAGCTATGGTTTTATCTCTTCCAAAATGTCCATCTAATCCTCTACTATGCTTCTCCTTGATGAGATTCTCTCTCATTGAACCTCTAGGAATGCACAATTGGCTTCCTTTAAATAACATACTATCCTAGATCATGAAATCCAACCACTTTGTCCTGTTAAGTGTTGTAGATTATGTACAATCCTTCCACACTTCACCAAAATCAAAATCATCTATATACAAAGTATTGAGTTCCTTGAACCCAACCACCTCTATCTACAATTCTATCAGTAAAAGTTGTCTTCTACTAAGAGCATCTACAACTTTGTTAGACTTCCCACTCCTGTGTATCAAAAAAAATGTATAACTATACAAAAACTCAACCCAATTCAAATGCATTTGGTTTAATTATCCTTGACTATTCAAATATTTCAAGGCTTGATGATCAATATACAAAACAAATTCCTTAGGAGGAAAATAACATCTCCACTTCTTCAATGTTTTAACTATAGCATAATTTTTTTTTATCATAAATAGAATATTTTCTTTTCATATCATTCAACTTCTCACTAAAATAAGCAATAGGTCTACCCTCTTGGCATAACAACTCCTATTGTAGTACCACTAGCATCATAGTCTACTTCAAATGCATTGTTAAAATTAGGAAGTGCTAAGATAGGTTGCTTAGTAACTTTCTATTTCAATAGATTAAAACTCTTATCTGCTCCTATAGTCCACTTAAATTCTTTCATATCCCCTCTCATTGTTTCAGTCAAGGGTCCACAAATACTGCTAAAACCTCGTACAAACTTTCAATAAAAACTAGCCAGTCCATGAAAAGATCTTAACTTTGTCACACTCCTTGGAGTAGGCCATTCAAGGACAGCCTTCACTTTCTCTAGGTCCAGATTTAGACCTTTTGTTGAGACTACAAATCCTAGGTACACCAACACCTTTACAAAATGCACTTCTTCAAGTTTATTAGCAACTTTTCTTTCTCAACTTATCAAACACCTTGTGAATATGGATCAAATACTCTTCCAATGTCTTACTAAAAATAAAAATATCATCTAGGTAAACAATGAAAAAATTACCCAGAAACTCCTTCAGTACCTCATTCATGAGCCACATGAAAGTGCTCAGTGCATTAGTTAGCCCAGAAGATATGACCAACCACTCATATAGTCCTTCCCTTGTCTTGAACGTAGTCTTCCACTCATCACCTTCTCCAATATGAATCTGATGGTACCCACTCTTTAGATCTATCATTGTGAAATACTTAGCTCCACTCAAATAGTCCATAATATCATCCATCCTTAGCAATGGAAAATCTATACTTGATTGTGATCTTGTTTATAGCACAAGAATCTATGCACATCCTCCATTCTCCATTCTTCTTTGGTGCTAATATGGTTGGTACAACACATGGACTCAAACTCTCTTGAATCAACCCTTTCTACAACAACTCATGAACTTATCGATTCAATTCTTCAATTTTTACTAGTGTCATTCTATGCACTGCCTTGTTTGGCAAACTAGCTCCTAGAACTAAATCCATCTAATGACTGATCTTCCTCATTGGGGGCAAACCATCAAGTACATTATTTGATACAATATCAAAAAACTCTTTGAACATATCTACAACTTCAATAGGTACCTCCTCTACTTCTTCTTTACTATCTTTTGGAATTATAAAAAAACACATATGCTCAAACTTTATACCTTTGAGAAACTCTTTTGCATCAAAAAAATATATTCTTGTAGCACTACATACCTTTTCTTTTTTATCCTTCAATGACTTCAACTTATGCTTCACTCCATCATTGGTTAGAGTGTAGGTATTTTTTCACCCATCATTTACATCATGTCTATCAAATTTCCATGACCTACCCAACAACATATGACATATGTCCATAGGTATGGTATCACAAAGTACCTCATCCTAGTAGCTTCCAATCTTGAGCTTCACTAAGCACTACTCATTGGCCATAACCTTGAGGTCATCTTGCACCCAAGCAATATAGTATGGATGTGGGTGTTTTTTTCCTTTTAGCTTCAACTTTGTGACCATCATTTCTGACATTAGATTATTCATACTTCCACCATCAATGATCACATCACAACACTTATATTTAAATCTACACCTTGTGCAAAACAAGCTCCTTCTTTGATCAAGTTCATTCTCATCACTCAACAAGACTCTTTTATTAACTAGGACTTCTCCTCTTTTAGCATCTTCAGAATGTGATGACCTGGCATCTTCATCAACATGTACAACTTTGGTCTAACCTTTTATTCTTTGATCTATCCTTCCTTGACACTGGGATCATTCAAATACTCTATGCCCTTCTTCTAAATAATGAAAACATTTCCCACGAAAGCCTCCTCTCCCAAATCTTTGTCCTCTACCTCTTCCTTTATGATTTCTATTGTTCTAATCATGGAAATAGTTAAAAAAAATCACCTATGGTTCTAACTACTAATTATAGCATCATCCTTGTTCTTCTGATCATCATTATGATCTCCATAAGATCATCTGCCAGATCTTTCACCGTGACCTCTTCCACTATTCTTTTTATCAAACTTCTTACTTAGTTTCTCCTCAACTCTTAGGGTAAACTAGTATGCCTCCTCAATAGTGTTCATTTGAACTAGACTTAGCTTATCCTAAATACTCGACCTTAACCCATTAAGATAATGGGCCACTTTCTCCATATCAACTTCTGCATGGCCAGTTCTAATGAGAACTCAATAGAACTCTTTAGTATACTCTTGAAAAAAATTTCCTACTTGCTTCAATCCTTACATCTTCTTTAACAAATCAAGCTCATAATCCATAGAAATGAATTATCACTTCAACTTAGCTATTATTCAATCCCATATGGTGATTTTTTCCTTTCCCTTTCTATTTTGCTCCAACTGAACCTCCTGCCACTACATCTAAGCATGTACCTTCAATTTTACCTTCATAAACTTGAACCTATTAGGATCCTCAATATCTTCATACTCAAAGTATTCCTCTAGTTCATTAATCCAATCGATCAGCTCCTCTAGGTTAAGATTTCTCAAAAATGCGATAACCTCAAACTTAGGTCTTTTTTCAATCTTGGAGATGGTCCTAAAAAACCTCTCTTCCTCTAAGTTTAGAATTGCTTTCGGTTCAGTATTTTCTTCTTCTTCATCCACATCCTCACTTTCATCTCTTGTAGTAAGATTTATTCCTCTTTGTATTTTTTATTCCAATGTTGGCAATTGTCTTTGGAGGACTCTAAAACCCTTAGGTGTAACACCTACAACTCTTCCACCACGCTCTCTTTGTGGAGGCATTTTTGCACTTTTGCTGAAACCCTAGTCATAAATGCCTCACAATTGGTGATCTATCTATACACTCTACCCAAACCATGGTCTTGGTGTGAATTTCCTCATAGTTAATGATCTATCCACACACTCAAGATATCTAGCTCTGATACCACTTGATGAAGGGTGCTCCCCTTAATACCATAGACCATAACAAAAAAAAAAAGAAACAACAAAAAATGTGAGAACAAAATATGGACTTCTTATTTGTGCCACAAATGTGGAATTATAGAATTCACAAGTACAATATGCTAACCCACAAGGCCACCTTCATTACAATAATCTACAAGAATAAGTTGTGAACTACTACCCAGAGTTGATCTAGACAATGTTTGGACCTTTCTTAAATAGGCAATTTTATGTTGCCCAGGAAGGTTCTAGACATTGAACATTAATACTTAGGGCCAATAGATCCTAACAATATATATAGAGTCGACAAATACATCTTTGACAATTATTTTAGATATTTTAGGTAGCCCAACTTTGGAAGACCATAACTCTCAAACCGTTGCTCTGATTGGATATTATAACCACTTTTCAAAAATGCCAACTCCTAATCTATAGGCTTGGAACTACACAAGCACCCTTCCATCGAGTTTTTTAGACCTCATCCAAGCACTCTAAGGCCTCCAATGGTGAGCCTGAATATTTTTCTGCAAGTTTTTCCACTAAAAATCTGCAATAACTTCTCTGATACTTAAGCTAGAGCAATCAAATTTTTATGGTAGGCTTATAACTCTAAAATGAACATTCTTGTAGAAAATGAGAACATTCTAAGTTTGTATGACAAACTTACTAAAAATAGCAAGTTCTCATAAATAGTAACCACCCTATCTACTAGTCCTCATTAAAATAGAAAATATTGAAAAGAAAATATTTTTGGGTGATGCAAGATTGCTCTTACACCCAAGATGTTCTTGCATCATATAATATTAACTCAGGCTCATGTAATCTTCAAGTCTAATAATTAATTATACTCCTTATAATAATAATAGAGTAATAATATGTAAGCATTTGTACTTATGAACCTATAGCTTAGTAGCTTTTATTTTCTTAAATAATGAAATATTCACCTATATTTTATAGAATTTCAATAGTATTTGAAAAAAATCTCTGATAAGATAAAAAAATTTCCTACTTTGAAAAAAAAAATCACTAATAGAAAATAAAAAATTTCCCATAAAATAATCTTGGATTTGCCAAAGTTTTATAGATTTTTACAAAGGGAGGTTTCTTAAAGTTATCCATGTTTACTCTCATCTAGTTTAACATCTGTAACATGAGTGAATTATTTAACATTTAGTACTTGCACTCTCAATCCTTGGATAATAATAAATTTGTAATAACATTGGATTGGTGCTTGGTAGTGAGGTATCTGATGTAGCATTTTTTAGATCTTTCTTTGTTAGTGCAATCTGATTCTATAGGGATGACTAAGGAAAGTCCTCAATTGTGAAAATATCTTGTTGCTCACATCCCTCTACTAATTTTATTAATTCTTCTACAAGTTCTACAACTTCTTTTACATCATCATCCTTTTCAGTCGATGGAACAAGTAGTCCAAATGCTTCTTTGCATGTAAGAATGCTCTCTTGCTCAACTTCATGAGCCTTATTCATTAGAATTTTGTAAGCCCTCTCCTTAGGCATAAATTTCTCTACAAAATATTTCAGGGCTATAGAAATATGTGTCTTCCTTAAATCTTGCATTGTTTGTGCTAAAGTGGTCTCCCTGATCTATCTTTTAGTGGATAATACCTACTTCCACTTAGCATCAACTTTATTATATAAATTCTTAGGAATATCTTCACCTGGTTCTATAGGTTTAGATTTAAACTCTGTCATCATATCTAACATAGCCTTTTCAAGCTTCTCTTGATCATCTTTATTTGAATCAAAATTAATTTTCTTCAATGCTACTATACCAGCTAATTCTTTCATTGGCTCACATGTCTAGTCATAGTTGTTGGAGGTGATTTGGGTACAATCTAAAGTTTTCTCAGATTGTCAAATTTAGTTTCTTCATTATCTTCCTCCTTTTGTGTTATGATAAATTTTCTCCTCATCCTCTTAGGTAAGATTTTCTTTTGTGTTTTATCTTGCTTCCTCATTGATGGACTTTCTTTCTCTTTTCCAACTAGGGTTGTGTTTCCTTTGACCTTGTACTCTTCTTTTTTGCTTTGGCTTGGGTATTGTGGTAGCCTTCTTCACAACCTTCTTTAGATCTTCTTTCATTTTTGTATCAACAATTACTAATTTTATTTTTTTTAGTTTCCTTAGGCTTGACAACAGTTATCTCTTTTCTATTTGATGACTTAGCTTCAGTTTCATCTTTTGATTTATCATCCTCATCTTTTCCTTCAATGATCTAAAATTGACCTTCACCAAGTTTTCACTCAAGATTATTTTTCCTTTCGATATCTATCTTGGGAAAAAAAACTTTTTAATGACATTCTACTCTTAGTCGTGTCATAAGTATTGAATGGCTCAATATTCATGTCAATATCTTTAGATAGAAAAGTAGTTATTGTTGTTGTCACTTCATTAATATTTACTTCATAAGGCATAGGTCTTAACCATGCAACTCTTCATCTTACTACATGTGCATATACAAAATATGTATCTACCATAAAGCATATATCATCAAAATATTTATCTACAACTAACTTAGGTATCCTCATTTAGTTCTTCATCTTATTCTTGAATTCCTCAAAATAGCTATCCATAATTGATTGAAAATTTACTCTTATTTGACTCATTAAGTCATTTATTCTATTGATGATCTACTTCTATCCCATGCTATGGTGTTGATGGTGGGAAATGAATTTTGCATATAGAAGAATAGAAAAACAAGTAGGGAACCAAAATTACATGATGTATTCTTCTCTTTCCTTATTGCTCCAAGATTCTCTGATAATTGTTGTAGTTGTAGTTCAAAAAGATCATAACTATGATCTTTCTTCACAATTTTGTATCCAAGGTCCACCGCAATGCAAGGCATGTTATTCAATTGATATAGTTGATAGAACTTGTGTGCAATCACATGTACTACAAACTTAACAATTAGGTCTTCTATACCATCAATCATCATACCATGATTGGTCCACATTGTCTTTGTTTCCTTCTTGACAACATGCCTTGCGACACTTCTCATTGTCTTAGGTCTATCCAAGGTAGGATAACCAATTACTTGGCATATGGTAACCTTTTTAATCTTGATTGGGCAACCTTCTAACCATATCTTTATTGCATGCTCACAAAACCTTTAGAAAGGCTAGGGTACAATTCAACCCTTTGTTGGTGACAATCTTTTACCCGTACTTCAATATTTCATTATCACATAATTTCTCAAATGTTGCACGTAGTTCATAATCTCCAATCTCTCCAAATCTAGACATATAACATGATTGTACATCCTAAATTATTAAAAATCTTGGTATAATTTATGGCAAGGCACAAAATTCATTACTTGTCAATGAATTATTTGGATATTCTTGGAAATTAGAGGAAACTAATTGTTCCTCACAATCTATGCATTTCTTTCCTTTAATGTTTTCTTTGTAAATGCAGATGCAAAAGATGTAATTTCTGAACTAGGGTTTTGAACAAATTTACTTCAATGATTTTCAAAAATAACTTACTCAACATTGAAAACTTAACTTGCTATGATCTTTCAATTCACCAGTGGCACGTTGTGAATCACTTGCTATATCATTGAAATCTCTATATATATCTTTAATTTTTCAATAAATGTGTTTGTATGCTGGTAAGTGCATAACAATTGTCTTGGCCTTCATAAATTATGTTCACACTTATTTTCATTCAAATACTTAGTCACTATCACCATTTTCAGTCAATACCAATTCATTCGGCCAATACATCAGCTTGGTATATGTAAGTGTTCGATCTATATTGTGCTGCTTGGTCAATATAGACTATTTTACTAATGCTTGACACTTGATAGTGTAACATATTCTATTGCCCAATACTTCTATCAGATTTGTGCTAATGCATCTTGATTCATGATGATATGGAATTTTAATCACTTTTCTTATTAGGAACTGATGTATGATATAACATTTAAGTATATAGTCCCTCAAATACATCTTTTCTTAGTTGGATATGGTGTGATCACTTGATCCATTAGATTGAGTGATCTCAACTTTTTTTCTCCACTGCTTCTATCTTCTACTATCTCTTTCCATTTTTTGTTCATCTCAACTTTCCTTTCTTCTATGTTTCTCTCATTTTTTGGTGATGGTGCTCAAGTCATGCAATTCTTACTAACATGTCTAACCTTAATACAACTTAAACAAACTAGGTTTCCATTTAACCATTTCTTATAATTTCCTTTGAAATGTTTCATAATGAAATTCTCTAGAATGTTCCCATACTCTCCACAATAATTACAATTATACCATGTATTGTAATCCCAATTGTAAGAGTTACCTTGCTCAGGTGCATTTATTTTCCTTTCATATGTCTAGTTAGATTTTTCTTTGGATCTACATTCATGACCTTTGTTTCCATATTTCAGAAAGTTATAATAATTTCCTTCAAATATAGGTGTGGTAGGCACATCATTTTTCTTTGACCTACATTCATATACTTGGTTTCCTTATTTCTTGCAATTAAAATAGTTACCAGTAAGCTTAGGTTTAGGGTTTTGCATACTATTTTTTCTTATGTAAACATTGGTAGTATGTCCAAGTTTACCACAATTATGACAAGTAGTTTTTCCTTTGGATTTTTTATTTTGTTTCTCTCCACTCTTTAATGACTCTCATTCCTCTGTAGATATATTTTCTCTATCCCTCATTGCTAGGTTTCTCCATCCGATCTCCTATCTAACTTAGCCCTCTTGCTCTATGCTTAGCTTGTTCAGTCCTCACTTCTTTATTCATCATTCATCATTTTCTTAGGGTTAGAACCCTTTCTTAAATAGATAATTATAGAAAGTTCTAGACTGTAATAAATGTTCCATATTTCATCCTTTCTTCTTTTCTTGGGATTAATGCTTTGTGAAAAATGAATAATCTTCTTAATTATCTCTACAATATGTAAATTTCATGTAGAATTTAGGTAAAATGATTTATGTAAGTGTTTGTACAATTACAAGCTCATATGTCAAAACTAGTTTACTCAACACTTGAATGGTGTGATGCTCAGTTGTAACTAAAATTCATGTTATCACTTGTCTTCTATATTCTCAACATATACTAACTCACTTGACATCAACTAATTTTCCAAATGTTTGGTGTCGATATATGATTGAAAAGATCATTTGAGTAGAAAAAATGTTGAAGAAGTGTTTCAATCATTACTTTGTAATTGATGTCAAACCTACTATATGATGGTAAGATAATTTCTTATATATTTCAAGAACTATCACTTAGTTGATTGATGAGGAAGATTTGATCAAAAAGATGTAACAAAAGTATCTAGAGGAAAGGTTGAGTTATGATTATGTATTGAAGTGCAAGAATTAGTTAAGATAGTGATAGCATAATGTATTGATGATTTACTTGAGGCTACAAAATGATTAGCTACACTTATAAAGTTTAGAAGAATACGGTTGCACAAAGTTCATTTGCTAAGCTTGACCAAGTTGATAGAAGGTGCCAAGCAAAGTTAGTGCAAGCCAAGTAAAGATTCAATTGGAGTCGAGTGAAATCAATTTCTAGTGGATGTCAAGAAAGTTAGTAGCTACTGAGTGATTTTCAATTGATTTTGTGCACTAGTAAAATCTAGTTGATGCCGAGTGATTTTATAGTAGATGTTGAGTAACACAGTATGTGCCAAGCATCAATAAATTGATGATCTCAAGCTACTACATTATGAAAAATATTAAATATTCACCAAATGAAAGCCGACAAGTTTTCTTGGAACTTGTGAATCAAGAGGAAGATAAGATTGATGAGTTGGAGGCATAGAATCTTATGTAAACCATTTTGGAGGTGAATTCAAATGGATTCTAGGAGAATTTTCTAGAGAAGACAAGAAATGGGGTAGATACATTGTATACTACCTAATCCATCAAAAAACTTAATTTTGGTGATGGATAGTAAGTGGAAAAAGAGTTCTAATTTCCTATATGTAGGTTTGTATGGTCATGAAGCAAAGAGGTTAGAGAGTTTTGGATGCAAAAATCAGACAAAGAGAAGGAAGAGGGTTTGCTTCATCAAGTGACCCAAGAGAAGAAGTCTACAATGGTGAACTAAGAAAGAAGGCTTAATGAGGGTGAATGCTTGAAGGGTGAACAAGTTGTTAGAGTTGCAAAGATTGGAAGCCAAGAAGAGTTGAGGACTAAATAGTGATCTGTAATCTGCAAGTGAGGTTGTAAGTTGTATCAAATCCAAGCTCTACTATTACTTTCTAACAATTGTATTAGATTAGGTTAAATCCTTTGGAGTAAGGTTGACCTAACAATAATTGGAAAATCCTTTAAAAGGGTGGCATTCCAAGTGAATGGCCTAAAGTCCTCTAACAAGGCTCACTTTTAATAGGGTGATTGAAATCCCTTAACTAGGTCACATTTAACAGTGTGTGTTGTAACCTTTAATAGGGTTGGCCTTTAACAGGGCATCACTTTAGAAGAGTGAAAAAGGAATAGCTTGTTACTGGTGTTTTTTCCTAAATTGGGTTTCCATGTTAAATCATTGTGTCAAATGTGCTAATGGATATGTTGTGTTTTATGCTCTACATTTCTATATGTTGATTTAACAATAACATATTAGTTTTTGGTTAACACACAATGAGTGCATGCATGGTTATGAGAGTGTTTTATGGATTCATAGAATTGTGAAAAGTTTTATTTGTACATCTAGACCTTGACTAACTAATTCACCCCCCCCCCCCCTCTTAGTTACTCTAAAAGAATTCCAACATTTTGTCTCTTCTATGTTGCTTAGCATGTATGTTGACTCAATCTCTATTGGTGTTCTTGGAAACCTTTGACTTGCTTGACATATGATAAAATATAAACTAGTCCTCTATAGCTCAAAATTTTTTAGATGGCTAAGTCGCAATGATGAGAATTCAATGCTACCTTGGAAATGACTAGGTGTTAGATACTAATAGGAAAATTGATCTTAGAGATCAACAAGTACCCCATAGTTTGGATTAGAAATCAAGAATGGAAATGGGTTGGCCCCAAATGTATTGTGAGATACCTTGGTATCCCCTTCTGTATTGAGCCTTCTCTAAAGGACATGTGAAATTGGGTTTTTAAAAAAATTAAAGAAAAACATTTAAAGTGGAAAAATATTATGTTTTTAGATACTTGAAGAGAACAAGTTCTTAAAAAGTTCATGTCCTTTAATACTATCTATTATTCTTCTTCTTGGTTGTTTTATAAGTATTAAGGTGACAAATTTGAAAAGACTTTTAGAAAATTTCTCTGGTCGGATGGCTTGGGGAACTAGAAGAGACACACTATGAAATGGGAGTGATGTTGATACCCTAAATATTTTGGGGGTTTCAACATGAGAGATATTAAGAAGTAAGGAATTGTTGTTTCTTCTAAATGGATTCTCAATTCTCTTGTTGGAAATAAGCCTTGGAAAGTTTTGATTAGAAATAATTTGGTTAGGTCTGTTATGAAGAAAGGTAGACAATGGGGTAATGTTCCTTTGCTTAACATTGTTTTAGGGGATTTTGAGGTTAGAGTGTTTGTCTCAAAAATATTCTAATCCATTTGGAAATCTTGGACCTATTTGATTTTTCCAAGGTATGTTGTAGGTAAGGATCCATAATACTATTATGTCAAGGATAGATCATTCAACGGGGTGTGTATCTTAATGATAAACCTTTGGCTTTAACCCAATATTGTTCAAGTGAAATTTGGAACATGAAAGGAATTGCTTTATTGCATGATGTTATTATTAGAAATTAAATGGGTTCGTGGGAGGATATTAAGTGTGAATTCAATATTCTTAACTTAAAAAGCAAGACTTATACCTCAACAAAGTTCTTGGCTCTTTTGTCTCAGTAAAGTCTTTATACTCATGAATTTTAGGAACTTTTTTGTTGGTAAGATGGTAAGCTTCTTGGTGAATTTTCTAGTAGGAGGATTTACAACCTTTTGAATCATAGTTTGGATATTATTGAGAGAATCAATCAAGTTTAGGGTATTGAATAGTCATATTCTATGTGATAATTTATTTTTGAAATTTTTTAATATTCACATGTTGAACCTAATTTTTTTTTCTTTAGATGGACTCTTATCCTTAAAAAGCTTCCTATGGGATAGATTCTTTCTAATTCTGGTAAACAATCCATTTATTTGTCTTTATGTCATTGCAATGAATCCTTTGAACACAATTTTTTAGTGCAAGTTTGCAAGTAAAGTTTGGTCTCTATTTTTTGATAATTCTTTGAATTGGAATCACAAGCTTGGTCTTTCATGGCATGATATCCTTTCTAGTTATGTTAAAATATTTGATCTAAATTTAAATGCTCTTTCATTTTCTCTCAGTAATGAAATTTGGTGGTTCATTGGAAGAAAAGGAATGAGAAGCTCTTCTAAGGAAGACAAGGTGACCTTGTTGGATTTTTTTATGAAAATCGCCCAAAATTTCATTACCTCACAAGTAATTTCTTTAATAAAAGTGCCAACAGAAAGATTTTTGGAGATTCTAGGAGAAGGAAATATGATGTTGTTTAAATAGGACATTCAAATGTACAATTTTGTCTCTTAAGAGGATGATGTTGATATTCACAATGCCACTAGTTTAACTCACCTAGATAAATATTTCAGTCATGTTGATCTTTTCAATATACAGTAGAAGTTTACTTGCTTAACACACAACAAAAACATGAGGATGTTAACAACAATAATCAAGCTCAGAGTGCTTTCTATGGAGATAGTTAGAATTTGAACAATATTAGTTTCAAAAGCAATGTTAATGATGGTTGGGATTAACCTTCAAGTTCTCCTCTTTTTTTGTGTTGTATAAATCATGTATAGTTGGTCCTTTTATTTTTCTTAGTATAGTTCCCCACTCTTGTAATGGTTGCAATGTCTTTAGTTGGGATGTCCAACACTTAAGGGCATCTAGATCATGTAAATTTTTTCTTCTATAACAATTAATTCACTATCTCTAATAGAATAAATAAAGTAAGCTATAAAAATAGTAATTTGAGACCTTTTTATTATTATAAAAATATCAATGAACTTTGAATGTACAAAGACTTTTCTAAACTAGACATGATGAGTTCCATTTTCACAAAATACTAAATGTAAAAGAACAAATACCTCATTTTTCTAAATCTCAAGAATATAAGAGAATAACAAAGAACTTCATGTAAATGAAAAAATTAATCACAAAATTCTAACATTAGATGGATGGTCAATCCTTAGATATACAAGTTAGATTGAAAGTTATACACCAAGAGAAAGCTTATATTTATAGAAGTTACATAATCCATTTTCTTCTTCAAATGTGTAAATCCTTTTTATGTCCTATATAAGACTAAAAAAATTTGATCGAAACAAAGGTAAAGATTGAGAAGCAAGAAACAAACTCATATTTTGCATTCATGACATTTCATTAGATTGCATCTCTTTGAGGGAATTTTAAATGTTACTAATTAGTTCACAGTGTCCAGATATTTTACATCCACATCTACATTCTTTTGCTACCAATGGACTCCCATGCTCTTCCTAGCACATTTAGGAGTAGGCTATAAAAGGTTTTGAACTATTTCTTTACTCTTGGTGATTTTATTAGGTAATTTAGGTTGAAAGTTTGTGAAAACTTCTTAAGAAGTAGACTATGTCACTATCATATAATAATCCATTTTTTTATATTTTTCATTTGAAACTTAGAATAGGGAATTATTTAGCAATTTTATTTGATGAAGAGAGTTAGTGAGTGTAAGAAAATGCCTATTTCATGATAATCAAGCAATTATAAGAATGTATCAAGAACAATCGCTCTTTTTGTTATGAAATTTGAAGTAAAACTATGGTTAAGCGACTGACAGTTGTAGGAGATCTACTTTTATTTTATCATTAAAAGAAGTAAGAAGGTGTCGGGCCAAGTCATAAACTAGTGTATTAATAGCACATTAATAGCAATAGTAACTTTTAGCACATAAATAACAACACATAGTTTGCCTCTATCAAAAAAAAGATGTAAAGTTTAGAGTATCAATAGTAAAAGTAAAGTCTTGCAGTATAGTCATTTTTAGCATTTTTTTAAGCAGTCCCCTTAGGATTTATAACAAGGTACTAACTATCTCCTATGTAATGCAAGATGAGTGGTTGTATCAGACATTGACATATTGGTGTTTTGGTGCAACAATGACCCCACTCTAACAAGTAGTATTAGATCTTGGTCGCAGTTTTGAATCCTCAAACCCTCAAGTAATGTTGAGGGAATTTTTTTAGTGCTCCCCTAGGGATTTATGACAAGGGCTTAACTAACTCTTGTGTAGTATAACTTCAACGATTATATTGGGCATTGATAGATCAGTCTTTTGGTACACTAGAAACTCCACTCTAACAAGTAATAATAAATACATAGTGTATATTCCACACAAGGAATATAAGAGTTCTAAAGAAAATTAGCCTTATCAAAAAAATTTAAAACAAAAAAAAAATTAGAAAAGGAATAGATCTTGGAAGAGTTACTTTTGATTTAAAAGGAGGGTTTTGAATTTGGCACACTTGGTGAAGATATTAATAAAGTTATGATTAAGTTACTCCCCAAAGGTAGTGATAGATCACTTGCTAAAAATTAGAGACCCATTAAACTTTTAAATTTCTCCTACGAAATCATTTCCAAATTGTTGGTAGGAAAAATTGCAAGGATGCTTAACAACATTGTCTCTATTACTCATACATGATTTATAAGGGGAAGATACATTTTCAAAAACAACATTACCAGTTAGGAGGTCATGTAGTAGACCAAAGAATATGGGTAAAATTTTGGTATGGTTCTATTATATTTTGAGAAAGCTTATGATAGAATTGAATACAAATTTGTGATTAAAGTTTCGAAAAGATTAGGGCTTTTCCCCTAATTTTACAAAAGGGTTGATATCTTGTTCAAAGATTCTACCATAGTTATTGATGTTGATGGGGAGATGTCAAAGCCTATTTCTTTGGTTAGATCCATTGGGAAAGGATTCCCTTTAGCTCCTTCTCTTTTATCAAATCTTGGTCACAAGTTCGAATCCTCAAACCCTTGAGTAAAGATGAGGGGGAGATTGTTAGAAAAAAAATTAGTGCTCCCCTAGAGATTTGTTACAAGGGCTTAATTGTTGTGTGTGTAGTATAATTGGAGTGGTTGTATTAACAATTGATAGATCAATCTTTTGCTACAAATCTAACCCCACTCTAACAATTAATAATAAAAACATAATGTCTATGACACACAAGGTGGGTAAGAGTTCTAAAACCAACCAATCTTATCAAAAAAAAAATTAAAAATCATTAAAATAATAAATAATTTCTTCCACTCTTCATTAAGGAATTGGAACACATCTTTGTAGTCATTATTTATTTTTGGCTAGGCCCCAGATATCTTTTCATGCAAAACACAAAGCATCACCAAACAGACATGCATCACTTTGACAACAAACATATTAGAATCTTCAATTTTGATGTTAAAGCTACTGACCTCTCTTATCAATTCTTGAAGTGTCCTTTCTTTCTTCTCAATGTTTCCGGCATCTCTTCTTAGCTCCTAAAGTTTTGTTTCTTTCTTCTCAATCATTGAGAAGCAAGAAACAACACTTCAAGAGTCGAGAAGAAAGGTCAATAGCTTTAATAGGAGAATTAAAGATTCTAATAATTTTTTTATCAAAGTGATGCATTCCTATTCACTAACACTCTATGTTCTACATGAAAAGATCTTTAAGACCAAGACAAAGATATATTAATACTACAAAGACATCTTCCAATTTATTAAGGAAGAGTGGACTTCTCCACCATTATCGAAGTAGTTGGGAAGAAATTAGTTGTTTTTCTTTATCATTTTTTTCTATTTTTTGATAGGGCATTAATTATCAAGGCTAGAGAGTGGCCCACTCTACACTAAGATAGAATTCCTGGGAAAACCATTGATCTTATCCAAAAGTGGATTTTTTTATACCAAATCCATACTACTATTTAATGTAAGTTTTTTAAGATCCAACTATTGTGTATTCAATTTTTATGCATTGTCTTCATTAACTTATTCTCTATTAAAAGGGATATAGATTCACATTCAAATTCTCCTTAGCATGTAATACCACAAAATCATCATCATATAGAGGGTAATTGAGAGTACCAAAATAGTCATCTAGTGAATTCCCTTTTGAGGGATTATTAGGTTTATCCTGGCCATCAATTTGTCCATTTAATTTTTCTTTAAAATATTTCTTACTATTATCTTGTTTAACTTTACCATCATGATCTTCTACATTACCCTAATTAAAATCCTATTGAAATTTGTTCAATGGGAAATCATTTCTATTATGCCCATTTAATTTACAATAAAAGAAAGCACCCAAATCACCAAGTTTATGGATCTTCTAACAAAAAGTTTCATTTTAAATTTTAATAAAAAATTATTCAGGAAAGGAAACATTAGGGTTGAGAGAAATTAGGGCTCTAGCACTCAAATGTGAGAGAGTAATCTTAGAGTTGTCAACCTGAAGAACTTATCCCAAGGTTTTTAGCATATGGGGAAGAAAGGACCAAAACTTTGATTGGATATTCTACATTTCCACCTAGAAGGGGGAAGAATAGGTGGAGAATTGATCAAGTTTACTATTTAGAGACCAAGAAAGGACCTAAAACAAGGTTTTCGCAACATTCCATAAACCCTTCTTCAAAAAAATTTCTTGCATGGCATGAGTTTTAAGAAAAATAAAAAAACATGCCTCATTGAATCATTCTATAGAAACTCACAATAAGTCCAAGTTTTTTTTTCCATATATTATTAATCTAGTCATCTAATAATTTTCTAGTCAATAAATTTTTAACACTGATATAGGTGCAACCACCTAGGTTTTGCAATAAAGAGTACCTATGTCAAAACTTTGACATTATTGAATAGATAAAGATCAAAATTAGGATCTCATATTATGCATTTGAAATGGTATCCTTGAAAAAATATTGGATTTATGCATAGAATTTTTTTCCTTGAATTTAAGCATGAGCAATCAAAGAAAAAAGTCATTTTTAGGGTAGAAACTCTTACTTGGTCGCCATAGGAAGTTTTGAGCATATCCCACACTAGGCTTCTAGAAGGATCTTTGACAAAAATGTCATTTCTTTTATAGTATTATCATAGCCCATTAGCTAAAATATTATTGATAGTAAGGGTTTGGGGCTCCTTGGCAAGTGGGATGTGTGAAACCCTAGGGATTTAAGTGAATCTCTTCCAATCTTGATGGGGATTTAGCATTTTTAATGTGGTTTTTCTAGGACATAGGGTTTCTTGGAATAGGAGGAGTTGAGGGGGGTCCTTTTATTTTTTTTCCTAGTGGATCTACATTTCCCCCAACTACCATGCTTGAAGAGCTAATGGGAAGCACCCATATTTATTCATTCATAGACTTGATCTTGGGATTTGCAGAGTTGTCCATATTGGTATGATCCTCAAAAAATATTATTTTGTTTCCACAATCCATTGGAGTGTCATTCATAGGTGTACAGTAATAATTTAGGGTTTCTTTCCTCTTCATTAAAGTTGGACGATCACCCATCAAAGCAATAAGGTTGGAATTGACTACTGAGAAAGGGTATAAAAATACCAAAATGGGAGGATGGAAAGTAACCACCCAGAGGAGTCAAAGAGGAAGCTACTATTCTAGCAAGCACTTTCCAATTCCATGATCATAGCAAAGACCAAGTTCACTTTCAAGCCATCACTATATTTATAACAATTTTATCATTTGACTTATTATATAATTTTGAGAAAAAAAAGGACAAATTTATATAAACCCTACTTTTGTAAGAATTTAGATAAACCCCAATTGCACTTTAGGGAAATTTTCTTTTAGGGTCATAGAAAAAAGTTGGCAAAGTAGATAGATCGTGTAAAATCACCAAAAAATTAGAAATTTATGGCAATATTAGTTGTTGATTTGGTTGTTATATACACCAAAGAGTCAACCTGCCTAATTCATTAATAACCAAATGGTCAACAAACCAAAGGAGGTCAAAGACAATGTGAGTGAGTCACTAAAGGTCAAATATCAAATGAATGCACAATAGTGATTTCTTATAATAGGGAAAAGATGATTTTAAATACTTTGGAGGTATGTCAATTTCTCCTACTATTATATTCTCTTTCTTTTACTTCACACCCATAAGAAGAAATATATGTCTTAGTTCAATTAATGTATGCAAAACATAGTCATCAAGTGAGTATAATGAAGTTTATTTAGTTGAATATAGACAAGGATATTAGGGAGAATGTAGATAAGGATTCACTAATATGTATATCTTCTATGTGTGCTTGTGTGTGTGTGCATGCGTGCATGCACGTGCACATGTGTAATCTTTCACATATATTATTTAAATTATTTTTCCATATAATATTATATGTTTCAATCTAACTGAAGCTAATTCCTCAACACTCTCTCTTAGAAAGAGAATATTGAACAACATCTTTATATGTATTACATAAATAAGGTTTCAAAATTGAATACATTTCATCTCAAAGAAAATTGAGTTATCCAATTTCTAACATTCTAGGATAACAACAACAAGAAGTCAATCAAATATTACCATTGATCTTAGGATGAAAATGAAGTCTCTAATATCATTGGTATTATAATCTTATAACTATATATAGTTCATCTTGATACATAAATCATCATGATATCGGACATGTTGTGGGACACCAGATGTTGTAACCAGACATGGTAATAGATAAGGAACTTAAAATAGCTTATCTCAATTTTATAATATCTATCACCATCTAGGACATAATTTTTAATGATTCAGTCATGATATATATAATATCATGATCACTAACATAATTTGGAGACACAGTAAGTAATAAAAAATAATCACAATATATACAGTACTAGAATATCTGGCACATTCTAGGACAACTTAATATAGTCAATCTTGATATAGTAGTTATCATAAATTTTGGTACAATCTAGGAGAACAAGCTAATATAGTCTAACTATTGTTGAGATCATCACCTTAAAATAGATATCTTACATGATCATTCCATGAAATACCATCATCTTTCACGACATAACACATAAATACATTATTATAACATTAAATATTCATGAATATATTTATTACATAATACAGAGATTCCATCTCATAAATCTTAACTACAATTTAGTCATACTAAGTTTAGTATTTACCTTTGAAGTACTCCACTTTCAACTTCCAAGGAGGCTTGGTAAATATGTCAGCAGTTTGCTCTTCAATACCAATGTAGACCAATTTAATAACATCTTTGTCTACCATATCTCTTATGTAATGGCAAGGGACTTCTATATGCTTGGATCAATTATGAAAGACTGGAGTTTATAAAAAATTTATGCAACTTTAATTATCACACTGAATCATAGTGGAATTTAGGAGCTTCCCAAATAATCCAACTAGTAACTTTCTCAACAACCCTACTTCACAAGATCCCATGGAAGAAACCATATATTTACCTTC